>CM044445.1:99785475-99797784 GCA_024363595.1 Xenopus borealis | reverse complement strand
GCAAAAGAATAAGAAATCAGGAAGGGGGCAAATAGTTTTTCACACCACTGTATGTATTTTTGCAGCTCAAGGAGGGGGAATACATTCCTGGTGCACTCCTAGTCTACTGGTAGAGAAAGAACAGGATCCTCTGCTTCCATCTCACTTTCATTTGCATGGGGGATTGTAATGTTGCTTTTCAAGCTGAAAGTGATGTTCTCCTTTTGTTAACTTTCAGTACATAGAAAATGTTTAATTCTAAGTGACTTTTCAATTGTCCATTTTTTTTTTAATAATTTTTTCTTCTGAGCTTTCAAATGGGGGTCTCTGACCCCATCTAGAAACAAATGCTCTGTGAGGCTACAAAAGCACCTTTGTTGCTATTTTTATATTATCCTTCATCTATTCAGGCCTCTCCTACTCATTGCAGTCTCTTATTCAAATCAATGCATAGTTGCTAAAGTAATTTGGACCCAAGATAAAATACGGATTGCTGAAACTGGAGAGCTGCTGAATAAAAAGCTAAATAAAACACAAATAGTAAAAAATGAAAGCCAACTGCATATTGTCTCAGAATATCCTTCTACATCTGGGATCCCCAACCTTTTGAACCTGTGAGCAACATTCAGAAGTAAAAGGAGTTTGGGAGCAACACAAGCATGAAAAATGTACTTGGGGTGCCATACAAGTGCTGTGATTGGCCATTTGGTAGTCCCTATGTGGATTGTCAACCTACATTGAGGCTCTTCTTGGCAGTGCACCTGGTTTTTATCCAACCAAAACTTGCCTCCAAGCCTGGAATTCAAAAATAAGCTCCTGCTTTGAGACCACTGTGAGTAACATCCAAGGGTTTGGAGAGCAACATGTTGCTCACGAGCTACTGCTTGGGGATCACTGGTCTAGATCATACTAAAAGTTATTAAAGGTGAACAACCCCTTTAAAATACTGACCCAGACGAAATGCGCCATGGTGAGAAGCTCATGGCAAACCTTTGATAGTGCTGAGCCACACTGCTTTTTATCTAGAGGAAGTCATGAGAAATAAACTGCTAATATGAGCAGGCAGGTAACCTTTGCAGGTGTGTCAAGGTGGCCATAGACGCAGAGATCTGCTCGTTTAGCGATGTCACCAAACAAGCCGATCTCTCCCCAATATGCCCACATTGAATTGTGCGATATTGGGCTGATCGGATCGTGGACCCTAGGGCCCAATGATCAAATCATAAGGAATCCGAAACGGGAGGTCGGATCACAGATGCGGCTGTGATCCGGCAGGATTTTTTAACCTGCCCCATCAAGATCAGATAATGACCGAGGAAGCCTGTCGGATGGCCCCACACACGGGCCAATAAGCTGCCGACTCGGTCTGTCGGCAGCTTTTATCCTCCCGTGTATGGGGCCTTAAGTCATTCAGGTAAGGAAGAGAAAGGCGTTGATTCATGTTGTAGAATCTAATTACTAGCTGGGGATTTTATATGTTTTATAAGGTTCAGTAAGAGGCAGCAACTTTACTGAAAGTTTGTACAGGTGTGGGATCCATTATCCGGAAACCTGTTATTCAGCAGGCTCCGAATTACAGAAAGGCAGTCTCCCATAGACTCCATTTTATCCAAAGAATCCATTAAAAAAAAAATGATTCCCCCTTTTCTCTAATAATAAAACAGTAGCTTGTATTTGATCCCAACTATGATATTAATCCTTATTGGAAGCAAACCCAGCCTATTGGGTTTATTTCATGTTTACATGATTTCTAGTAGACTTAAGGTATGAAGATCTAAATTACAACAAGATCCATTATCTGGAAAACCCCAGGTCCCGAGCATTCTGGATAACCTGTCCCATACCTGTATATCAATCAATAGAGATTCTGTCCTATCCATCTGTACTCTTGATGTTTATATTTTGGAAGGAACAGGTTGAGCACAGTTGGAAATGATTAACAAGCTTTTCAAACAAGTCTGCACAAAATATTTAGGCAGCTGTGGCTGTTTTTAGTATAAATCTCCTGTTTGTTGACTCTGAAAGTGTAGTGTTTGCATGACCCTGTGTATATACTGTGCACAAGCAAGAGCTCATCATCCTCCTTGCTGGGTGTGTATATAAATCATGGAATTAATGGAACAGCAACACCAAAAAATGAAATTGTGTATTGTTGTGCTGCACTGGTGAAAGTGGTATGGTTACTTCAGAAACACAACTATCGTTTATATAAACAAGCTTTTGTGTTGCCATGAGGGCAGCCATTCAAGCACAGGTTACACCGCACATAACAAATAAGTTCTGCAGTATACAATGGGATTCTACAGAGCTTATCTGACATTTACTGTGTATCCTATGCATGAATGGCTGCCCCCATGGCTACACCGCAGCTTGTTTATATACACAACAACATGTTTCTGAAGCAAACGCCAATGCAGGGCAACAATACATTATATTTTCATTACAAACACAATTTAATTTTTCTTTCTTTTCAAATTCTCATTATTGAAATGAATAATTTAATCCTGCAGACTTTTTGACCACAAAGTCCGCAAAAAAGCAAAAACACATTTTATGTTAACCATAAATATAGCAAATATATCATCTTAATGCTCGACAGAACAATCAGTGAGCCAGTTTTATCGGTACAGAATGCTCGGGACCTAGGGATTTTCGGATTTTGGATCTTCGCACCTTAAGGCTACTGGAAAATCATGTAAACATTAAATAAATCCAACAGGCTGGTTTTGCTTCCAATAACGATTAATTTATATCTTAGTTGGGATCAAGTACAAGCTGTTTTATTTTTACAGAGAAAAAGGAAATCATTTTTAAGAAATTTTGATTGAGTATAATGGGGGTCAAGGGGAGATGGCCTTTCCGTAATTCGGAACTTTCTGGTTAACTGGTTTCCATGTAACCGATCCCATACCTGTATGTATATACACGTATATAATGTGAATGGTATAAAGTCACTCAAAACATTTATAGCAGTGATTTTCAACCTTGTGCCTCCAGCTGTTAAGAAACTACAAGTCCCACAATGCATTTGACTGACTGTGGCTGTCAGACTCCTTCATTGCATTGTGGGACTTGTAGATCCTTAACAGCTGGAGGCACAAGGTTGAAAATCACTGATTTATAGGATTGCCCTAAAAGCAGGTTGTAGTTGGTATAAATGTATGAATTCATTGTCATCCAATGTTTCCATGTAAATAACCATTTATGTCTAAAATGCCTTCTTATAGATTGATCACCTATTTTAGAATTTTATAGGATCTTGTAGGCAAAGACCATAAAGGAATAAAAAGATGTCTTTTAAAGCTGGAGCAGATGCTTTTACTTTCCATTTTTCAATGTTCTTTTTGATTTAAAGGGGTGGTTCACCTTTAAGTTAACTTTTAGTATGTTCTAGAATGTTCAGTTCTAAGCAAACTTTCAATTGGTTTTAATTATTATTTTTTTTTTATAGTTTTATAGTCATTTGCCTTTTTCTTCTGACTCTTTGCAGCTTTCAAATGGGTGTTTGTGACCCCTTCTAAAAAGCAAATGCTCTGTAAGGCTACACCTTTATTGATATTGCTAGTTTGTATTATTCTGCTTTATATGCTGGCTTCTCCTATTCATATTCCAGTCTCTTATTAAAATCAGTGCATGGTTGCTTGGGTAATAGGGACCTGAGTTACCAGATTGCTTAAAATGCAAATTGAAGAACTGTTGAAAGAAAAGCCAAAAACTCAGAATATAACGCAGCGATTTGTTTTCCGGTCGCCCTAAGTTTCCGCAACTTCGGGCAACTTCAGAAAACGAATTGCCGCGTGTGATTAGCGCTGGCGACTCAATCTCCCCAAATAGCCTATTGTGTCACAGCCCTTAAAGGGTTGTTTCCCCTTTAAATTAACGTTCAGTTATAGAGTGGCCAAAGCAACTTTTCAATTGATCATTATTTTTTTACTTCTGACTTTCTAGCCTTCAAATGTGGGTAGAAAACAAATGCTATTTAAGGCTACAAATATATATTGCTCCTTTTTATTACACATTTTCATATTTGGGCTCTCTCCTGTTCATATTCCAACCATATTTCTGAAATTGCAAACTGGAGAGCTGCTAACACTTTGTACAGGTGTCTGATTCAGACCATCCTACTTGTTTCTGCTCAGCTTAGGGGAAAAGTATTGTATTTGTATTGTATTTGTATTGTATTTTATAGCTCTATTTTTAAAGTGCTTTTAAGGAGCCACAGAGTGGTACAGTGCATAAAAGTACAATAAATATATATAATATATATGTGTAAGTCTACATGGGGGAGACAAATCACATAATAAATATATACAGAGTCATAGGAGAAAGAGCTTAAGTGCTATATTGTAAGCGACATAGTGGGAAGGAGGTCCCTGCCCCGTAGAACTTACATTCTACGTAACTCCTGTGCAGTATATTCAGGAACATAACATGGAAATGAATTGAGAAGCAATATAGATTTGAAATGTCGGGCAAGTAATTTTTGTTCTGTAAGGTCTAGAATCCGATGTAGCCATTGCGCTATACTGGTATAACAGCTGGCCAGTATAATTATTCAAGAATTGTGGGTTACCTGCAAAGGGTAGGAAGGGTTATAGACACCGGGTCGAATTTCGAATTCATGTGAGTTTTTTTAAACTTCCCTAAACTCCCATAAATTCGAAATTCTACTTACCGAAATGTATTGATAAAATAAAAAACATTTTTTTAACTCTGGCATTTTCAGGTCGTTTTAAATTCATCAATCGAATATGAACAAACTTCGGATTGTATTGAGGGACTGCATCAATGAAAAGATGCGGCCGTGATCCGACGGGACTAAAAATCCTCTGTCTGTCGGCAGCTTTTATCAGCCCGCCACCTTAATACGAATTCTTAAAGGGCCAGAGTATGATAAATCTGGAAAATGTAATTGAAATGTTTATAAAAACTTGAATTTAGTTATCGAATTTAACAGTTCCAACAACAACACAAATTTTTTTTTTTTAGAATTTTCAGTTTCAGATGTCTCCGCTCTTCTGCCCAAGCCTGGAATGGATGCCCGGTAATTACTGAAGAATTGTGGGTTACCTGCAAATAGGGTTGCAACCCAGCCGGTATTTTACCGGCCTAGCCGGTAAAATACCTGCAAGGGCATGGTATTACAAATTTACCAGCAATGTAGTTGCCGGTAATTTGTAATACCCTTACAAAAAGCCCTCGTCCCTTCACTTTAAACTTATTTGTTCCCCGACGCTGCGGTGGCTCTGCCCCCTTAAGCGTAATGGCCCTGCCCCTTTTATGTCATTTCCATGACTACACCCCCTTTACGTCGCTCCCCGCCCCATTTTTTTTAATTTTTTTTAAAGGTGGCAACCCTACCTGCAAAGTGTAGGAAGGATGACTCAGAGTGTGTATGATGTGCTGCACACCAGGGTCTCATTGTGTTATTGAGGAACAGATTGTCCTTTACTGTGAAAATAGATAAATTAATATCACATGAGCAGTTATACCAACTAATAAATGTTTTGTTGTTGTTGGCAGAGCGCTGTCTTCCTTAACTTCAGCTTTTCAGATTCCATGCTTGTGTCGATAGTGGGAATGGCGTTATACACGGGCTACATCTTCATGCCCCAGCACATCCTGGCCATCTTGCACTACTTCGAGATTGTTCAATGACCCACAATAGCCCTGCTTTGTAAGGGCACTGATGGGGGGCACAAGAGCCGTCCCTGCGACGGTGTATCTGGCACCAGCGAATATCTACATGATGGCACTATGGTTGTAGCCAAACGTCCCAAGGTGGGATGAATAGTATCACCCGTGAGCTGCTGGACTCCTTCCATCCCTAGCAGGAGGATCAACACACGACATCACTCACACTGCAACTTAACCGTTTTGTTGCCACAAAAGCCTGCAGCTTCATGTCTGGTAGTCCTTTCTGACAGCAAAATGGTTAAAAAGCAGTATTTATAGAAATGTTTTAAATATTGCACAGGAAATGTATTTTATGAAGTCATAACTTGCCTGTCATTTTTTTTTTTTAACACCACCAATGTATAACTTTTTTTATATAATTGTGAAGCTTGTAGCAGTGATAATCTGCTGTGTACACAAATTAATCTGCACTTCACTTGTACAGCTGCTGTTCTGACACAATCGTGTGGAAAAGTTAAAAGAATATTTTTAGGGGTATTGTTTGCTCTGGTTTTGTTAACACAATTTAACCAAATACACGTTGTTTTCATTCATGGCTGTGTCTGTATATTTTTCCAGTGTGTGTCACTCTGATACAGCTCTTTGATAGATGACTGAATGTACAGATCATGGGGCAGCTTTATCAAGGGTAAATTTGAATTCGAATTTTAAAGGACCAGTAACATCAAAAAATGTAACTGTTTTAAAGTAATACAAATATAATTCAGTGTTGCCCTGCACTGGTAAAACTGCAGTATTTGCTTCAGAAACACTACGATTGTTTATATAAATAAGATGCTGTGTAGCTGTGTGGGAAGCCATTGAAAGGAGAAAAGGCTCAAGTTACTCAGCAGATAAGCTCTGTAGAACATAATTTTATCTGTTATCCATTACTTATCCTGTGCCATGTAGCTGTTTTTCAGTTTCTGCCATTACTACACAGTAGCTTGTTTATATGAACTATAGTAGTGTTTCTGAAGCAAAAAGATCAGTTTTAACAGCACAGGGCAACACTACATGATATTTTCTTTACTTTAAAACACTTTCATTTTTTGGTGTTACTGTTCCTTTAATCCCCCTATTTGAAAGTAGATTCAAATGTAAGATTTATCACGCCTTGATCAATCGAGTTTTATTTTCGGAGAAAAACCTGATTCGAAAGAGTCAAATACGATTTGAATTTTCAGGTTGGAACCATTCGATGGAATATTAGCCATTCAAATTGTTTCTGGAAAAACCTCCCAGTTGAATTGTGAGTATATTCAAATTGAAAAATGAAAATTCACATGCCCTCGACATTTGATAAATGGACATCTATGGGGGAATTCACAAGAGTGGAGATTTTAGATATTTTTTTAGTTTTAGCAGCAGATATTTGATTTTTGACCTAAGATAAAACATATTTCTGATACAAATCCCTATATTATGCAAAATAGCATTAAATAAATAAACAAATAATAACCCCTCTAAAAAATCCAACTTGATGGCTGGCAGGTTCAGAAAAATGTGTTGTGCAAAATACAAAATCTGAAAACTGTCTAAGAGCTCTTATACACGAGCGTCTGAAGCTGCGGGTTTTATGCGGTCAGCTGCAGAGGAGCGCAGGAGTAGACTAATTGAATTTTTTTCAATGGGTCTGTACTCACACAGGCTCATGTAGGCGCCAAACGCAAGTTGAGACGCAACATGCTGCATTTTCCCCTGCGTTCGTCGCCTACATGCGCCTGTGTGAGTACAGTTTAATTGAAAAAAATTTAATGCGTCTACTCCTGCACTCCTGCGGCTGAACATATAAAACCGGAACACAGGGGAGTGCAGCTGCAGACGCTCGTGTGTAAGAGCCCTTAAAGACAAAGTCATAAAAGTTGAGATAGAGGTTTGTGAATTTGGTGGGAAATCCGACATTTTTATCTGCACTTTCTCTTCCTTGTGAGGCAACTTGGGACGATTCCAAAAATCGAAGTGCCGCAAGTGCTTTAGCGCAGGCAATTTTTCATTCAAGCAGACGGAAGGCAGGGGAGATTGTCGTTGCGCGGAAGAGGCAATTAGTTGCCAGGCGACTAAGTGGAATTTCTGGGGAGGCTTTATTTTTTTTTAATATGATAATAATCCCCAATGGGGCACCTACTAGAGATGTGAAGTGAAGATTGGCTGAAACCAAGCAGAGTAGATTATTTTAGAATTGATCCGACACATGGGGAAGGTTATACTGAGCTTTTCTCCATTTTAAAATGTTGGCAGAAAATGTTGTTTAAAGGACAAGGAAAGGCAAAAAAAATAAAATCCCATTTTTATTTTCTTTAATGAAAAAAGAAATCTATCTCCAATATAGATTAATTAAAAAATGTGTACCGTTTTTTAAAGAAACCTGACTGTATTCAGTGAAATTCTCCCTTCATTTACTGCTGTGGATAGGAATTGTCCGACCGTCTCTAACTGCTGTGCAGGGAATCCTACTCCTGAACAGCAGGGAGAGCCCCTGCCCTACTTCCTAGCCATGCAGAACTCCAGCAGCTTTGCTTCCCTGTAGATCAGTTGGCGACTGTGTAGAGATTTGTATTGGATTTTTTGCATTTAATCCCCTTTACTGTTTCCAACTCCAGACAAAGATCATGGAGCCAGATTTAAACAGATAAACTGGGATTCTATTTGGAGGATTATTTTGCTGCAGCCACTGGTTCTGCAGAGTTGGAGAACGTTAAACAATACAAAAACTATAAAATCCACATTAGATTACATGACAACACAGGACCCAGTGCAGTCTGTATATTCTGATTATTTATCATTCTTACTGTTTCAGCTTCTGGCAGATATTATTTGATGTGCGCGGTTTTGATCATTTATGACGATCTCTAAGCAGCCCAGATCACACTGAGCATGTGCACAGTCTTGGTCTTGCAAAGATGTATAACAAAGTTACAAGATGACAGCCCCCTGTGGCCAACTTTGAAAGCATAAATCATTTGTTTGATTAGGCTTGTGGTGCAGTAAATTCATGTTTATGTTTAGTATACAAAATACAGCATTTCTACCCTTATTCTATTTTAAACTTTCCTTGCCCTTTAACATGTTGTATTTGCACCATTTTGAAAGACAAATTCATAAAAGTGTCTGCAAAGTGACTTTCACTAAAATATGAAAAGTGGAGGTTAAGTCCGAATTCAGACGTATTTCTGTTTGTGGATATGGAGAAAGCTCAGAAATGCTCTGTCTGTGAATGAGAAAAACTGATCGGATGCATGGGAAGATTTGTGTGGATTGTTACAGTAATGCCTAGCTGTTAAATGATGGGCCACTCCTCCCAAAACAGCTTATCATTCCTTCTGAGAACAAAAGTAGCGATGAGTTACAATTTAACGTCGCTCTAGTGTGTATTCCCCCCTCCCCTTTTCAAGTCAGTGATATTTTGATACAATTCGCAACTGATCCTTGTTTTTGTGGGTTATTTTCTTTAATTCTCTTACTTTTTGTGCAGCAGCTCTCTAGTTTGGAATTCCTACAGCTGCCTGGTTGCTAGGGTCAACTATCCTATCAACCAGTACTTTGAATGTGAGACTGGACTACGTATAGGAGAGGGCCTAAATCAAAAGATAGAGCTCAGTGCTACGATATGTTGGCTCTATAGAAATACATGTTAATAATAATAATGTTTGTATTGCCAAATAGCCTGTAACCAGTAACAATTTCTTAAGTAATTTCTTAATATGGACTTCACAATTTAAAAGTTTAAAATGTCTTTTTTTTTTTCTTCATTCTACACTAACACATTTTTATATCTCTTTATGATTTTTTTCAATTTTGCACAAGAAAGCACGAAAAAGAATACACAAATAAATTGAAAAAATACAATGAAAAAAAAAAAGAATTCAAGAATATATAACAATTACCTGGATATGGTATAGCACATACACCTGTTTCACATACAAGATAATAAATCTTAGACATTGCAAAAAAGACTTGAATAAAGACACTCAAAAGGAATTCAGTTCTTTGGGGTTTCCGTGGCAGATTTATGTTACGTATCCTTTAACCAGAATACTCAGGATCTGGGGTTTTCCAGATTAGGGACTGTTCCATAATTCGGATCTTCATACTACAAAATGGCTCCTGCCTGCTTGCTATAATTATGAATTCCCAGACTGAAGGAAACAAGATTAAAATTATTTATATAGTGTAATTAATGTTCATTTAGCTTGACTAATGTGATAGATAGGATTTTGAATATTTTTTTGGGGTGACGGGTCCACTTTAAGTCTATTAAAATAAGATTTAAATCAAATCAAACCCAGTAAGGCTGTTTTGCCTTCAATAAGAATTCATTACATCTTTGGAACAAGCTACTGTTTTATAATGAACGAGAAAAAGGGAATCACTTTTAAAAAATGATTCAGTAAAATGTAGTCTATGGAAGACTACAGGTTATGTATAGGGCTCACCTAGCCTTTCATTATGTAGAAGAGGCTGTCATTCACTAACTTTTTTTTCCAATAAGAGTCTATATCAAACAAATAGCAGAGAATTTTCCATAGCTCCAGCGAAGATGTTGCTGAATAGGCTTTATATAACATACTAAAGGTTAACTTAAAGGAAAGCTACTGAAGCAGTTTATTGCCAATAGATTAGCCACAATAATACAAGCTAGAACACTATATTTACTCTGCAGAATGAGTAAACAGCTGTTTGTTTAGGATAAAGCTGCCATATTAGATTGGTGTGACATCACTTCCTGCCTGAGTCTCTCCCTGCTCACTCATAGCTCTGAGCTCAGATTACAGCAGGGAGGGGGAGAGAGAAGCAAACTGAGCATGCTCAAATCCTAACCCTTGAGGTTTATGCTGAAAACAGGAAGGCTGATACAGAAGCCCATGTGTACACAATAGAAGGAAAGAAATGCTCTGTTTCTTGTGACAGAGGACCCAGAGCAGCATTACTTTGAGGGGTTACTGGTGTATTTATATAGACCTTTCTGATAAAGCTTACTTAGTTATCCTTTCCTTCTCCTTTAAAGGTGAACCACCACTTTTAACCGAAGAAGACTAGACATTTAAAGGGCAAGGAAAGGCAAAGAAATAAAATCCCATTTTTACTTTTCTTTAATGAAAAAGAAATATATCTCCATTATACTTTAATTAAAAAATGTGTACCGTTTTTATAAGAAACCTGTATGCAGTGAAATTAGGAAAAAAATAGGAATTGTTAGACAGTCCCTAATTTCTGACAGGCAACAATCATACTTATGAACAGCAGGGGGAGCCCCTGCCTTACTTACCAGCCATGCAGAACTCAAGCAGCTTTGTTTTTTTTATCATTTATGACGATCCCTAAGCAGCACAGATCACACTGAGCATGTGCAGGGCCAGAGGCAGACAAATATTTTTAACAAAGTTACAAGATGACAGCCCCCTGTGGCCAACTTTGAAAGCATAAATCATTTGTTTGATTAGGATTGTGGTGCAGTAAGTTCATGTTTATGTTTAGTATACAAAATACAGCATTTCTACCCTTATTCTATTTTACACTTTCCTTGCCCTTTAATAAGTCAATATATTCTGGTTTGAAACTGAGCTTATTATTATTAGTCCCAGCACTTCCTCTGAGTCGAAATTATATTCCAATGTATGGGCTGCTCTCCTCCCTCTGTTTCAGGAAATGTATTGCATCGATCTCTGTATAAAAGCATTGGAAGCACTAATGTTTATGTAATACACCTATAGCTTAAAGCAGGGGTCCCCAAACTTTTTTGCGCGTGAGCCACATTTAAATGTAAAAAAGAGTTGGAGAGCAACACAAGCATGAAAAAGTCCATGGGGATGTCAAATAAATGCTCTGGCTTTTTGGTAGCCCCTATATGGACTGGCAGCCTACAGGAGAGAATGCCTCTAAGCCAGTAATTCAAAAATAAGCACCTGCTTTGAGGCCACTGGGAGCATCATCCAAGGGATTGGAGAGCAACATGTTGCTCGCAAGCTACTGGTTGGGGATCACTGGCTTAAAGGATATTAAAAGTCCCGTTGGAGATATAAATTACAGTTTGTGTGACTGATGCCCTTGGATATCTGCTATCAGTTCCAAGAGATCTTATTCCAATCTTGTCATGAGTGTTGTTAAACTAGTACCATTATGGACAGGTGGGACATTGTTGAATGCTTATTGTCTTTTTTTTATTTTTAACTTTTATTGACAACGGGTGAGACCAGAGGGAAGGTACTTTGCATGCCAGTGAACTGCATTCCTTAAAGGGGTTGTTCACCTTTCAGTTAAACTTGTTTTCTAGATGGGGTCAGTGACCCCCTTTTGAAAGCTGGACGTTACTACCAAATAGATGCACACGCCTGCTTTTACCTTCTTCTTCCAGCTTTCAAATGGGGGTCACTAACCCCATCTAAAAAACAAATGCTCTGTAAAGTGATACATTTACTTTTATTACTATACTTGCTACTTTTTATTATTCATCTGTCTATTTGGGCCCTCTCCTATTCATATTCCTGTCTCTTGTTCAAATCCGTTAATGGTTGCTATGGTAATTTGGACCCTGGCAACCAGATTGCAGAAGTTGAAATTGGAGTGCTACGGAGTACCTCAAACTAATTGCAGATTGTCTCAGAATATCACTCTCTACACCAGTGATCCCCAACCAGTAGCTTGTGAGCAACA
>CM044445.1:99767920-99780383 GCA_024363595.1 Xenopus borealis | reverse complement strand
TCGGAAATTCGCAGCGAATTCGCCTATCACTAAGAATCACAGAAGGACCAATTGTTGGTATGGAAGTGAGGCCGGTACGGAGCACCAAACACACGCAGAGTGAAACAGAGAGCAAGACGGATGGATAGATAAGGAACTTATATGCAATTGATTTTATTTTATCCTGTGATTTAATTTAAATGCAGGGATTGTGTTGAACTAAAATGATATCCAACACTTAGAAAGGATTCCCTGTCTTTGCACTTTATTATTTTTAACTACAGATATTCAAATATTTGGAGAGGGAGTACTCCATTACTAAAGCAGCAGAATGGGGGCTACAGTCTATTTAGCTATCTAGCTTGGCTGGAGGGTCCAGGCGATGAGAAAGAGAGCTGCAATAGGTGGTCACAATGACTTCTCTGAAACATCAAACCAAAAGTGAGCTGGTGTGTCATTTTTGCCCTTATTAGCCATCCATAACTAGGCCAACATTGACTGCCTGCTCAGCCACATTAGAGACCTTGATATCTTATTGGGGGTATAGGCCTAATTAATACTCTTCCTGACCAATATGTAGTTAGACATTTCTTGGGTAGATATCTACTGAATGAGGAGCACATTGGACCATGGATTCTGTACTCTCTTGACTCGTTTGGTTGATTTGTTAAGGTTAAAACACTACTACTTTAAAAACATTGGGCAAATATGAACCTGGGCACAGTAACCCATAAGAACTAATCAGTGGTTCACCCAAACTCCAAGCACAATAATGAAAGCAAGCACTTGAGCAATTCCCATGAGTCTCTGTTGCCTTCCATTAAAGCTTCATTCACACTACAGACTTCACCCATTAACCTCACCTGCAATTCTGGTGCAACTGCCCAGAGGGATCTTTGTGGATTAAAGACTCATGTCAGTTCAGTAGAGGGGTAGGTGTGAGAAACTTTGCTTCGGGCACTTGCATCTTACTGACAGACAGTCTCTTTGATCATCACAATACTAGTTGAACAAGCTTTTGCACAACTTGCTGCCTTGTGTAAGTCAGTGGGCCCCACATTTCCCTTACACCCCCATAGTTTGTTGCAGTTAGCCCTGCTTACATGTAGTTGCCGCTGTACTCTTATTTATACAAATCTGTTTAGACCTTCACACTGTAACTGGCTTACTTGCCGTGCCATATGCTTCTTACCGTATGCTTCATTTTATAAATATGAAATTATTACTGGAGCATAGATATCTCTGCCTAGGGAGAAGCAGTGATGGCAGGCAGCAGATGTTCCTAGGAAGCGAGAGAACACAGGGTGAGGGTCGTCACAGCTCTGGATAGAAATGGAAGTAGCTTGGGGGACTGGCAATACTACCGGAGGGCAGACTGCTATATGAACAGCATCCCTAATATTTTACAATGTATAGAAAATGTTATATTAGATATCCCTGCTGTCTTTTTGTGTATTTATCTGTTCCCCTAGAATCCAGCCATGGCTGTTAGAAAACATTGCTGCACAACAACTGCAGGGGGAACACAACATTGCTGTCAAGTAGGTGGTTTGTATTTGTGTAGTGACCCAGTGAATTATAGGAGTAGGGGGCCCTTTGGACCCTACCCCTCCCAGGCAATATCTGGGCCAACAAACAGCCCCAGCGCTGGTCATTGAGGGCATTGACAATTTAGTTGTATTGGGCTCAAGCTTACTGTGTCCAGGCCTGTTGTTGGAAGTAATAAGGCAGGGACACAATACTAGCAATAACAATACATTTATAGCTTTACAGAGAATCTGTTCTGAAGATGGGGTCAGTGACCACCATATGAAAGTTAGAAAGAATCAGAAGAAGAAGGCAAATAATAAAAAAAAAAAAACTTAACGTTGAGCCTCCCCTTTAAAGATGGGTATCAAAAACCCCATTTAGATGCATTCCACCAGGCCACCTTTGTCTAGTTACACTTTTCTTTGTTGGTTCCAACGTGTACTATGTGTTTGCCCTTATATATACAGCAGTGGCGTAACTAGATGATACAGGACCCACAGCAAATTCATATTAGGGTCCCCATCAAGTTCAGAAGTTGACCGGTCTTACCAATATATGTTGCAATTGCTTGTTAATTAGGGCCTCAGGAGGCCACTGTAGCTCTTGGACACCCCCACTCCACCTGCAGCCACAAGGTCTGCTTCCTCTATAGTTATGCCCTGGTATACAGTATATATAGATTCTATATAATAGTAAATATACTGAACGGGAGCTTTTTTTTTGAGGGCAGTAAAACTCTGCAAACTCACATGACATATTTGTAAAATAAAGCTGGCAGGTTAAACCACTGATGATTTGCTTACATAGGAGATCCCACCTATAGATAGTCTTGCACAAGGCAGACATTCCATAATGCTGCACTTACTCTTCCTTCTTGTGGAAGGGTGCCACCTAGTGGTTAACTGATACTAGTGTCTAAAACAGAACAGCCACTTCAACTCTGTACATTTTACATGCACCCTAGCATCAGGCCTGAAAGCACGAAGAAGACTATTTGTGTGTATCTATGGATAAATGGTATGGATATTAAAATAGAGAGTAATGAATGGGCCATTAGTGTTGTTTGTAAGAACAAATATAAGTGCATTTATGAATTTAGGAGTAGGAAAGATCTGGGAATGAATATTTGTATTATAAACAGAACAGGTGAATTTTGAATTGAATAAAGGTCTATCTAACCAGACCCAGCCCCCCATTGCACTAAACATCCCACTCTTTCCACATTGCTTTGGTGTCTTTAGCAGCTTTATGGGGCTTGCCTGCCATTACTTGCTTTCCAGGATAACACATATGCTCTATACAATATACTGACTTAATATTGATTGAATAGATTTCAGATCAGGACTACTGACTTCATCAAAAAGTACTTGGCTGAGATGAACGTCCGATGTCAGGCAGAGCATCATCAATCTGTACCTGAGATCAACAAAGATTCCAAAGTTTTTATTTTTGCTTTTAATAAAACAAGTATATAATAATACATCCAAAGCAATAAACAAGAAACAATAAGACTAAAAATGAAATGTTAGAAAGAGAAAGACAAGAATTCAATAAGAATGGAGATGGGGGGGGGTATATATAGTACAATTAGTACAGGTATGGGATCCATTATCTGGAAACCCATTTTCCAGAAAGCTCCAAATTTCAGAAAGGCCATCTCCCATAGACTCCATTATAATGAAATAATAAACATTTTTAAAAATGATTTTGTTTTTCTCTGTAATATAATATATATATATATTATAATAAAACAGCTTCTACTTGATCCCAGCTGAGCTATAAATATTCCTTATTGGAAGCAAAACCAGCCTATTGGCTTAATTTAATGTTTATATGATTTTCTAGTAGACTAAAGGTGTGAAGATCCAAATTATGGAAAGATCCCTTATCCAGAAAACTGCAGGTTCTTTATAAAACATGAGGGCAAAGATTCCAAAGTTTGCTGTTGCTAAACAACATCCGATTGTCACTTCCACTTGTGGAGAGACAATGAAGGACCTACCCCCAAACTGATTATTCAATGTGGATACCCTGAGACTATTTGTGGAAAGGCATAAGCATGGGCTAAAGGTGGACCCACAGATAATATTATACAAAACAAAGTGTGGTATGATATTCAGTGCATGTATGATAGGAGATGAGCCGACCTGTATCGGCAGAAGCCTCGGCTATTGGTCAGATCATCAATCGGGCAGGTAAAACCTTATGACAGGGCTCCCAAACACCGCCCACTGTTACTGCTGAATCCTCAGTAACAGCTAGAATGCTATTGTTTCTATCTGTATTACTGACGATTCAGCTCTAGCATGTGAAAACAAAGGATTGTTCAAAGATCATAATTGTTACATCTACGGGTACCTCTTGGCTAGGGCCACATGTAGCGGATCTTGGCCCATGGAGAAACGCAGGCCAAGAATCCACTCCTTCACTCTTAGGGGTAAATTTATCAAAGTGTGAAGTTCCGCCACTAGAGTGAAATTCCGTAGCTCTCCATTCATTTTTATGGGATTTTGAAAGCGTATTTATCAATGGGTGAAAGTGAAATTTCACCCTTTGATAAATACGCTTTTCAAAATCCCATAGAAATGAATGGAGAGCTGCAGAATTTCCCTCTAGTGGCGGAACTTCACTCTGATAAATTTAACACTTCCTATTCAATGTGCATGCACCCAAATACATTGATGTGGCTCAGGGGCAGATGTGGTGGATTTCAGTGCTGAAACACAAGATTTCCCATTTCGTGCCGCAATTCGGTGTATGTCTTCAGGTGGCAGCAGAGCAGCCCAAGATCCATAACATGTGTCCCTAGCCTTAAAGTGATACTGACACAAAAAAATACTTTTCAAAAATATGAATATACATATTAGTTACATATAGGTCATGTAGACCATTTTGTGCTGATGGGGCTGCTTTTGTAAGTAATTGTTACTTGAATATCCTAAACCTGTCTGTTTTGCCAACCGTACTCTTTTACCGACCTGATTCTAATACTAATGGTCTACTGCTGCAAATATAGCAGCCCCCTCATAGCGGGACATGCTGGATCAGTTAGGTAATATAAAAATATCTGGCAAACACGTTTATATCAAAATTATATATATAGCACACAAATACAATATTGTGAGAGATATTAAAAAAGGTTTCATTTCTGTTGTCAGTTTCTCTTTAAGAGGGGGGTCTTTGCTTGTAGGTTTAGTGGGAATGCTCACTATATAAAGCTGGCCATAGACACAAAGATACCATTGTACAAATCTTTGTTTCGTACCATTAGCGGACCACATGTGGATTGTCCCAAACATTGTTCATGCAATTTCAATTGGTCGCTCAGTCGATCGGATACATTTCTGTCGACTAACGATAATATCTCTGCATGTTGTTTGCCTTTAAATTAAGTTTTAGTATGATGTAGAGAGTGATATTCTTAAACAATTTGCAACTGGTTTTCATTTTATATTAATTGCAGTTCTTAAGTTATTTAACTTTTTATTCAGCAACTCTCCAGTTTACAATTTCAGCAATCTGGTTGCTAGGGTCCAAATTACCCTACCAACCATGATTTGGACTATGAATAAAAATTTGAGTAATAAAAAGTAGCAATAACACTTCTGGAAGTACAGGCATTTTAATGATGGACGGTTACTTTGAGATACTTAAATTATTGACTATTTATTAGCAATTTGTTTTTCTCTTTAGTGTTATCCCTGCAATGACCAGCAAAACGTTTCTTTCTCTTCCCAGTTTTCTGCAGGTGCTTATACTTCTGTGCAGTGATGCCACTTACCTGGCAGGAAGCAAAGTGTACGTACCCCTGATATTCTCGCTGGTGATTGGCCGGGTATGCTGTACTATAACTGTGGGTTTCAGCAGACAGGAATCTGCAGTTTAGGAGGGAACTCTTTCTAGCAAGCTGTTGTTTTTCCTTCTCAATGTAACTGAAGGAGTCACAGTGGGACATGGGTTCTACTATTGAGTGTTGTTCTTAGATCTACCAGGCAGCTGTTATCTTGTGTTAGGGAGCTTTTATCTGGTTACCTTCCCACTGTTCTTTTATTAGGCTGCTGGGTGGGGCAAAGGGAGGGGGGTGATATCACTCCAACTTGCAGTACAGCAGTAAAGAGTGATTGAAGTTTATCAGAGCACAAGTCACATGACCAGGGGCAGCTGGGAAATTGACAATATGTCAGATTTCAAATGAAATATAAACAAATGTGTTTGCTCTTTTTTTGAGAAATTGATTTCAGTGCAGAATTCTTCTAGAGCAGCACTATTAACTGATGCATTTTGAGAAAAACAGTTTTTCCATGACAGTATCCCTTTAAATGAACTTTTAGTATTATGTAGATAGTTATATTCTGGGAGAATGTGCACTTGATTTTCATATTTCATTATTTGTGATTTCTGAGTTATTTAAATTTTTATTCCGTGGCTCTCCAGTATGCGATTTCATCAATCAGGTTGCTAGGGTCCAAATTCCCCTAGCATCCATGCGCTGATTCGAATAAGAGACTGGAATATGAATAGAAAGTTGAGTAGTAAAAAGTAGCAATAACAATACATTGGTAGCCTTACAGAGCATTTGTTTTAGATGGGGTCAGTGACCCCCATTTGAAAGCTGGAAAGAGTCAGAAGAAGAGGGCAAATTCAAAAACTATAAAAAAAAAGAAAAAATGAAGGGCAATTGAAAAGTTGCTTAGAATTAGCCATTCTAGAACATACTGAAAGTTAACTTAATGGTGAACCACCACTTTAACTTCATTCCCAAGCAGCACTTTGTTCTCCAGATTTTACGTTTTTTTTTTTAAAGTCAAAACGTTAAAAGTTTTAAGCGGTTTAAGAAATAAAAAGCAATTTCTAGCTACGGCTGAATCACAGGCTGTAACTGTGCTGGTTCTCTGTGTGATGTGAGAGACAGACAAAAGCAAACTGTAATGACGGCTAAGAACTCTGGGGTGTACAAGACAGCCGAGGATAAAACGGGATTTAAGGTATTAAATCAGATTGAGAAAAGTGTGGATGAGGTGCCTGCCCTCTTTCCACCCAATTTACCAGCGAAGATCCTATTTGATCCTTGTCCTTCCTTTATATTCAGGAGAGCCCTGTTTATGTCTCTCCCAAGTCGTGACATTTCTCACTCTTTGATTTCCTGTTGTGGAGCCGCCAAAGCAGCAAAGTATTGAGAAACTCACTCTAACGTCATTCAGTGCTCTCTAAAGCTGGTAGGGTTGCCACCCAGCCGGTAAAACACCAGCCAAGGCTGGGGCCGGTATTACAAATTTACCAGCAATGTAGCTGCCGGTAAATTTGTAATACCCCTTAAAAATGGCCCTTGCCTTGCCTGAAATCCTATTAAAACTTACCTTTCTCGCGTCTTCAGGTGATCGCTCGCCGTGGCTCCGCCCCCTTTTGCGTCACATCACACCCCTTTTTGCATCACACACGCCCCTTTTTGGCCCCGCCCCCACCTGCCGGTATTAAATTTTGTAAAAGGCGGCAACCCTAAAAGCTGGCCATAGACGCAACAATCCGATCGTACGAATCCTCGATTCATATGATTTTCGGATCGTGTGTGGAGTGTTCCGACATGTGTCGTGCCATGCCAATCGGTCGTTTGTTCCATCGGCCAGGCTAGAAAATTTCTGTCGGCTGGCGATCATATCTTTGCGTCTATTGCAGATCGTCCGATTTTCAGTGGGAGACTGTCACTAGGTTTTTAATCGTACAACTTTCGTACGATCCCTGTCAGGGGCAGAACGTTGGCTGATCTGTGCTTTTACTACTTTATTTGATCTGAAGGTTAGTGGCAGGTCGCGAGATGGGGAAGTCCGATCGTTCGATGATTCGAACGATCGGATCTTTGCGTCTATGGCCAGCATTACTCTCTCTCTATGTTACTCCTTTCTCTTCTCTCCAAATTCAAATCTGAAATTCTGCTTGCTCGGGTCAGCATCTCCAGAGTCCCACCTTAGCCTGGTCTAGGGTTATTTGTATTGTCTTGTAAAATATTTTCATTCCAAATAAAAAAAGCTATTGTTGCGCAACAATAGTAATAATAATACTTTTTTACGTGAGTGAGGGAGTGATAGGTACATGGAGATTTCTGAAATACCCTGGAAGTAGCCCGAAGGTGAAAATACACCTAAAACCTGCCGAGCCAATGGCAGAGATCTGTTGAACCATTTAAAGATGTTGATAGCCTTCATGAGGTTTGAGTTTTTTTTCAGTGGGTTTCGCTTGAAAACTCGATCAATTAGAGCGATTTGAGTTTTTGGGTTGTTAACCCTCAACCCACTGATTCCAGTTTTTCACATTCAAGTTTTTTCTTAAAAGGCAAATCAACCCCAAAATAAAAATTTGCCTAATAACCAAAAATTTTTGGGTTGACTTGCCCTTTAAATTCTAATTCGTTCAAGTTCATTCAACGTATAAAAAGCTCTCAAATTTGACCTTTGATACATAACCCCCTTATTGTTGCCGCCTTTAGCATAGGAATGGTTGAATTAGCACCTAGTAAACCCAACTTTGCACCCAATGTAATAATCAGTCAATTAGATGCAATGTGACTGTGATGGCAAAGGCATTAACCCTTCCCAGTATTATGTACATAGACTATGAACAAATACTGGTGCTGAAAACAAGATCTGGATGCTACAGCTGCATAATCTTTCTTGATACCCCATAATATCCCAATACCTAATTGCCCTAAAAAAACATCTCTGTGTCTATTGTTTTGCATGTTATGTACCTCCCTCCCCAAATATATGATTACAGTGTTTATACTAGTTCAGTAAAGCCAAAGGGAAATGTTCATCAATCATAAACTTTTGTTTTTTTTTGTTTTTCCAGTCTACTGTGTTTAAAATATACAGAACCAGTTATGTCCCCCAAAAAATATATATACGAATAGAACCCACACAAAATTAGTATCCCCTAGGAAAATGTTCATCAGTCATTGGACAGCACCAGCCAAAATCAAGCAGTTTGGTTGAACATTGGACAGGTGGCAACCCTACATACAGCAGCCCTTGGAACAAATCAGGAGCTCTCAGTTTCTTCACAAGGGGATTCTTCATCTTTCAGCTGGTTCACAAGCTGGACCTTAAAATGTATAATTTGTTCTATTTTCAACTTCTCCCTGTCCCAACCGTTTTTTTTTTTTGTGTGCAAATATCATGCTGTGCCCTCCCTCCCAAGGTTTTAGGGGGTTGAGAGTATTAAGGCCAGGGCCTCCATCAGGGGGACAAAATTCCAAGTTTAAATGGGGCCCCCAGCTGTGCCAGGCCCCCCTTGGGTTAAATCAGGACATTGCTGTAGCTGCCAAAGCCGCTGAAGGGGTCTGGAGCAGGGACTGGGCTGGTCAGGGCCCAAAAAATTGTCATGATTGGCCAACTGTTTTCTTATGGCAGCCCTGGTTAAGGCTTCCAGCAAAACAGTGGAGTGATGTTAAGTGTCAATGGTGGTTCTTGGCCTTGGTGGTTCTCTTTAGCAGCAGTGGGCAGTGTCACTTTTTCAGAAAGGCTACCCATACATTGTCTTTATTTAGATTTCAATGTAATTGTACGTGGAAGTTGAACTCTGCTAAAATAATGTAGAATAAATATAGCATAGAAACACTAGAGGGCACTCCTTGGCTATAAAAGGAGATGAAAATAATGTGCCAACAGTGTCGATTTACTATAATGTCAATCTCGTGCTATTTTAGTGCTAAACATAATTTTATCAGAAAAATATATGGAACCATGGATATGTATGTTTTACTGCATGGGCTTGACTGTACCTTATACTCATTGTGTTGACTTTGGGAGCATCATTGAGAACAGATATGACAGTATAAGGTGGGAATATCAGGGGGAAAATCTGCTGGTTTGGCAGTACACCCTTCCCAGACAAACATGTGGTTACACTAGGGATGTAGGTTATAGCTGGTTTCTTTATACACTAACATAAAATACAGTTTTTTTTTTCTTTTACTACTAGAATATATTTTGGGTGGGCCGTCCATAGTGTAATTGGACCAGGCCCAGACTGGCAATCTGTGGTTCCATGAGGGGCTGCTGTAAGATGCTATAGACAGTCAATATGTATTGGGCTGGTGGGGGCTGGTTGGGCCTCTGTGTATTTGAAATGCCAGGGCCTGTTTTAAATCCCAGTCCAGACCTGAATGAGACCCTATGTGAAACGGGTGTGTAATAACAGTATTATATATAGAGCAGAGCTGACATCAGGGTTGGACTGGCTTAGCGGGATACCAGGAAGAAACCCAGTGGGCCCCAGCTAGGGTTGCCACCTTTTTAAAATTTCCGTACCGGCCTGCAGGGGGCGGGGCCAAAAGGGGGCGTTCCGTGACGTCAAAGGGGGCGTTCCGTGATGTCAAAGGGGGCGGGGCCACGCGAGTGATCGGGTGAAGACGCAAGAAAGGTAAGTTTTTATTAGATTTAATGCAAGGCAAGGGCCATTTTTAAGGGGTATTACAAATTTACCGGCAGCTACATTGCCGGTAAATTTGTAATACCGGCCCCGGCCTTGGCTGGTGTTTTACCGGCTAGGCCGGTAAAATACCGGCTGGGTGGCAACCCTAGCCCCAGCCCTCATGGGCCCCCGCTGGGCAAGACTCCCCCGCTCCCGAACTCCTGGACCTATGAAAAAAAAAAAAGAATTTGCAGCGGTGCATGCGCTGAGGGGCTCCTGTGCGCTTTGTGCGGCTCCTGTACATATGTGTGCCGTGCGGCTTCTAAGCGTGCCGTGTGGCTCCTGTGTGAGCATGTGCGCACCATCACAGATGGGGGCCAGGGGGTCCGGAGAGGGGCCCTGGACAGCAGGCTCGTTGGGCCCCCCAGTCCAAACCTGGCTGACATTATTGTGCTAAGCACTGCCGCCAGTCGATTTCTGATCATACTGCTTGGCTGCTAGAAGTGTATGTCAGCCCAGTGTTTGGAGTTTATTGTTTAATCCAAATATTTAATGTACTGAAGCACCTTACAGTATGTGCCGATGCACTAATTTGGGATTAGGGAATCACTGGTGGATTAAAGTCATTTATGACTATAAGTGTGGTTGCACAGCTTTAAGAAAAGTCATTGTTAATTGTACTTCTAAATAGTTGCACTCAGCACTGCTGATTTAATCCCACCTAACTATGCAAGTGGGGTTCATTTATTAACACTGGGCAAATTTGCACCTGGGCAGTATTCCATAGCAACAAATCAGTGACAAGCTTTTCTCAGGCAGCTGCAGGTGGAACACTGAAAGCAATCATCTGATTGGTTGCCATTGTGCTACTGCCCAGGAGCAAATGACCCAGTGTTTATACTAAATGACTCCCAGTGTGTCTATTGAGCAAGGTACCACCACTAGAGATGAGCTCATTTATTTATTGGCCACAATTACGCTGAAATTGTGTGTGTGTGGGTGTGGGGGTGTGGGACTGCATTGTAAGTAAAAAACATACCATTACCAAGGCTGAAATAAAAGAAAACCACCACATGCTATTGTCATTCTGCCCCACAGCGTACCTCCCAACTGTCCCATTTTTCACAGGACAGTCCCAATTGTGACAGCTTGGATTGTTACCGAAGTGTCCTGAGTTTTTCTTTGATCTCCTGCACTGACACCAGAAAAATATACAATGTTTCTGAAACGAGGGGCTTTTTTTTTTTTTTTGGCAGAGAGCCCAGAATACACAGCACCTGCCCTTAGATACATTTGTAACTGTATAAGATAAGCAAAGTATAATTGTAACTATTTAAGATACTGTAAACAGATCTCTTGGGAGAACTGAGACTTGCAGCTTAAAGGAAAAGTAAATGTTTTTCTTTTTCTTTCTGTAAATTTGCTCTAAACAGCCCCCCAGATTAATGTACCTTAGTCCCTGCTGCAAGTCTGCTCTGGTTTCTGTGTTATCAGCAGCTTCTTTCCCTTCTTCCTGGTGCAGAGTGAAGCCCAGCCCCTTAGTTTACTGAGCAGTCCATTTGCTGCTGTTCCACAATAGAGAGGAAGAGGGAGCCAGTGTTTCATTAGTAAGCTAGTTTCCCCAAGCAAAAGCTGCTACACACACTGCTCTCTGCTATGTCATAGTATGCAAATGATATCCTGGACTAGTCCAAGATATAAGGTCAGCTCAGAAAGCTAAGGGGCAGGGCTTCACTCTGCACCAGGAAGAAGGGGAAACAAGCTGCTGATCACACAGAAACCAGAGCAGACTTGCAGCAGGGACTAAGGTACATTAATTTGAGGGGCTGTTTAGAGCAAATTTAGAGATAGAAAAAAAAAACGTTTACTTGTTCTTTAAAGGGCATTTCACCTTCATTAGCAAAACTGTAATAACACATAAAACCCCAGAACGGTATTCAGACTTTGCATAACCTGGCAATTTTTTAAAATGAACATGGTATTTAGGGGGTGTGGCCACACAATGGGCATGGTCAGAAATGCCTACACATGGTAGGACTTTTTTTTATCCCTTTTTTCCAATGTTCAAATAGTGGAGGTATGCCCACAAACTGTATTTCTGACAGAGCCCCCCCAGCAGGCATGCAGTGGGATTTAAATAAACTGCCCCACAGGTCCAATAAATAGTGAGAGTCTATGGCAATTTACAGCATCCCCTCTGGCATTTGCCAGAAACCACAGATTGCCAGTCCAGGCTTGCCTGCCATAGTACAATACCTCAGAACCTGTCCCTATTTCTTTATATATAGGCCAGTACTTGTATTTTGTTTTTCAAATAATGCAAATTGTTTGGCAATTTTAGTAGCTATGCAGGTTCACTAAACTTGCCCAGCATTGTTCCTTTACACTGCAAGGGACTGTGCCAAATCCACTGAAGTATAAACTTGAGGCGTAACTCTGATGTGCCATCTTTATAAATATGTACCTTCAATTTTATATATAGGGTTTACACCAAAGGGGAAGCTCTGTGTTATTCTAAACAATGGCTTAAGAAACAATCTCCCCCCCC
>CM044445.1:99742533-99758780 GCA_024363595.1 Xenopus borealis | reverse complement strand
GGTGGGAAAATTGTTTGTGGATAGAGTCAACTTTTCTTTCAAAGAAGTCAGCAAAGTCCTATATTCAGGTGTTACCGTATCATTTGTAGAGGGATGAAGTAGCGAGTTGAATATTGAAAAAAAGCGTCATGGGTTGGATTTATTGTTATTTATGAGTGTATTGTAGTGCTGGTGTTTACCCTGGGATAGGGCAGTACCAAGGCAGGCCATGAGAAATATTTGCATGTTTGTGTGCATTGTGAATTGCATGATTCCAGGGGGTGCCATTGGGCTTAAAATGATTAAATTTGGGCTTAAACTTTCTATTTAGGATTATCTAATGGCATATTGTAGCGAAAACTCACCGTGGTGGTCTAGTGGTGCGGCGTGGTGCAGACTTCTGGGTTTTATAGGCGCATGCGCACTGACATGATGACGTCGGCGTGAAATTCAGATATATTTAAAGGGACACTTTTTACTGTAACATTGCCCGTGATAGGTTTATTCCTGGTGCCTTGTACTGAGAAGCTTCTAGTTTGTCCTGATTTCCTGTGTTTGCCCTGCCTGGCTTTTTGACTTTTTCTGACCCTTGCCTGAAACCTACTTTGATTCTGCTTAACCCTCGTGAGTGACTTCCTGATTTGACTCCTGCCTGTTGTTTGACTCCGATTCTGTCTCACCCCATCTGATTGATTACCCGGTTTGACGCTTTGCCTGTCTGATGATCCTAGCTATCTGTCTGCCTCGATCCAGCCTGTCTGACTACAAATCTGCCTACTCCTGTTTGTACCGTGACCTTTGACCTTATAAACCCTATATACAGTCATGCCCCTCTGCCTATCCAGAACCCTTATTTTGCACCTCTCGTTTAAGTCCAGGTGGCATCCAAGTAAACCGAGGCCTCCTCCCGATGCCCAAAGGCGGTCATACTACTGGTGAAGCACGAGCCGAGACCAGGGTGCTTGGTGTTTGTTCTGGTGTTGGGTGCCGACCGTGACACATATACTTCTAAAAAAGTATATTTTTTATATATTTGGTTTATTTGGATGAAGCAGAATTTTACACATTATACAATACATTTTTACAGAGGCCTTCATTATTTGGGGGTATAGTTAAATGGACATTGACACTTCTATTACCTCTGGCGCTGTAAACAGAACCAATGGCATCTCAGAATATAGACATGTTTAATAACCTGGCATGGAATTGGACAACAAACATGGCACGGTGCTATTAAACGGTGTGTAAAATGTATACAGTAATATTTAAGGTAGTTATGAGATGATGCCATGTTTTTAATCACAGGGGAGTATGAGCCAAGTACAGTAAAATAAAACCTCTAAGTGAATGGTTTAATAAAAGCTCATATGAATAAAAATGATTATAAATATTAATATAAAAAGACAAAAAGGGCTGATTTATACTGTCATAGATTTAGACTGCTTCAGTGCAGTTACCCATAGCAACACATCAGAACTGTGCATTGTAGAAGATGTACTGGTTGCTACTGGAGCAATTTATGTTTTATTTATGACATTAAGGGGTTATTTATTAAACCTCAAATTCTGGTCGGGCTTTTTGAGGCAAAAAAGAACCTCAAATTTTCAACATTAATTATGTCCCAATGCTGCAAAAAAACCTGAATATGAAAATCCACTATCTCAGACCGGTCAAGGTCCTGTATAAGTAATGGGCAAGGCTCCTGTCCCAAACTGAAGTTTTCCTTGGCTTTCGGTGGAATAAATAACCCCCTGAATATATACAATATATAAGATAATTGGGCAGAGTTAAAGTTTTACTATAGATAATATCATTCAGAACAGTTCAAATAGTGGTTCAGGATTCCTCAACAAACACAAGTGCATAATCACATGCCTTTTATATTTTGGCACCTGCAATTTGGACTTAGCTCCAATCTGTCAGTCAGGCTGGTGGTGTGATGAATTGTATGCAAGGGGCAAAGCCCATGGACATAGGGAGCCTGATTGTGGGCTTGCACATTGCACTTGTGCCTGTAAATGAGACCTAATGACTTGCTATAGTCAATATATAACATAGGTAAATCAGGATTGGTGGTGTGATAAACGATAGAAATATTCCGTAGGTGGAAGTGACATGATTTAGTTATTGATTGGAGAGGAAGAGTAGTGGAGAAAACAGTATCAAGGATAACCCCAGGGCACTGGGCCTAGAGAGAAGGGATCATATTGGAGTTAACAGGATTAGACAATTCTGGGATGTTATGGATAGGGGATAGGGGAAAGAGAACCATTTCTGTCTCCTTAGGTTTAATATTAAGGAAAACGAAAGAGTAGGGTACATTATGTTTTGGGCTTCAATACCAGCCCAAGGCAGATGCCCCAGTGGCTCCCTATTTACTTTTTTGCTCATTCACTGCACATGCTCTGCTGTCAGTTACTGAGCTTAGGGACCAGTGCTCAATATTCAGATTATACATACAGTCAAAACTCGATTTTAAGTCTTCCTGCATTTTACATTTTTTTATTTGTGGTCCCACCAATATATAATGCATTTCAAGGGGTGCATTTCCCTGATGTTAAGTAACGTTTTCCTGGATGTTACATCAAAACTTTATCCTCATGTTCCCAGAAACTTGTTTTTCCCCCTCTATGAATATTATTATTTGTGAAATAAAGAGGTTTAAAATACTAACCATATGAATATTTTGCCATGGTTTTGCCTGTAAATGATCAATTCCAATTAGTCTGCCCCTTATACAGTCCTGCACCAATCACTTATTGCTTTAGGTTGTGTATGTAACAGAGAGTCTTGCACATTCCCCCCATAGTGTAACATTAACACTGTTTAATATTGCATCTCAAAGTAAAACAGACTCCTGTGCGTATGGCCTTTTAGTAGTTGAAGAAAGTGTTCTAATGTACTATAAATGCCGCAATATATGTCTGTTTATTAAATAATTCAGATTATTAGTACATGGCAGTCCAGAAGTCAAAACAATTAGCATCAGAATTTAATAATCATCTCTGCAGCATCAGTTTATAACAGGGGTCCACAACCTTTTTTGGTTCGGGGACTGGCGTCGAGGCAAACATTTTTTCAAGAATGGGGGGGGGGTCGAGGGGGGTCGGCGTCCAATTTGAGCACAATCATCCAATCCGGGTGCGTCCAATTTGGCAAACCAGCATCCATTTTGGCACACCTTGTTAATTGCGGGCTAGGCTCCGCGGCCCAGTTCAGGACAGCCCATGGCCCGGTGGTTGGGGACCCCTGGTTTATATGACAGGCCAACCTTATTTTCTGCTTGATGACCCTAAACTGAGCTTCTCCACAGCTGCTCATAATTCTGTGTGAGAAACTCCTGTGACAACTTTGTAGTCTTGGATCATTACAACTATAGAGATGCTGAACCTTTAAGTTGGTTCAATAAGTACAGTATATAAAATATGGCATTGCTGGCTATATTCATTTCTAGGATTTAGTTCTCTTTTAAGGAAGTTCATATTTCTAAACAACATTTCTTTATTGGAATTTACAATTTACCTTACAATCTGGGCCACATGGAATGTTAAGTAAAATCATAAACTTAAAGAACCACAAGATGTAAAAGTCAAAACAAAGAAGAACAGGTAGGTATATAAAAACATCGCACAAGCATTCCTTGCCTTTGATGAATAAAACCATATTAAGCCATTGTAAGGAAGTAGATTTTTTTACTGCAGGAACCTTTGTTACCACAGGTGCCCACATTTATTATGACCTTGCATATTTCATAACATACTTAACATACATACCATATTTTAGTGTCTGCACTCACTTGTTTTTATATTGAGTGTGTGTTTTACTGTACAGACTGTACATTTTATCAGCCTATTAACTTGTTTTGCCAAGTCTCTGAATTTATACTGTTGGAGAGTATTTACTTATCTATATTTTTAAAGGCATCATTACATGTTAAAATTACTTGTATAAAGGTCTTAGGGTTATACCTGGTACCTGCATTTATTTTTGTGTATACAAAGAGGGAGAGAGA
The DNA here is from genome assembly GCA_024363595.1 of Xenopus borealis. Classification (NCBI taxonomy): domain Eukaryota; kingdom Metazoa; phylum Chordata; class Amphibia; order Anura; family Pipidae; genus Xenopus; species Xenopus borealis. The sequence continues at coordinate 99,754,789 of CM044445.1, read as the reverse complement.
TTATTGAGCACAAGCTTATTTCAACAGCTTGTATTTATGTTTGCACCAATATTTATTAAAGTTAAGTCATGATTCAGCTTTCTTATCACATGCTGCAGAATACAGTTTTCTGTTGGTTGAGTGCCTGGTTTTGGCTGTTAGCCACCCCTGAAAGCTTAAACTGCAGAGAAGTTGGCAGCTGTAGCCCATAGATTACTCTTATTCCTAACTGCTACTGGGGGCCCACCTTGAAACCATTGAGATGGAACTGATATAGCCAACTCTATTGAGAAGGCACATTTATTTGCATACAGTACTGGCATAGATAAACACGTGTGAAGGAATGCCTATGTTGTTGTACCTGCTGTGGAATATCAGACTGGCCCACCAAGAACACTCCCAGTGGGCTCAGGTGGCAGTGGGTCCTTTTGCTATTTGATCTATTTTATGGTTATTCCCTATTTCTCATTGGAAGCCTGCTTCTAAATCATCAGAATTCAGCACTCAAGCAAATATATAGATGAGCAGATTACAGCATGCACATAAAAGAGACTAGAAGAATAGAGAGGTTTATTGAGGAGAGGAGGGATAATAACATGGAAAGTGTGTCTATGGTCTAAGAATTTCTGCTGGGCTCCCAACTTCCCATTCCTACACTGACTTTGTGAGGCATTAGTTTCCTAGTCACTCTTATTTATTGGTGATTGCTTTTATTTGTCTGGGGCTCTTCAATCTGTGCCTCCTTATTTATGTCCAAACAGCATGTTTCCCTACATGTTTCAAACTCTGCAACCAAGTCTGGAAAGGCAGAATTTCTAAAAGCAAATATTATGGTGTATGCAGTACCTCATCTTAGAAAGATACATTCAAAACCATTCAGCATAATGTATCTAATTCTTATTGCTTATAAGCTTGATACCCTTTGAAAGAAGGGCTATATTTAGTGTCTTCTTGCACAGATTCCCCAAACCTGCCTTAAGCTGGCCATAGACGTGCAGATTTATCCGTATGTCAGAGGAACAAGTGTTTGTTGCAATATTCCGACCTGCAACTGGCCATTCAGATTAAATAAAGAAGTAAAAAAACAAATCACATGAAGTTCCGGCTGTTAACTGACAGACTGCAATTGTACGAAAGTAATGATCAACAAATTGTAGTGACAGTCACCAACTGATATTGTCACAAAGGCAATACATGCAGAGATATTATCGTTAGCAGACAGAAATCTTTTAACCCATCCGATTGACTGAACATGGTACAAATAATATTGGGACGACCCACATGAAATTTGTTTCTTATGATGGTATCTTTGTGTCTATGGGCAGCTTTAGTGTTTAAAGGAACAGTAACACCAAAAAATGTAAGGGTTTTAAAGTAATGAAAATATTGTGTACTGTTGCCCTGCGCTGTTAAACTGATCTGCTTGCTTCAAAAACACTACTATAGTTCATATAAACAAGCTGCTGTAGAGCAATGGTGGAAATTGAAAAATGGATATATGGCACAGGTTAGCTAATGGATAACAGATAACACCATTAGACAGACAGAGCTTATCTGCTATCTGCTGTGTAACTTTAGCTTTTTCTCCTTTGAATGGTTGCCCCCATGGCTTCACAGCAGCTTATTTATGTAAACAATAGTAGTGTTTCTTAAGCAAACACAGCAGTTTTACCAGAGCTACATTATATTGTCATTACTTTAAAACACTTTTATTTTTTGATGTTACTGTTCCTTTAAAGGGCAAGGAAAGTCTAAAATAGAATAAGGGTAGAAATGCTGTATTTTGTATACTAAACATAAACATGAACTTACTGCACCACAAGCCTAATCAAACAAACGATTTATGCTTTCAAAGTTGGCCACAGGGAGCTGTCATCTTGTAACTTTGTTGTACATATTTGCAAGACTAGACTAAATGCACATGCTCAGTGTGGTCTGGGCTTCTTAGGGATCGTCATAAATGATCAAAAAACAAAGCTGCTTGAGTTCTGCATGGCTGGTAAGTAAGGCAGGGGCTCCATAAGTATAATTGTTTCCCTGCCAGAAGTTAGGGATCGTCTGACAATTCCTATCTACAGCACTAAATGAAGGGAGAATTTCACTGCATACAGTCAGGTTTCTTATAAAAACGGTACACATTTTTTAATTAAACTATATTGGAGATAGATTTATTTTTCATTAATGAAAGTAAAAATGGGATTGTATTTCTTTGCCTTTCCTTACCCTTTAAAGCAGCAGTCATGCTCTATACACCTGTAAGGACTCCCAGCATAATGGTATAATCAATGATAGTGGCCAATGGTGGCCTGAAACATCTCCAGGTTTATAGAAAGGTCAGTATTGGTGTGAAAATTCTCCAGGCTTGAAAAGAGGCCAAAGGTGGCCTGAATCATCTCTAGGCTTGAAGAGAAGCCGATAGTGTCTTGAATCCCCGGGCTTAAATAGAGGCCAATGGTTCCCTGAATCTTCAGGTTTGAGGAGAGGCCAATGGTGTCCAGAATCTCCAGGCTTAAAGAGAGGCCACTGGTGGTCTGAAATGTTGCATTTGTCTGGAGTCATAGCCCTTTCTGTAATAAAGAATGCGTAAGTATTTAATCCTGCTTGTTCTATTCATTATACCCAATGGACTATTGTTAAAGATTTTATGCTTGAGTGCTAACTTCTTATATTTAGAACCAGGCTTCTTGTCAGGCAATGCTGCAATATATATATCTGTGGGTATACAAAGCAGGAAGCATGGAACTTGCTGATGCATGTCACTGAATTATACAGTACTAGTACACAGAGTTTATATAAACACCTGTAAAACCTTTGTCATGGTCCCTCTTAGTTCCTGAAATACAGATATACAAATATCAGTGTATCAGTCATTCAGTCATAGTTACAAGAATATGTAGGGAAATCATGCCCCAAAACTCTCCCTAATTGACCTTCAAGTAATATCTAGGAGATCTAAGGGCAATTCTCACCCTATCCCTTTTATAACTATTTAGATGCATGGATTTTAGTTACATAGTTGACCAATGTTCACCATGTACTAGTCCACAGTGTTCCAATTAAAGAGGGGCAGGCAATACTGCCAAGAAAAGCTCATGATTTATAAAAACACAGTGCATACTGAGAATCCTGGTGCCCACACCCAAAGGTTTCTGGAGACTTTCCTTCAACAGATATTCTTTCCAGAGAAGTCATCTCAGTGTTTTGGTTGTGAGCTGTTGCAGGCTTTCCATGGATACCAAGAGAATGCCTCTAGATCCATGTTTTCCAGAATTCACAGAATTATTTAGCAGTTTATTTACCTGAGGCAGCTGGATCGGTTTCTGTTTGGGGTGTGTGATATACAAAGAACTGTCAGCACCTCCCACACATCTGAATTCTGATTACACACTATTATGAAACACACGTTTGGGTTTAATATCTGGGCAAAAGCTGGACATGAGAGAATGATGGTGGTTCTCACTAAAGGGGATCAGCTGGTGGGCAGCTTATATAACAGGGGATAATTTACTAAAGAGGCAAGGTTCTGATTTCATTGAAACTTGAGCAAGGCACCATGTACAAATGGGCTTGACATGTGCCCAGCATGTAAGGGGTGGTCAAGCCCTTATTTGAAAGAACAGCATCTGTCCAAGCCCAACACCTCGCTTTTTATAGATTAACAAAGCCTGACGGTGATATCATGGAGGTGGAAGGGTCCTTCTACTGAAGTCACCAGGAGGGAGGAGAACCAAAGCCAAAAGGCTGAGGGGCAGGGGCTATGGTGGCAGGTCCAGAAGTAAGCACCTACCACCTGCCCAAACATTATCAAACAGATCCCATACTTTACTGACTTGTAAGTACAATTACAGTACTAGTGGAGTGAGCTCAAAAAATGTCATACTATCTATCATGAACAATTATTGGTTTGCTTTCATGTGAGTTTACATTGTATTATTCTTAACATTCCATTCATTCCTCCTCCTCCACTTCAAGTCCTATAGTGGGTGTAAGGAGTCCTAGGAATGTAGGCCATGTTCACCAAATACTAAGCTGCACAGGTATTCACAAGAATGAAAGGGGTTCAACACTGTGGTATGGCTTCATGGTATGTGCCAATAACAATTGCAGGTAATTCCCAACTCCTTGGATGTTGCTCTCAGTGGCCTCAAAGCAGGTGCTTAATTTTGAATTCCTGGCATGGAGACAAGTTTTGGTTGTATAAAAACCAGGTGTACTGCCATACAGATCCTCCTGTAGACTGCCAGTCCATTAAGGAACTACCGAATAGCCAATCACAGTTCTTATTTGGCATCCCCAGAAACTTTTGTCATGCTTGTGTTACTCCCCAATTCTTTTTACATTTGAATGAGGCTCATGGATAAAAAAGATTGGTGACCCCTGGTATAGATCATTGCAGGACAACAGAAAATGCAACATTATACATTTGTCACACACCCCCCCAAACTGCTATGACATATCTACGCTCCTCTTACTACATATAATGTGCCATAAGTATCTCCACCTCTGCCTGAAATAATTCATAATAAGTCTCAACTATTCTTTTCAGAAAGGACAAATGTTTTTGTAAACTTAGTTTGCTCTTTCTCTCTCTTTCCCCATCCCTTGCATGGAACAATCACCCCATATACATATTAATTAGCAGACTTTCAGCTCGGAGGTAATTTACATTCATGCAGATTTCAGAGCGACCTAACACGTCTGTCTCAGATGGGTGAAATGGAAGGGGGGGCACATTACTTCATCGCCACTACATATCTTTTAATTAGGGACTTCATTTCCACTGAGCTGTATTAGATGCCAGAGCTTCTGTCAGAAGAAGCTGCTCCCACACTGCCCCTTTATTCTTCACTTTCAATGATACTTGATAGAAACAATTAGTTTTAATTAAGAGTGCGTCCATGTGAGAAGGGCAAGGGATGGCATCCGGCTTTTCCTCTAAATAAGAGCTTGTTCATTCTTGGCTGTGTTGGGAATTCTTTGCAGTTGTGTAAAAAAGGCTGCTGTAGTCCCTCTCACTTCCAAACAATAGCTAGGGAATGGGGTTCAACAGGATGAACTACAGGTAGGTTATATGGACTTTATGGCATAAGACAAGCAGAGAGTAGGGTTGCCACTGTCTACTGGTCATATGGGACCTCCTACAATCTGAATTTAAACCCAGCTGAAGGCTGAGAAGGTCAAGGCCTATGGTAGCAGGTTGCCAACAAACAAATTTTGTGGATTAACAGACCATTGACACCACAACAGTAAGAAATGGAAGGGTTCTAAATGCATTTAATTATAAAGCACTGTAAGAAGGTGTATCAGCTTCAAACCCTACTGAAACTTCTATCTCTAGTCTGTTGTGTCACCATAGGGACAGCCATCTAAGTTGAAATAAGGCAATAGGGCCCATGTTTACATAGCAGATAACCTGTGGATCCGGTGTATATTTTTGCTAAGTTTTGTATATATGTATGGGAGGTGGGATAGTAAAAGTTATAATTATGCCCAACAAAAGGTAAAGCCTTAGCAGCTCTCACCATCTAGGGAAGCTGTAAAGTAATAATGAAAGCTGCCTATGAATAATATACCTGAATTGGTTAAATAAAGTAAAGGGTTATGCATGATGGTGTGGGAGTTTAAATAGAGTAATTAAACATGGAATAGAGAAGGCCCAGCTTCTTTTTCATGTACCTCTAAAGGGGAAGAAATGTTTCCTTCATTACTAAATGGATCACCATGAGGGTATGAGTCAAGCAGTAACTCTGATACGTGAGACTGTAAAGGTGACTAATAAGTCTACACAACACCAAATTGTCATTTTTAGCTCAACTTCCCATTTAATCGTGGTTGTCCAGACTGCTGACCTCCTGTTGCTGACATTACAGACAAAATAGGTTGGACTGTGAGAAAATAAAATACTCAAGGAACGGTGTAAATCATTCTTAAAGCCCTGAGGAATATGTCAGGCCTTCATTAATAAAGGAAAATCTATTATAAATGGATTGTTAAAGGAACAATAACATAAAAAAAGTATTTTACAATAATGAAAATATTATGTACCGTTGCCCTACACTGGTAAATCTGGTGTATTTGCTTCAGAAACACTATTACCATTTATATATACAAGATGCTGTGCAGACATTGAGGCTTCCATTCATGCACAGGAAACATTGTAGATAACCAATAAGCTCTGAAGAATCCCATGGTATCCTACAGACGTCATCTGCTGTGTTTCCTCTGTTTTTTTTCTCCATTTTCTGCTTTGAATGGCTGCCCCCATGGTTACACAGCAGCTTGGTTAATTAAAATGTAATAGAGTTTCTGAAGCAAATACACCTGTTTTACCAGAACAGGGTAACAGTACTTTTAACTATAATTAATTATTTTAATTACTGTGAAACACTTTAATTTTATGTTGTTACTGTTCCTTTAATGCCACTTGCACACAGGGGGAGAGGGGTGTTTTGTCCATTGCTGTTCTATTCCAGAAGGCAAACGTTTGGAAACGGATCCACCAGTAACGTAACTAGGTGCGGACAGGCCCGGGTGCGAGCCATGCAGCCGGGCCCCCCAATCCCCGTTGTGCTGATTTTCTTAGCGGCTGCAGCCTACAGCAGCTAGCTACAGCATGGCACGATCAGGGGGCCCTGCTGGGGTGAGGGCCCTGGTCCAATCACACCCCCTGCTACCCTGATAGTTACGCCACTGGGATCCGCGCGCACACTAGATGTGTCGGGGAGTTGACCCCTTTTATTGTGCTACCAAGAGTATATTTCAGGGGGGATAAACTGTACTATGGTGATACTTTTGGTAGCTCAATAAAAGGGGTCAACTCCCTGACTATATAATCTTGTGTGTGCAGATCTGTTTCCAAACGATTGTTGTTGATAAGGGACCCGGCTGGGTCAACGGAGGGCCAGCACCCCATTGCAGTTAAATTGAATTGCAAGTGTGCAACAGAATAATTACATTTCTATGCCAGAAGGCAGCAGTGGACATAGTTACATAGTTAAATTGGATTGAAAAAAGACAAAGTCAAATCAAGTTCAACCCCTCCAAATGAAAACCCAGCACACACCCCTACATACCTTCAAATAAATTATATATGTCCATATACTAACTATAGAGTTTAGTAACACAATAGCCTTTGATTATGTCTGTCCAATAAATCATCCAAGCTCCTCTTAAAAGCATCAACAGAATGAGCCAATCATCCGGCAGTGCATTCCACAACCTCACTGTCCTGACTGTGAAGAACCACCTACGCTGCTTCAAATGAAAGTCCTTTTCTTCTAGTCTGAAGGGGTGGCCTCTGGTGCGGTGATCCTCTTTATGGGCAAAAAGGTCCCCTGATATTTGTCTATATTTGTCTATAATGTCCTCGAATATATTTGTAAAGTGTAATCATGTCCCTCGCAAGCGCCTTTTTTCCAGAGAAAACAACCCCAACCTGGACAGTCTCCCCTCATAATTTAAAGGGGTGGTTCACCTTCAAGTTAACTTTTAGTATATTGCAGAAGGGCCAATTCTAAAAAACTTTTCAATTGGTCTTCATTATTTATTTTTCCTAGTTTTTTAATGATTTGCAATTTTCTTCTGTTTCTTTGCAGCTTTCAAATGGGGGTCACTGACACCATCTAAAAACAAATGCTCTGTAAGGCTACAAATGCATTATTTCCACTTTTTATTACTTATCATTCTATTCAGTCCCTCCCCTATTCATATTCCAGTCTCTAATTCAAATCAATGCAGGGTTGCTAGGGTAATTTGTATCCTAGAAACCAAATTGCTAACGCTGCAAACTAGAGAACTGCTGAATAAAAAGCTAAATAACTATAAAACCACAAACAATAAAAAAAGAAAACCAATTACAAATTGTCTCAGAATATCACTCTCTACATTATACTAAAAGTTACCTCAAAGGTGAACAACCCCTTTAAGTCTTCCATCCCTCTAACCAGCTTAATTTCACATCTCTGCATTTTCTCCAGCTCATTTATGGGGAAAAAGGTCCCCTGATATTTGTCTATAATGTCCTCGAATATATTTGTAAAGTGTAATCATGTCCCCTCCCAAGTGCCTTTTTTCCAGAGAAAACAACCCCAACCTGGACAGTCTCCCCTCATAATTTAAGTCTTCCATCCCTCTAACCAGCTCAATTTCACATCTCTGTATTTTCTCTAGCTCATTTAAATCCTGAGAAAGAAACCCTGTTAGTGCAAAATGCCTCCCCCCATAGGCCCCCTTCCTCCTCCCCCTGGCCTACCTTCCCCTGGGGCAAATGCCCTTAATTTGTTACTTACCCCTCCATCTAGGTCCTCTCCAGCGAAGTTCATAGTGCCATCTTGTTACAAGCAGTCTTCTTCACGAGCTGTAGGAGGCATTTGCCAGTTCCTGATCTACTGCACATGCCCGGAAGGTCACGAGAGTTTGTGACCTTCTGGTGCATGCGCAGTAGATCAGGAACTGGCAAATGCCTCCTACTGCAAATGCACCAGAGGATGCTGATGGATCCAGGAAGAAGACTTCTCGTGACAAGATAGCTGTGAACCTAGAAGGAGTTAGGGGGATTTGCCCCGGGGGGAGGGGGCGAGGCGTTTCCACTGTTTCCTTCTCCTTTAAGGACTGGAGTCCAAAACTGCACTGCATACTCCAGATGAGGTCTTACTAGGGATCAATAAAGAGGTATAATTATGTTTTCATCCCTTGATAAAAACCCCGAGATCCTTCTCATTTAAGGAAACTCCCAACACACTGACATTTTGTGTATAACTTGCATTTATATTATTTTTTCCAAAAGTGCATAACCTTGCATCAACATTGAACCTCATCTTCCCGTTTGCTGCCCATTTCCAAGGCCTAAGAGGACACTTTTGTCAAAAAAGATCCTTGCTATGGCTGTTTTCTCTGAGCTGAAGAGAGGACAGAATCCCAGTATGGGAGTACACAGTTGGTTAATGTTCACACCATGCATTCCGTGACAAAATATCTCTCGGAGCTGTCCCCTCCCAAGCCTAGGAATGCCTTTGCTGTTATATCAGGAAATGATTAACAAGCATATAAGTTTTGGGAACAAGCCAGGGAGCATCCAGTGCAGAAATGCACCCGGGCACAGTACACAACTCACGTACAGCCTGACAAGTTACAAATACATTGTTTATATCTGCAGCAATTATCTGCTGAAGGGGTAACTAAAGTCAGTTTTTGTGTTGGTCACTTGAGGAAAACATGGCTGATGTGCTATTTTCTGTAGCCCTATAAAATGTTGAATGTCCAAGCCCTACTTTCAGTGCCCTGGGTTTATAGGTCAGTAACCTACTGTCTGTGTCAGCGACTTCTGCATGAGCAGAGCCAACACCAGTCATGTAAACAAGCACCTGGCTGCCTACGTGATGTGTGATCCTTGTGAGAGCTCTACTTTAGGCAGCTGTTTGCCTCCCCTTGAGGAGTCACAAGGATTCTCAGATCCCTCATAGCAGAAATGCTTGGTGCAGCTGTGCAAAACAAAGCATACAGCAGCCCTTTGCACTGGCAGTAACCCTACACACACTGTTGTCCTTGACTAATCTTCTGTGGTGTGGGTGGACCTTAAAAGCAAAACAACTCTCAACAAATAGAAACTCATTATTGAAAGCTACCGGGGAAAAACAATTAGCAGTCTTTTTCCCACAACCCTATTGTTGTCATACAGCTGCCAAAGGCAGAGACATCAGCTAACCCCGTGTCATTAGGGTGATAATGATCTGATCCTGGGTTTTTTTTAACCTTACTCTTTTCAAGGCTAAATGGTAACATGCAATAAAGTCTCATTATCTCCCTAATGACATGTGGTTAGTTGACGTCCCTGCAACAGAGCATGTAGCTACTTACTCCCCCTTTTTGTGGCTTTTTTTTTTATTCCATCATCATTAGAAAATATACAAATAAGAGAACTGTTATTACCCCAACAGTATCTGCCTGTTAAGGGATGTTGAGATAAACAGATAAAAAGATCTGGGTAAATGGGAGTGCTGGATGCCCTGTGCTGCTGTTTCCAGGATCCCCTGAGGCATATATATTATATATTATTACTATATTACAGGAAGAGTCTTGTTCATATTGGCAGCTATAGAGGGGAATTGGATCAGCTGGAATGTATATATTTCCCTATGGCTGCAATGGAATTAATTCTGCCATCCATTGAAAGAAGGCATATATTTCAGTGAAGTAACATAAAAACATTGAACTCGATTCTCCTAATAATGCAACAGAGATCCATGGGAAGATACTTTATCAAAGCATACCCATCCCTCGCTGTGAACATGTGAACAATGCCACCAATTCAGTTTTCCTTAAAAAGATCCTAACAATTATTTTTTCAAACGTATATGAATGCTATTAGTGCCCTCTAGTCTATTTTAACATGGGGTGTTTAAAAAGTTAATATATATAAAACAAACCCATATCTCTGAGGGGGCATATAAGTTAAGGTTAATTAATATTAGTTATTAGTTAAGTTGGTTCGCCTAGATTGCTGAAATTGCAAGCTGGAGAGCTGCTGAATAAAAAGATAAACAACTCAAAAACCACCAATAAAAAATCAATTGCAAATATCACTCTCTACATCATACTAAAAGTTAATATAAAGGTGGACAGCCCAATTAATTTCTAAATTAAGTTTAATATGTTGTAGTATGGCCAATTATAATCAACTTTCCAATTCATTTTTATTTATGGTTTTTGAATTATTTGTCATCTTGTGAAACTTTCCAACTTTCGAATGGGGGTCACTGACAAAAAACCATTGCTCTGTGAGGCTACGATAGTTGCTAATTTTATTATTCATCTTTTTATTCAGGCCCTGTCCTATTTATATATCAGCCTTTAATTTAAACCTCACTTAGACTGAAATGCCAAGCTGGGGAGCTGCCAAACAAAAAATGAAATTAAGAAAACTACAAATAATTAGGGATACACGGAATCCAGGATTCAGTTCGGGATTCTGCCTTTTTCAGCAGAGTTTGGATTCGGCCAAATCTTTCTTCCCCGTCGAACCGAATCAGGGCCGGGAGGGAAATTGCATGACTTTTTGTCACAAAACAAGGTAGTAAAAAATGTTTTCCCCTTCCCACCCCTAATTTGCGTTTAGGATTTAGGAGTTCGGTATTCGGACAAATCTTTCACAAAGGATTTTGGGGGTTTGGCCGAATACAAAATAGTGGATTCGGTACATCCCTATAAATAATAATAAACAGATACCAATTGAGAATTGTCTCAAAATAGCATCACACTAAAGTGAACTTAAAAGTGAACAACACCTTTAAACCATACATTTTCCGGTAATAAATTCTGTAATATCTGGAATAACTGAATGGGGCAGAGTCAGCATGGGCTTTTGATTTTGTTTGCAAACTCTTCCATGTCTTGCCAGACAACACCCAGTGTGGCACAAATCCAAGAGAAACAGGGACGAGGAGAACTGACAGAACCCTAGATTCTATCATATGTGGCAGGTAATCAACTTTTTTTAAGATGTTTGTCTCAAAGAGTTGTCATTTTCCAGCTATTAAACATAATATCATGGTGGCTGTTAATGACTGAAGTATTGAAAAAAAACCTTTACAAATGGATGTCTTATAAGCAAAATATAGGGCAATAAGCATAGACTGTGCTGAACTTGCACGATATATAGGACCATGCATGTAGAACACAATGAAAACTCTTATTTAGAATGAGATGAATGTTTGTGAGGTGGGATCAATCCTACCCCCTTAGCCGGGTACCCAAGCAGGTCACCTGTGGACTGCCCACGCATTAAGGAAATCGAGGACTCTATGTCTGGAACTAAACCATATTTTGCAGGTACCTGACCTGTTGCAGGACTCTAGCCTAGAAGCCATCAAAATGGGGTTATAAATGTCACTCTTTAAAACTGGGTTGGTTTTCTAGATTACTTAGGCACCATAAATCTATGCAAGCTAGAGTTGCCACCTGGCAATGTGTGATGATACATTGTATGTTAATGGATATACTGCCAACTTTAAATAAATATTTTTATTTATCTGTAGCATTAAAGTAAATATGGGCTGCTTTATGTTATTAAGTTGTTCTTGTGGGCAGCAAACATCTCCGCAATGCAACTGACATCAGAATGAGAAAAATGCATTGTAAAAAAGATTCATTGTAACTATGCCCACATACAAACTGTGTGCCCCATACACAAAGCTGGGCTTTGCATGAATTACACCTACTTGCACTATTTTGATTTTGCCCCAGAATAGAGTCCTGCAGTGCAGGGCCGCCATTAGAAATC
>CM044445.1:99684146-99695977 GCA_024363595.1 Xenopus borealis | reverse complement strand
TTCCATTGCCAGAAGGTACAGACACAGCAATCCCACCAGTAACAGAAGCATTAGGATTTACATTGGAAAGATTGGTGTTTGTAGCAGTTGAATCAACAGGAGTTTGATTAGAAGCAATAAGATTAGAGTCAGAGCAGTTAGGGTTAGAAGGGACAGGTGTAGAAACAACATTATGTGTCTTCCCTGCTCTCTCCCCCTCCCCCATATGCACAGAGTCCAAATGCACAGCTGCAGCAGATTTCCCTTTTAGGTTTTCTGCTGATAGGAGCACCGGCCTGGGGTGTCAGGTAAGTTAAAGTAGTCATTTGGGGTTGCCTAAGTTTTGGCACCCCAAGTGTAAAATGCTATTCCTTCTCCTTTAAATGGACACCATTATGTTTATCATCAACTGGGCCAAATATTCAATACATCACCAGGGACAGGGGGGTCAGAGTATAAGCAACATTCAGTGGATTTATAGTGAATTTCTAGCTGCTGATGCTGCCCCAGCAAAGTCCTGGTTACTGAATGTCACAGAGACCTACAGCATTAAACAACACTCTGGGGCATATTTACTTATGTGTGAATTTTCACTTTGGTAAACTTCCCCATTCTTGGAGCAGCCACGTCAGACCTTATTTCATGACGAATATGCATATATATCAAAACGTGAAAGTTCTTCCCAGCATTTTCTTCGTACCTTCGACAGCGAAAGTTTCTTAGCGAATTTTCTCTAGCGTAACTTTCTTCCAAGCGAAACTTCATTACCATATGTATTAAATATGGTGGGTACATAAAGGTCATATTGTATATATTTATTAGTGAAATTGTTGTAAGTGCCCACTTTTTATAAAAAATGTCCATGGAAGCAAAATGAAGACAGAGATCCTCTATTGCAGAGGTCCCCAACTTTTTTGGCCCAGAAACCTGGCGCCAAATTTGTTTTCAAGGACCAGTGGAGGTTGGGAGGGGTCAGCGTCCAATTCTGGCGCACTGGCGTCCAAATCTGGGGCACTGGAATCCAATTTGGAATGCCGGTGTCCAATTTGACGCACCTCTTTAATTCGTTGCTAGGCCTGGCGGCTGGGGACCCCATCTCTATTGTCCTAGACATGAGCCCACTCTAAAACAAAGGTGGCACGAGCTTCAAATGTTAAAAAAAAGTATAAGATATTTGTAACAGTTACACTTTGTTAACATAATCCCACGTTATAATATGAAAAAATGCAGGGTTTTGTCTTTTTTTTTATTATTTTTTAGGAATACATGATATGATGTCACTGCCATAATGATGTAGTTTTATTGTACTGATTCATCAGAACTAGGCGAAATAGACTTTGGCGAAAAGCGTAACTTTTTGAAAAGTTCACATTTTGATAACTATGCGGATTAACCAGAGAAAAAATTTGCCTGGCGCAACTTCTCTAGCGCTGACCTTTTTTTGCCAGTGAATTAGTAACTACCAGCATTAATAGACACCGTTCTCCCCGGGACTGTACGTCTCTGACCCAATATTATGATGTAATCATTTAGCACATGCATTTCAAACTTTTTTCAGGGATAATTTGGGGGACCTGTTGCTGCCTCTAAATCTAAAGTCACATATGAATAATGCATTGTGCAGGGCTGTGCTGCAGTTTAAGGGATAAAGCGTATGGAACCTTCTGTTCTCTGCTTCTAAATTGTCTTTACCTGATGCAGCTGATGTAAATAAATTACAATAAATTACATTATAAAAGGCAGCTGGGTAGGTGGGACACATTAAGGAACAGGATTCTTTATGTGGAATGTGTCAGACCTGTTAATATCTGAATGAGAGGCCCTTTTGTAATATGGGACACCAATACAGTATATTGTCCTTATTGTCTGAGAATAATAAAGACTAACTAAAACTCATTGGGGGTAATGGCAGCCTTTTCCCCTGCGCTTTCTGGATAACGGATTTCTAGATAATAGATCCCATCCCTGTATTTAATCTACAAGCTGCAGGACTGTGTAAGAAGCAGCTTTGTGCAACAGAGCAACCCTGTCGACTGCATGTTTAATAACAATATCCTCATAATCGTGTGAAGCACTTAGCTTCCCTGCACCAGATGCTGCTTCATATACACTTCCCAGCATGCCCTGCTCTCAGCACCATATACACCGCCTGCAAATGATAAGAGGCTTATCCCTCCAAAGGAGCTTTTTTTTATATTCACAGTTGTTTCACCAGAGAAATCCATGTTTCGAGCAGAAATCGTATTATCTTGCAGGCATCTTTGCATTCCCCAGTGAAAATGACTCTAATAGATTGCAATCTGCGCGACTGAAGCAACACGAAAGCACAACGCATCTACATTTACACCTGTGTCAGCTGCTGATTTCATTAGATAAACAGCACAAAGACTGGCTAGTGATGGGAGAATTTATTCACGAAACGCCAGCGAAAATTCGCCCGCCGAAAATTCACTGGCGTGAAAAAAAACTAAGCAACGCACGTTAAAAACGCGATGCGACTCGTTTCGCAAATTTTTCGGCAATATGCAAATTTCGCTGGAAATTGGCTAATTTTTCGGCGAAGCGAAATGGGATAGATTCGCCCATCACTAAGACTGGCCATTAACATAGAAATAATATGGTTGTAAATCCATTGTTCAGTGCAATATTTCCTTTGGCTAAGTCATGTGACTTTCTTTTCTATGACATTGTTACTCCAGCCAAAAAAGGGAAAGTTGTAGTCACCATTAAATTATAAACCATGAGGCTGTGACCTCAAAATTCACCTAGACGAATACAACACTCAACCCATTATCAATATATTTAAGACATTGAGACATTCTGTGCATACAGCTACTAAAAAATGCCTTACCCTTTATACAACAGGGATTGTTTGTCCATATATTGCAATATATTTAAGCTGGCCAACTACGTCAGTCATCCCATATCTGGCCAGTCCTACGCTCAATTTTCATCTGATTCATTAAGAATTCTATTGCTTCATTATACAATTTACAAAGGGACTAAGTTTTACCTGCAACTTACTTGCTGCTTTCAAAGTAAAACTCCCAAGCAGTTGCCCTTTCGTGAATTTACAGTAGTCAGCCAGCTGGAATATATACTGTAGCAATTGCAATATATTGGTCACAGCCTCATTGCACCTTGTCTAGTGGGTTAAAAAACTTGTAGCTCCCCCCCCCTTCCCAGCTATAGTCAGGTGATCCCAGTGGTGGCTAATAAAGGGGCAACCAAGTTTTAGGGTAGAACTGCATGGGCGATTTCAGCGTAATCTGATGCACTGCGACAAAAAGCCAGCGTCAAGTCAGAGTGACGGAAATAAGGTCAGAGATAGAAATGTCTGATGTAGTTGCAACGTTCATCCGGCACGACATGACTGTTGGATGCAGACGCAGCATGCAGCCTTTGCATCCGACAGTAACGTCGTGTCGTGTTGGATGATTGCTGCGACTTCATCCGACATTCCTATTACTTACCTTATTCCCGTCACTCCGACTTGACTCCAGCGTTTTGTTGCAGCGTGTCGGATCTCGCTGAAATGGCCCACGGAGTTCACCCCTAAGGGTAAGGCCACACGGGTAGATTTCGGGGAGACCTGTCGCCTGGCGACTAATCGCTGCAACGAATCACCCCGAATAGCTTGGTAGCAGTGCGCACCCGCTACACGTAAAGTCGCCTGCGCCTATTCACACACGGCGACGCGATTTTAAAAGTCTTTTAAAATTGTGTCGCCGTGTGTGAATAGACGCAGGCGACTTTACGTGTAGCGGGTGCGCACTGCTACCAAGCTATTCGGGGACATTCGTTGCGGCGATTAGTCACCAGGAGACAGGTCTCCCCGAAATCTACCCGTGTAGACGAGCCCTAAAGCAGCGAATAAGTTGCAGGTAAAACTTAGTCCCTGTGTAAAATGTATAATGAAGCAGTAGAATTCCTCTTTTTTTATTTTTTAACTTTTACTAAGGGTTTCAAAATTAAGAATTGCTTATGGACTACTCAAGACTATAAATAATAGAATTCTTAATGAATCAGATGAATCAGACTGGCCAGATATGGGATGACTTTGATGTAGTTGGTCATCTTAAATATATTGCAATATATGGACAAACAATCCCTGTTTTGTTTAAAAGCACAAAATGTCTCAATATTAGTGATGGACGAATCTAGGATGATTTGCTGATTTTTTTGCGAATTTCCAGAGAAATTTGCGAAACGGCGAAAAATTTGCGAAATGCTGCCAGCTGTTTTTTGACGCTGGTGAATTTTCACGACAGTTTTGCGAATTTATTTGCCAGCAAAAAATCACAAGGAATTTGCAGAGAATATCCTATATTTATGGTTTTAGTAGCCAGCACCTCTAAAGAGCAGACAGAAGCCCAGCAATCCTTTCCCAGGCATATGCTGAATTGCACAGGCTGCGGCTACACTTGGCTCTGGCTAGAATTAAGCTGGCCATAGACGCAACAATCTGATCGTACGAATAGAGGATTCGTACGATTTTCGGACCGTGTGTAGAGAGTCCCGACATTTTTCATCCGGCGGAGATCGGTCGTTTAGTCGGCTTCCGATAATATCTCTGCGCATATTGCCGATCGTACAATTTTCAGTGGGAGACTGTCACTAGGTTTTGTCTAACACAACTTTCATACGATTCATGTAGGGGCAGAACATCGGCTGATCTGTGCTTTTACTACTTTATTTAATCTGAAGGTTAGTGGCAGGTCGGGAGATGGGCACAGGTCAGAAAATCGTACGAATCCTTGATTCGTACGATTGGATCTTTGCTTCTATGGGGACCTTAAGAGTCAGGGTGGTGGGGTTTATAAGGGAGACTCATGCTAGACAACACTGAATCCCATAAACCTTTTTTGAATGTTGGAGACCACAGGCAAAATTTGAGAATCTGATCTATGAAATTGCAAAGACCGTGCAATGTGGAGTGATCTGTGGCTCTGTTCATTTACCCCTCCACATGGCTGCCATCAGGGGGGGCACAGGGAGAACAAGTGAACTGGGCCTGGGCCTGAAGGGGGGCCCGGCTCTTTAAAAAAGTGCAGCACTGTCGGGCCCCTTCAGGCCCAGTTCACTTGTACTCCCTGTGTCCCCTTGATTGGCGAAGCCTGAAGCCATGAAATCAATTCTACTGAACACCAATGTGGGTTTTTTGTGTAATCCCCTGGCCACCAATGTATTATTTGAATACTCTATAGGCCCCTAATACCAATGTTTTTTTTTTTTTAAATATTCTCTGGGGCCCCAATTTTTTTTTACTTTTAAGGATCGCCTCGGCACCAATCCAGTCAATCAACGATGTCCAAATTAATTCATTATATGGATTTGCAACAATAAAGTTTCAATAAAATTCTAAATTGCCAGAAACAGATACACAGTTTCTAACTTAATTGGCTTTTGGCAGAGAGCCCAGAATAGATACTTAGATACTTTTGTAACGATTTAAGATAAGAATGTCTCTTGGGGAACCTGTGATTTGCAGCTTAGGGCTAGAGCAGACGGGGAGATTCGGGGGCATTTTGTTGCCTGGCGACTTGTAGCCGCGACTTGTAGCCCCCGAACCTCCCCGAATAGACAGGTCCTGGGGCGCACCGGCGTTACTTGAAAACGCCTGCGCCTATTCACACGCAGCGGCGCGATTTGTGGAATCGCTCCAAATTGACTCGCGAGTCAATTTGGAGCAATTCCACAAATCGCGCTACAAGTCGCGGCTACAAGTCGCCAGGCGACAAAATGCCCCCGAATCTCCCCGTCTGCTCTAGCCCTTAAAGGGCAATTCACCTTCATTAGCAAAACTGTAATAACACATAAAAACCATAGAAATGGAACTTTCCTCCTTGCTGATCATTTCCAACTGATGCGTGTGTTACTGCTGACCCCCAGTGGTAAAGGGTGGAATTGTAGCAGATTGTAGGAATATATCAATATAATGATGTTTCACCAGTGATCAGTGTTGGTCCCAGTGTTGCTTATTTACTCTGAGTGCACAGATTGGTCTCCCCTGATTTCTTTCTTTCAATGCTATCAGGAGGGCGCTCTATAGAAAGGCATATAAAACCCAAATAAGGTTTAACCTGAAATGATACTGATCTGGCAGTTCCAGTTTAAGGGCCTTAATTCAGATTTGCTGACTGTCTCTGTGTCTTTAAGGAGATAATGACCTGGCATTTTAGCTGCATTATTTAATGCTGCAGTTGTTTATTGTAAGCTCTAAAGAGCAGGGCCTTCCTTCCCTATTGTATTTGCTACTATTTGTGTGTCTGTATGTCTGATTTATACACGTTTCCCTTGTACAGCGCTGTGGGGAATATGAAGTGGATGCCAAACTGTAACATGCAGTTAGTTTATCAAAAATGGGTCTCTGTGCTGTTTAGGGTGGGTCGCCCCGATTGAGCCAAACACAGAGAATTGCTTTAGAGCAATGATATTGGGGCGCATAACTGGATCTAAACCATTAGCTGGCTTGTACAGCTGTTTCAGCGAATCATTTTCAGCCCCCTGAGAAGAAAGTTAAGAAACCCTGTTATATAGTTCGTAATAGGGCCCATTATAGAGGTTAACTTTTAGTATGATGCAGAGAGTGATATTCTGAGACAATTTGCAATTGGTTTTCATTTTTTATTATTTGTGGTTTTATAGTTATTTAGCTTTTTTAATCAGCAGCTCTCCAGTTTGCAATTTCAGCGTCTGGTTGCTAAGGTCCAAATTACCCTAGCAACCATGCACTGATTTAACTAGAGTAGGAATAGGAGAGGCCTGAATAGAAAGATGAGTAATAAAAAGTAGCAATCACAATACATTTGTTGCTTTACAGAGCATTTGTTTTTAGATGGGGTCAGTGACTTCCATTTGTAGCTGGAAAGAATCAGAAGAAGAAGGCAAATAATTAAAAAATAAATAATGAAGACTAGTTGAAAAGTTGCTTAGGATTGGCCATTCTATAACATACTAAAAATTAACTTGAAGGTGAACCACCCCTTTTTAAATCCATCCCCTTCTCTCTTTTTTTTTCTTGTGATTAGTCTGCAGCCGTTTTTTTTCTCCTGTCATTATCTCATGTCCCTCTTCTTCTGATCTCCCCAGCTGTTGGTAGTATTCACCCTTATCTGCATTCTACTTTGCCTTTCCACCTTCTTCTAATCCCCCGAATAGCTTCCGCAACTATTAAGGAACCTATAGTTTAATACTGTGCAAATCCCTTCATTAGAAGTACTCTACAAGTGAAGAGAATAAAATGAAGAAAGTCAGATGGGACCCCTGATTCCCACTTTATACAGGGCCCTAACAATGGCCATGCTCATTCCGATCTGTAATTGAACTAAATGTGTAGTCTTGGTGCATCCTCTGAGAGCCTAGGGGAAGTGTTGGAGCTCTACCATTGAGTTGCGCTTTTAACTGCCTGGGTAGACTACAGAGACAACTGAAGTTTGAGCTCACTAAGGGGCAAATTCACTAAAGTGCGAAAATGCGCTAGTGACAGCTTCGCCGGCGTTCCCCGCACTTCGGCAGGCGAATTTTCCCCAGCGCTACGCAAATTCACTAAAATATAAATTTGCGCTCAGGGTGGCGAACGGTAGCGAAGTTGCTTCACCAGGCAAAGCGCATTTACGCTAGCGATGCCTAATTTGCATACAGCGCAAACTCAAACGTATAATAGAGGTGTATGTTACAGCCACTACATTCCACTACACAAGCCCAGGAAACCTTTAATAAATAAAATAAAGTTGTCCTATTGCTCTACATGTGCCCCCTGTATAGTTGTGTTGCCATATGTTAGGAAATGTAGAGGGGGAAGGAGGGTAATGCCTCAAAAAAAAATTTCCGCGAGTTTTCAGACTATCACCCAACAAAAGGTAAAAGATGCCAGTGTTTTTTTGGGACTTAGAAAAAAATTAAAAAAATGTTTCAAACTCCCATCTATTGTATTGAATTTCGCCAGGTCTGACTTTGTGAAGTAAAGTCTAGCGCAAGAGTTAACGTTCAGTAAAATGTTCATCTTAGTGAATTAGCGAAGTTACGTCCCTTCATCAGTGCGCAACTTCACCTGGTGTAATGGTGCGAAGTTGCGCTTAGTCTATCTAATTCGCTAGCGAATTTTCGCCAGAGTCTGAGTAAATTTGCGAAGTTGAGAATTGACGTCACGCTGGCGAATTAGCGCTAGCATTAGACGCTTTAGTGAATTTGACCCTTATAATCTCCTGGTGTCTTGTTGGACCATTTGGACAATGCTGTTATGTTTAATTTGCTGGAATGCTCAGCTACTAATAAATGCAGGTACAATACTAAAGGGCCAATCTTGGAGCCTGAGAAGGTGTGTCTGGGTGAGGCTTTTTGCAGGTCTCCAGCCTTTACTGAACTAAAACTTGTTTAAAGGCTTTTGTGGAATTCTGGATGTCCATGGGGGTCACATCTCCATTCATCTGCCAGTGGCTGGTTGGCACCTTTAGTGAGATTCTTTCTTTGCCTGATTTTAAGAAATGCCCCTGAGCTGCCCAGAGAGAAGTCTGTGTCACTACATAGCTACAAGAGTAGAAACATATCTGAGGCAGTTCAAACACCATGCAATGTAATATGTACAGACTCCCTTCATTACACAGCGAGTCACCCGGGGGTACAGGACGATAGAGTTGTCAGGTGGAGAGTGAGGGGCTGAAGCTAATTATTATCTTTATTCTCACAGCTTATTGTGGGACACCATTGAAGTTGCAGCTGAAAGAGTCCGTGCTGCCAACACTGCTTTATAAAATATAGAGAGTGAGTACTTGTCAGTTTGTCCACCTTGATAAAATGCTCCGATGATATTCCTAGTCTGGATATTGTGGAATATGAAATGTTGACGGTAAAGTAGAATAATTGCCACGGTAGTCCTGAGAGGGGTAGGTCTGTCACATGAATGGCCGGGGCTGCATCATCAAGGGCAGGGAGTTATGACATCAAGGGACTAAATCTGGAGAGGACTTAGTGTTTGAAAGGGTCTAGGAGGGGAGAGTGGTACATTCCAGGTGAGGAAGCACTAGTACATTGCCAGTAAATTTGTTGGGAACTATGACTGAGAGCCTGGCCTGAGTCGAACTATCTGTGCCCAACCTCACTAATGCAATTGTGCTTGAATGGAAGTGAATACCAGCATCTAAGCATCTAACAGAAAGCCTTTCCAGAAGAGTAGAGGCTGTTATACCAGAAAAGGGAGGCTCAACATCATATCTATGCCCTGAGTTTGGGAATGAGATGCTGGAGAAGCAGGTGTATGAATCAGTGGAGTACCATGAGTGCGCCAAGCCCCCCCTGCCAAAACAAATCTTCTGCACATATAAGCTCCAGCCTGCAACACTACCCCCTGCTGTTTGCTCTTGCTGGGCGAGCATGAGAATTTAAAGAAAGTGTCGGGGGATTTTAATGTTATAGAGGAAGCTTATCCCAAGGTTCAAGGCCCACTATTTCCTGGGCTCCCCACCACTGCAGGGTCTGCTTCTTCTCTGGTTATGCCACTGGTATGAACATTTTTGGCCAAAACCGCTTTTCTTGGGTTAAGCCAAATAGAGAATATCCATAAATGATTTGGTCAAACAGAAATTTGAATGATTAGTCAACATGCTGTACTGGAGTGGAGGGCATTGTTTATATACAGTCATATGAAAAAGCTTGGGAAACCCTCTCAGATAACAGTGGCATGTCTTTCATCTCCCAGGAGCATCTGAGTACTGGGGTGTTTTCTGAACAAAGATATTTAGTGAAGCGGTATTCAGTTGTATGAAATTAAATCAAATGTGAAAAACTTGTAATTTTGCTAATTTGAATGTAACTGCTCAATACTGATTCCTGGCAACAACAAATTGGTTGGATTAGCTTGTTAACACCTGCACGCAAAAGTCGTCCCTCTCTCATGTGTGCGCCTATTGGGCGCAGTCGCCAGCCAGGTTGCATGGGGAGCCTCGCTGGCCTGGCCCTGTACCAACAAGACAATGACCCTAAACACACTTGGAAATCTACAAAGTCATTTATATGCAGAGGGAGAAGTACAATATTGAACTTGAATATCATCAATAATCTATGGGATGATTTGAAGCAGGCTGTCCATGCTTGGCAGCCATTAAATTTAACTGAACCGGTGACATTTTGTATGGACTAATGGTGATACAAAAATACAGCCATCCAGAATCCAGACACTCATCAAAGGCTATAGGAGGCATCTAGAGGCGGTTACATTGGCAAAAGGAAGTTCAACCAAGTACTGATGTAATATGTCTGTTGGGGTGCCCAAATTTATGCACCTGTCTAATTTTGTTAAAGGGGTTGTTCACCTTTGAATTAACTTTTAGTATAATGTAGAGAATGATATTCTGAGACAATTTGCAATTGGTTTTCATTTTTTATTGTTTGTGGTTTTTGAGTTATTTAGCTTTTTATTCAGCAGCTCTCTAGTTTGCAGTGTCAGCAATTTGGTTTCTAGGGTACAAATTACCCTAGCAACCCTGCATTGATTTGAATAAGAGACTGGAATATGAATAAGAGATGGAGTGAATAGAATGATAAGTAATAAAAAGTGGCAATAACAATACATTTGAAGCCTTGTAGAGCATTTGTTTTTAGATGGTGTCAGTGACCCCCATTTGAAAGCTGCAAAGAAAATTGCAAATCATTAAAAAACGATGAAAAATAAATAATGAAGACCAATTGAAAAGTTTCTTAGAATTGGCCCTTCTACAATATACTAAAAGTTTATTTGAAGGTGAACTACCCCTTTAAGCTACATATTGCATATTTTCTGTTGATCCAATAAACTTTATGTCACTGTTGAAATACTACAGTTTCCATAAGGCATGTTATATATTAAAAGGAAGTTGCTACTTTGAAAGCTCAGCCAATGAAAAACAAAACTCCAAAGAATTAACAGAGGGGTTCCCAAACTTTTTTTACATGACTGTATTTTGCAAAAAATGAGATAGAAAACCAACCAGAATTTCAATTTCCCATAAATACCCATAAAGTCACAGACTGCTGACTCCTGTATGGAGCTAAACAAAGCAAGGACCCCTTGAGTCAGGAAGTTGAGGCCTATTGGGGGTGATGTTTTATATTCCAAAGAAATGTCCCTGACCGGATGGCTTTAATGTGTCAAAGAAAAGATGCCAAAACTGCAAACAAATCCAAAATGTAAAGTTTATTATGAAAATGATTCCTGCCGGATGAATCAAGAAATTAATTTACATAAAAGACAGCATGTATGGTGTGTAAGCAGGCCTAGAAAAGTATAAAAAAGAACCTTGTTTTAAAAAAAATGAAATTATGTACAGTTTTTTGCGTTTGTTTTTTTTTGTCATTTTCCTTTTTTGTTTCTGCACCGTATTAAATGATGGTTAATGGAAAAATAATGTTTCTCTTACTCTTTTATACAACAGATGAGGCACGTCGAGTTAAAACTGAGTTAGTTTGTAAAAAAAAAAAAAACACAAGGAAACGTACCCATAACTATAGCTTTTTTTTTTGTTTTAAAACGTTTTAATATATATATTTCTTAAACGTTTACGCTGGTAACACTGCCACCTGTTTCTTAACCCCTTTCCCTTCTCCGAATGCCACCAACCTCATAAAGTTTCTCATATTCATTTACAAGAAAGAGTTAAAAACACAGACACGCCCTTCACAAATAGAAAAAAAATGACAAATTGATTTTTCTTATCGTCATTTTAGCAAATTGTCAGACAATTTTTATTTCGAAAGCAGCTGTTAAATTCGCTCAGTTGAAATAACCAGAAATCTTCAATAGTTTATTATTATTAATAATATTATTTTTTTTTTAATCTTTCGACACGACACAAACACCATTGGAAAAAAAAAAAATT
>CM044445.1:99670228-99684083 GCA_024363595.1 Xenopus borealis | reverse complement strand
AAAAAAAAAAAAAAAACTCAAAAAGAATAAACAAAGATGGAAGACAAAGAGTCAAAAGTAAACCTTGGAAGTGGAATTTAGAGATTTTTCAGTGTTTGCAGCTGCACGGAGTTCAAGAAGGCCTGGGTCTGGTTCTGGTTCTGGAGTGTTCTCATTCTGGTCCTAGATTGGAGATGGCTGCCATATCTGACAAAGACTGAAAGCCACCAAAGGTTAGAAGCCACTCATTGCTAGAGCTACAAAGAGAAGTGTTTCTGCATTACCAACATGAGAAGAAGGCTTGGGGACTATTACTCCTTTCATACCCTGAGATACCAAGATGTATAAGATGTCACAAAATTGGCCCAAAGGCCAACCAGAGAACTCAACATCCAGGGCCCACTATTTCAACAATTAAATGGGGATACTGCCCCTTAATATAGAGTTATAAGTGGAAATAAGAATATAAAGGGCAAATCCCACTTCCCAGGAGGGCACCTAATCCCAATAATGGCTTTTATGTGTTCAGAACACTCAAATTAAATGTCAATTTACACCTATCAATGGGCTTTTAAATTAGCATGAGATGATTTTGGGAAATTATGGCCAAAAGGCTGCATTTAACAATGGATTGTTCCATTGGCCTCCAGGTGGTGACACTAAGGTCTCGCATTGGCCTCCAGGTAGTGACACTGAGGTTTCCTATTGGCCTCCTGGTAGTGAAACTGAGGTTTACTACTGGCCTCCTGGTAGTGACACTAAGGTCTCCCATTGGCCTCTAGGTAGTGACTCTAAGGTCTCACATTGGCTTCCAGGCCTCCTGGTAGTGACACTGGTGTTTCCTATTGGCCTCTTGGTAGAGACACTGGTGTTTCCTATTGGCCTCTTGGTAGAGACACTGGTGTTTCCTATTGGCCTCTTGGTAGTGACACTGAGGTTTCCTATTGGCCTTCTGGTATTTCTCCTATTGGCTTCCCTGAGGCCACACTAAGGTCCAACACCACTTCTGGTCTTGGGTTTCTCTCAAAAGCAGGCAGGGTAAGAAGTTATTGGCTGTAGGACTGCTTTCTTGATTGGTGGGGAAGACCAGCGAAGTGAAGGCTGGCAGTTTGACATTTTCAATGCCTGGATGGCAATAAGGCACCCAAAATATTGAGGATATAACGTGTGTACAGTTGTAGAATATGGTTGGAGATGGTTGGGGAAGGGACACAGGCCTGTGCTCCCCCATTGTTAATGTATGTTTGCATGATTCCATTATGCTTTAATGGCTTTAAGTCTTCTGCCAGAGACAGCGAGGGAAGCCTGAATACATTACTGGACAGTCCCAAGAGGGGTACTGCCTCAACTCACTTCCTGAGAACCATAAGAGAACCAGTTGCCCAGGCCAGAGACCGACCCACCAGATACAGACTCCAAATGCAGGCTGCCATTTTGCAAATACATGTCTTATTGGCTTGTGATGGGAATGACAGACAACAGGACAGAGTTAAAAAGTACAGAACAGTAATCAGGACAGAGTACTAAATTCCACAACAGTAAAAGCGACGGCAAAAAACTGAAAACAAAGGAATTGCGAAGATACCCATAGGGTGTACTAACAGTGAAAGCAGCGTTGGCACTATACAAACATCCACAAGCCCCCATGTACCACTGATTCACTGACACACAGGGAGTAAAGAACATGACAGACCCAGACTACAGTTTAAAAGCACAGAGAAGGACGACAGATAGAAACACTCACGTTAGCTTAGAATATACTGCATATTGTAACACACGTTGAAATTGGAATGAGACAGCTAAAAGACACCCGGAAATTGTCCTCTTCTTCTTCTTTTTTTTTGTTTTTTTTTATTTTAAACAGTTTCAGTTTTTTCTTATTTTTTTTTAACTGTATACACGAAGCAACACGTTTCATAGTCTCACACCTGGTATTGGATGTTTCACAGATAAGCTGCCGAAACAGACTGGAAGTAGGACATTAAAAACCATTATTCCCCCCGCCCCCTTCCCATTTGAAAGTCACAATTTCTCCCTAAAGAACCGAGAAGGGTACTTTCTCAGCTCGGTTTGTTCTTTATTTCTCTCCTCCTGCTCCTTCATTCTAATTTGGAACAACTGTCTTACCAAAAGATGAGAGCAAAACCCGTTCTGCTTATTGGTAGTCTAGTGGTGGCTTTATAGGTCCATCTAGAAGGCTTAGCGGCCCATCTAGATGGTCTGGCAAAGTGCGTCAGAAGGAGAGTAGGAATGATACAGAAGCCTGAGGAAAAACATGGAAGATAAACCGTAAAGGAACCGGCTGGTCACCCTCTGTAAAGGACAAGATTAACACAGGGCAGGTCATTAGACGCAACATGTAACAGGAAAACAAGAGGGGTTAGTAAAGTGGTCTGTGCAAGTATTGACACCTTCGCTAATATACTGCCTCCATTCCCTGTTATTCTGCACTGACAGACACCCTGGCCATGAAACATATACTGTCCCAGGGACTGGAGTACAAAAAGGGTTGAGTAACCTATAGGCCATTAAAGCAATATGATGCAGTGAGTGACAGTGGATATCATGAGACCTTGGCCATCATCCAAGGGTCAATGATCATTCCTGTGGTTTTCATGGATTGCCTTTAGCTCTATATCTCCTATACACAATGGCTGGAAATCATTTAATAGCTACAAAGTCTTAAATTGGAGTTTCGTCCCTTTAATCCAGGACATGGGACAAGACTGCATTACGGGCCCCTTAACAAAGAAGCTGCTATGAAGACCTTCCTAAATATTCTTGCCTACTTCCTTCAGGTTCCATAACTGTTCCCTCCATCTGAGCTTTCACCATGCAAACTAGGCAAATATGTGAAGATCTCCTTGTTTGGAGAGGTCACCAAATCACCAAACTTGGATCACCCATGTGTTGGGCCAAATTACATTAGGCTAATCTTCTTATCTTGCCTATGCCAACATTAGGTTCATTATGGAGGGCTAACGGGTTGGCGCAGTCCTTGTCTGATGGGATTTTCCAACCAGTCAGGTATTGGTGAGGTAGGCTATCAGGAAGGCCCTATGCACAGGCCAATGCTCTGCCAGTTTGGTCCAAAAGGCCCAAACTGGCAGCTTATATCCACCTGTGTATGGCCAGCTTTACTTAACCCCTTCAGTTCTGTAGTCCAGGAGTCAGAAAAGCCCTTATGCATCCATATTGCAAAAAAGCACAGTGTGCACATTCCCATACAACTTCCTTGTGGTGATTAGATGGAACTGCCAGTGCAAGAGGAACCAATCAGCAGCACCATCACCCACCATATCAGCATCTATTGGCCTTTCATGTCATAAAAACAGTAAAACCTAATCCCTGAAAGATCTGATTTGCTAGCCCTGCTTGGCAGAAGAAATGGGGTTAAAGTCACATAGTAGAGGGAGTGATGACCAGTTACAGCCACTACTATCTAGCCCATAACTATTTGAAACATGTTATTTGGCGACAGCTCAGCAGTGATCAAATAG
This sequence comes from Xenopus borealis, assembly GCA_024363595.1. Lineage (NCBI taxonomy): Eukaryota > Metazoa > Chordata > Amphibia > Anura > Pipidae > Xenopus > Xenopus borealis. The sequence goes on along the minus strand of CM044445.1, from coordinate 99,680,604 downwards.
AGCCCAGTGGGGGGCTAAACTCTGGTTACACTGCAAATATGGATTCTCATGAGCTCTAGCTATCTGTGGAGGCAAGCTATGTCTAGTGACCAGGAAGAAGGCGTAAATGAGGAACATGTGACAGTATCTACATACTGAGGATTCTGGGATATGAGTTCTGAAACAGACACTGCGTGGAGGTGCCTGGTGAGGAAAGGTATCTTTCCTGCATGTGACAAAGTCTGTGAATGTGTGCATTCCCTATATGTATAGACACACACATACACACAGTGGTTTATATGTATGTATAACTACACATATAGATGGATATAGATTACACAACAAGCACACACATTCTTCCATGGCAAGGCATCTTGGTATGTCAATACACAGCTTACGTGGTGCCTGTTAATACCATTAGGGACCCCCTTTGGCATGGAAAGAGCTCAAGCCAAGCTGCTTGTGTTTCCCAGGACCTGTAGTGCAAGCACTATTAACCCTCAATGGGCCAGAACAGCAGGCATTCTGACCTTTCTGGTGACGAAGGGGTTAATTGATGAAACACTCCAGCAGCAGACAGGGAGAGGTCCCTAAAATAATGGAAAAAATAATAATCTATAATATAAAAAAGTGGAAAAGAGAGAGAGAGAAAAAAAGGAAGCCATGTTCCAGTATGTCTGGTGGGGACAGTAGGGTTCATGAAGTATTCCAAGGCTTTAGGGGGGGATTCTAGGTGTGAGTCAAAGTGCTGGAATATTTTATGTTGTAAAGGAACACAGCCGCTGCCCCTTCACTAAATGATGGAGCAACGGGCACAGTGCCGGCGGTCCCCTGGAGAGACACCTGCTAACTAAACCAAAGCCGATGGAAGTATCCTAATGGGGCAGGGGAATCAATACCTTGTGCAGCCCTGTTATTGTTTGTGTGTGGCACGGAAGACGGGGCTACTGGTCCCAGACTGCTTTGGGGAGAGCAATATCTTATAATACTGGCTCATACACACCACCTCCCCTTACGGCTTTGGAATAGACAGCAAAGGAGGAGATATGGAGGGCCAGATTTAGCTGCCCCAAACCCCTGTACATAACAACCTACATTCTGCATTTCCTTTAGAAGGTCTTTCTCCACTGTCTCTCTCTCTCTCTCTCTCTCTCTCTCTCTCTCTGCAGTCTGTCCTTTCTTTCTCCTCCTCTTCCTCCTCTCATTCACATTTTGCCTCGTTCCCTCAGTCCTCTTTCCGTTCTAGAGTCTGTGCTGCATGGATGCCATTGCTGTACACTGGGAAGGGGAGAGATGAGAAGATTCCCTCTGCTGTTGTGAAGACACTAGCAGCTGGCACTTGGCTAAGCCCAGCTCCTGTCACAGCTCCTCCAAACGGGCCAGACATATTTAACCGGTGGACATGGTGGTAGAGCATCTCCATTGGGGTTTTGGGGTCCAGTCCAAATCCTGGGCCATTCACATCCACAAAGTTCACAGGGTGAGTGTTTGGAAGGAGGTTGCCCAGCGTTACCTCTGCAGGGGCATAGCGAATGGTGCCAGTGGTATATACCCTCTGCCCACTGCTTCCAGTGGCTGCTAATGTCCCTGCCACACGATGCACAAGGGGCAAAACCACATTTCCCGCCTGAAGCCTCTGCAGAGCTTCCAGCTCCCCTGCATACAGAAGAGAATTAGATGGGCCACTGCTTTGAGGTGGCTTTTCCCGGGGGGAAGCGGAGAGGGGAGGGGACAGGGGGTCTGAATTGACAGTAGCCAAGCCTGCTGAGGATCCAGCAAATTGCTGTTTGCTGCGTCCAGCACCTTCTGTCCCACCTGGGGGCGTGAGTACAGAGTCCGGAATGGAAACATGAAGGGCTGGGGGGGCAGTTGAGGAGGACGGGGAGGTGGAGAAGTGCTCACCTCCTGTAGGAGGCTTGGTCATACTGTAGGGAGACTCATTACGGGAGATTTCCCTGTTTGGAGGAAAGTTCCAGATGCTACTGTCATTGTCAAAGTTGATGGGCTCTGACATTTCTGTTTTGATCTTGAGTACAGAGGAAGAGGAGCAGCCTCCTGTGGGAGGAGGGGTGGAGGGGAGAAGTCTAGGAGGGTCCCCCAGTGAGCTCTCTATGCCGCCTGGGCTACATCCTCCAGATAATCTTCTCCTGCGTCCTCCACATGGTCCTGTCCTGTTTCTTCTCCTTCTTTTCCTCCTCTGGTGACGGCTGAGCACCCCTGCTACTTGGATTCCATCATCATCTTCGTCCTCTTCTCCACTCTCTGAGTCCTTAGCACTGTCTGAGCTCAAAGAATCCGGCCCTCGCATGTCTGCCTCACTATCTGCATAACGCTCCACCTTTATATGCATTGGGCCTAATGTATCCATGGCACCAATACCTCCCAGAACACTCAACCCCCCTTGCTCCATCACCACCTCTGCCTTCCTCAATTCACAGTCTTCACTTTCTTCACTCTCCTCGCTGCAGGCATCACTAGAACTGTTTCCTTCTTCATCACAGTTCATCTCTGGATCAGAATGGGCCCCCGGCTGCTTGTGGTCTGGTTCTGGATCTTCGCTCTGCTCTGAGAGATTTCCCTTTCCATCTGACTTTGGATTTTCATTGTCTTCTGTCAGGGGGTAAAGAACAGAACAATAAAACAAGTTATTAATGACAGCTCTTAAAATTTTCAGATTCTTTGTATAACATACTAAACGTTAAAGGAGAACTTCTCCTTTATAACCTGTCTTATTTTTTTTTGAGGGACACTGGACCTAGAACATATGAATAACACATCCAAGGCAGTGGTATATAGGGGTGAGTCCAAGCACTTATTCTAACAAATAGTAGTTTGGTGGACTGTAAACAAGATGCCAAAATCTAAATCTCGCCCCTTTTTTTTATACAGTATCAGCAGGTTCACTCGCATTTCAGGAATGCAGCAGAATGTCCATGCTCACTGAAAGTACCATACGGGTGTTTGGGGTGAAGATTTTAATGATTTTGTCCCCCACACACTGAGCTACTAATTCACTTTGCAACTGCTCTCATAGACATCCAGTAGATTTATTGCCCCACCTGAATTATCCTTGGAGTCCGAATCAGAGTCAGATGTCTCAGAGGATTCCGATGTCTTCTCAGGTAAGTTTGGAAGCTGGGCGATATCCATGGGGATATCCTTGTATTCTTGCAAACTAAGGAAGGCAAACAAACGCGAGGCAGGAAGCTTATTATTATTTATATAAAATCAGGTCTCCAGTCACAGCAGCAACCCTTGTCGTTTAGTTTGCACTAACGCCACTGCCAAAAACCTGTCCCTTTCTTCTTCAATAGCAATAGTAACAGCAATATATTTAGCTGGGAATAACAACCCTGACAAAAGACTGATCTGTATGCTCCAGCTTTAACAGAGATAGCAGATATCTGTTGGTATCCAACCAGATGTCCTCAAATTGTCACTAAACTACAACTTCCAGCAGCCACCCTTGAGCCAACAGCTAGGTATGTGGGGGGGCTGGGATATGTAGTTCAGCAACAGCTGGAGAGCCACTGGCTGGTTTTGTCTTTACTACAGCATATGTCTGACATGAGAATGTCTGGCATCTTCCCAGTTTTGTTAAACGTTCTTGGATAACCAAAGCTGCTGTATAAAAGCAATGTAATGCAGAGCCTTTAAGCCGGGTGCCCATCAAAATGGGTAAAGCCTCCCCCTCCTGGTTACGGACATATTTATTTAAGGTACGATAAGAAAAACCCACGAGAGGGAACTGTCATTCTAATGCCCCTAAGGATCGACAGTACTGAAGCTGTTGGGTTAAAGGAAATGTAAACCCTCAACACAAATGAATGTAAAATTAATTTTTATCTATATTAGATATCAAATTGCTAATATAGTGAAAATAAACAACAACATCTGCTGGTCAGTTTTGCAGACTCCTAGAGACGTCAGATGAGCATTTTCTGCATTTTCGAAGACTTGCGTCTTCTTCTGAAATTTTCTCTCGGCTCTCAGGCCTGTTGGTAGAGCTGACCAGTAGGTGGCGCTGTTGATTCATTAGCATTATATCAGCGGCTCAAAAATAGCTCAATACCTTAAAAACTAAAATGAAAAAAAAAAATGTAAATGTTAAAAGTGCTCAGATGAGCAACAATTTTACATCCATTTGTTTTCAGGGTTCAAATGTCCTTTAACCTGCTCTATAACTAATGCTGAGGCTGAGCTTTGATAACCTGCATTCTCTCTGCTAGTTCCACCAATATACAAGTTCATGTAAACACATCCTAGCATTCTGAGAGTTCTGGGTCTTCAAGGGCAGGTAGACATTTCTTTCTTCGGTGCCCCTAGGCCGCCAGTGTCTCAAGGGTTCTAGTTGCATCGTATGGGATCTACAAACTTCACTGTTGCTATGGTAGGAGGTGCATGGCTACCAGTAGGAACTGACACATTTACAGCAATCACAAACTTGCTATACGGCAGAAAGACAGTTGAGTTTTTTTTTGGTCCAAAACATAATAAGTAATAATGGCCATATAGATTTGTATGTTCCTGTTTTGGAGGAAGCCTGCATAGTCTTCTGTTTATAATAACTTTTCTAGAAAGGCCAGCAAAGTACTGTTTGTGGGTGATTCTGAAAACATGTACCTAAGAATATAGTTGACCCAGATGATGTTTCTCTCGTTTGCATTCTTGGCATTTATAGAGATAGTGGCACAGGACTGGACCCAGATGTAGCCCCCGTTCTTCTGCATCCAGCGGTAATACTTGGTGACGCACTGCCCCTTGTTTAGCACTGCAAAAAGAAAAGAAGTTCTGTTAGTATGGTCCATGAATTTGTCTTTTGCTTCCCTCATCAATCATTGGCCCTTCCCAGAAATCTGACATAGCAAAGCGAAGGTGCAGTAGGAACTAAAAAAGAGTGAGAAAGAGGAAGACTACAAGAAGAATGATATTCCGGTTCACAAAGCTGGGAGAAAAGGTAAAAGGAGAATGAAATCATAGAGTAAGGCATTTGAGTTGAATAACACAGGCAAGCAACCACACAGAGATACACACACATTCACAGACTGTCAGCCTTGCTGCTTGCTAGAGGTTATTTGAAGGTATATGAGAAGCAGCTTTGATCCCTGGGCTCATTTTGGGGGATTCCATGCAGTCAGAAAACAGAGCACTTTCTTTTCATCTTGTCAGAGAGAATTTACAGCTCTCAGATGAGTAAAATCCAAGTCATGGGTTGCAGGGTGGGAAGGGAGAAGCGGGCTGAGACCAAGAGACCCGGTATCTGAAGAATGTAAAAGGAAAGTGGGAAGAAATAGGGAAATGAGAGACAAAAGCTAGAGAATAATAGGGAAGATGAGAGACAAATGTGAGCGATTGAAGGGTAAAAATGACTACAAAAATGTAGAATAATGGAGAGGAACTATAATTGCACAAGGCTCGTTTTGCAGGTGAATTCGTGGCCCATAAAATGTTTTGCTGTGGGACCCAGCTACTTCTAGCTTCACCCCGTTATACCACAATCTAGCTTGAGAAAAAGATCAGATCAACACCTAGTCACATATGATAATGGTGAAAGGGTTTATATAGAGCAATTTAGGGATGCATCAAATCCATATTCTGAACTGAACCCGGACCCTTATTTGCATATTTTATAGATATATATATATATATATATATTTTTTTTTTTTAGGGAAAAAGGGGATGGACGAGAACTGCATGTGGTTAAAACATTTTTTAACTTCCTTGTATGTGTGATAAAAAGTCACGTGATTTTTTGGATTCGGTTCGGCCATGCACTAGGATTTGGCCCAATCCTGCTGAAAAAGTTTGAATCTTGGCTGATTCATGAACCGAATCCTGGATTTGGCACATACCTGGAGCAACTAGGTACAATATAGAATCTGTAAGGAACAAAGGGAGGGCATAACATTATAGAAAGTAGTTCTACTTAAAAACAGAAAGAGTTAAAGGGATGGTATAAAGTATTATACTGTACAGAACAACAGAAGGCATTATAGTAGAGTTTTATATGGAATAACAAGAAAGTGGTGTTATAAGGAGCAAGAGCAGGCCCGGATTTGTGGAAAGGCCACCTAGGCCCGGGCCTAGGGCGGCATGATTTTAGGGGGTGGCATGCTGCCCAACCACGTCCACATTTGTTCAGAAATACTTGGGATGCACAGGAGATATAATAGTTTTTTAAATTTGCTGTGCACCAATTCCCATTGCTCCAGTCCTGATGGAAATTTACCCGAATATAGGGGAGGGGACGGGGGCGATGAACGCTAGTGGGCCTATGGGCACCCACTATATAAATCCGGCCCTGAGCAAGAGCGGGGGTTGTAAGTTAGGGATATGTAGAGCAATAGGTTGTACAGGGAGAGGATATACAGAGCGGCAGAAGGAATAATGGGGAGGCTGCATGAAGCGTACGAGACACATAGGGATGTCATGTAGTTACTGGAGAAGTGATAAGGAGAAGTTATATGGTGCAATAGAAGTAGTTAATAGTAACTCTTTCACCAATCAATATACAACTCAACAGTGTTATATTGATAATACACATGTAAGGGTTACAGAATGAAACAGAAATCAGTGGTGACAATTATGGAGAATGAAATCAGCTGTTATAGTGAGGGTCCTTACACAAACATGTTGGGGTCTACATCATATTCTATGGAAGGCGGTGCCTAATGCAGGGGTTAAGTAAGGTTCCCTAGATACCATGCATCATTGTTGACGACCAAGTCCCCAAATTAAAGATAAAAAAACCCCTGATTAAATCTAGTGTCCTAACCTCTCTATCGACAGATAACGGGACGGTGGTTATCCACCAAAGTCGCCAGAAGGGGGCAATGTGTTCCCAGCAAACCCCTTGTCCCTTCACCATGTCCTTGTCTCTGTCTGTCTGGAATAGAAAACCTTCTAACTGCTGTAATAAATTTGGCTAAATTAGTGGTTAAATGGTTATCTCAAGTAATATGTATTTGCATTAATCATCTTGCTGCAAAGCAGAGCTGAGGAAGGCTCCGCAGAAAGCACTAAATTCATATTGTCCATTTAATTGTGGTTAATAAGTGCTACACAATACCGAGTGTCCTATGGAGGGGGGAAGGAGAATGGGAGATTGAGGAGAGAAAGCAGGGAGGGGTGGGATGAGAGCAGGGAAGGAGGCAGACAGGAGTGAAACAGACATGGGGAGAACAAGAGCAGAGCTATGGAGAAAGAGAAGAGCGCTTGTCCATCGCTTGGTTTAAAGTGACTCTGATAGAAGCTGTTGTTAAAACACACAGTGGTGATTTACACTGCCTGAAATAAATGTACTATATCCAATACATACTGCCAGGATGCCCCATGGGAATAGGCTGATCTGCTGTATCACATATGTGAAAGATACAATGTGCTCTTTTATGAAAGTAAAGTATCACTTCTGCTTCCCTTTTACAAAGTCCCTCTCATCAGTCAGGGAGATGCAACAGGTGTGACTTGAGCCACTGCCAAGCTCAACTTTTCCTTTGGTAGTTCCGTAACAGATGGGCTGTCACACTGCTGATCTCTGGCATAACTTTCCTCACTCACTGTCCTTCTTGCTTTTACTTTGTTTTGCATTCATGTTTAATCTTCTTACATCCTATTTGATCCTGAGATCAGGATGGCGTCCCCTCTATCCATTCCCTCTTGAGATCAGGACTGCTTTCCCTCTTTTCATTCCCTCCTGAGATCAGAACTACCTTGCCTCCTTCCATTAATTAGGACTGCTTTCCATCTTTTCCTATACTTTCCCTTCCCTCCCTAGATCAGGACAGCTTTCCCTTTTCCAATTTACTCCACATTTCTTCCCAAGGTCAGGACTACTTTCCATTTGCCAGAGCCAGGCCAAAATGTACTTGCCCCATGGCCCTGGCTGACACTGACCTCCCTCAAATACCCACCACACACAACAGCCCCCCTTTAGATTGTGACCCCTGACCGCCCCCCCAATGACACCCATCACTTCCCCTCTGCTTTTTTCCCCACAACCATTGGGCCAAGCAAACCATGACATGAGCAGAGTATATTAGTGTAGAGCTTGTTTGTCTTGTAATTGTGCCCCACTAAACAGTTGTGCCCTCGGCAGCTGTCTCTTCTGCGTACCCCTAGTTCCAGCATTGCCATTTGCGTCTCGTTCCTTCCCAACATCAGGACTGATCTCCCTTTTCCCATATAAGCTGTCTGACTTTCCACTCACTCCCAAGATCAGGATTGCTTTCTCATTTACCATATACTTCCCATTCACTCCCAAGTTCACAACTACTCTCCCTGGTGTCACCATTTACTTTCAATTCCCTTCAGAGATCAGGACCATGTTCCCACTTTCTACTTCCTTCTGTTACCCTTACAAAATAAAGATTCTTTTTCCACTTTCATTTACTTTTCAAGATTTGAACTGCTTTTCCACTTTCCATTTATAGCCTTCTGTGAACTGGACTGTTTACCACTTTAATATTACCTCCTATTTCTTCAAAGATCTGCTTTCTGATTTCCAGCTTTCAATTTGCTTTCCATTTTCTCCTGAAATTAATGAATGATTTTCCCATATTTTTTACTTTCTGTTCTCTCCTGAGACTAGGACTGCATTTAATTCCCTTTGTCTCCAAGACCAGGAATGCTGTCCCTATTCCCATTCATTCTCAGATCAGGCCAGCTTTCTTCCCTTTCATTTACTTCCCATTCATCCCCCACACCAGAACTGCTTATTTTATTTTGCAATTACTTCTTTGCTTTCTACGTAGAGACCATTTAGTCTCCCAGTGAATGAATTGTGAATCAATTCTCCCTGACTTCCTCTCATGATGTCTGAACCAAATGGCAGGATATATGAATTCAGCTGCACTCTATAGCTTCTTTCTCATGCAAGCACACAAGCAACTTCATACCACCTTTCCTATACAGGCAGCCATACAAAGGTTCATCGCAGTCAGAAACAAGGCAGCCTTTGTTGCTTGGGATAGTTCGATAGATGGGTTCCCACATCCTTAGGCAGATGCTGCATATGTGGGGTACGCTGTGATTTTAAAGGAGAAATAAACATCAATAAAGAATTGACTACACAACTTATATTTTGTGCTTGTGTACCAGCCCAAGGCAACCCCAGCCCTTTAGCAGTAAAGATCTGTGTCTCCCCAGTAGATGCCCCAGTAGCTCCCCATCTTCTTTTCTGCTGATTCCCTGATTCACATGCTCTGTGCTGCTGTCACTTACTGAGCTTAGGGACCCACTCACTATATACAGTCTATATATAACATAAAAGTCACTATACACAATTCATTCATAATGAATTCAGGATCCACATTACATGGCAGCTCAGACACAAGTTCAGTTTGCATCAGAATTCCTTTCCTGAGTTTGCATCAGAATTCCTTTATGTAATCTAACTTTCTGCTAATGTTGTGATGGTTTCCAACAAGGTTAATCTCTCAACAGCACCTAGAGCTCACTGAGCATGTGCAGTGCCACCGATGGCCTAACCAGATAACCAGATAAGAATTTGGAGCTCTGCTGTGGTCACCTTTGAAGGATTGGGTCATTACTGTTGAAACAATTATTTCCTTTTCTCTATAGTAATAATAATGAATAAGTAGCCTTTACTTGATCCCAGCTAAAGGTGGGAGACCAAACTGTGAGTTTGACACAATTCCAACTAATTGTAACAAGCAAACTCGCTCAGATTACTATTGTTACAAAGTTTCTAAAACGTAACCTTTAATCTTTAAATTCCAATTTAAAACTTGTTAAAGGGAGCACAAACAAACACACTCACAGCATATTGATTTTAGGAGGAGGAATTAGGAGGATGCAGTATTTAGTTAGTCTGAATTCTAATATCCATATTAAATCAATGCCTATTTTCTGTGTTTTTGTGGCTGACTGAAATAGCCAGGAGGGTTCCTTGGGGTGTCGCATAAGACGTGCGGCATCCAGGAGCCCACAGCTAACCAGTTCGGAAAAAAGTTCAAAAATAAATAAAACTTAACTTTTAATAACTGAAAGTAAAATCCCTATGCAAGGTGCGCCAACTATTAGACTCACTGGTCCATGTGTCTAATGGAGCAGTGCAGGACAGTGTCCTTAAAATACATATACTTAAAAACTATAGGCAAAGATGGAACATTGAGGATAAAGGAAGTATCAAAATATATACCCTGTGTTCTGTAGCGCTATTCCCTAATGACCTTGATAGTAGCAGACTGGATAAGAACGAATTCGAAATTAATCATTTCATTAACTGTAAGACAACTGGAGTTATCTATGTGATGCACTGTGAATGCGGCAAGAAGTACGTAGGAAAAACAAAGAGAGAATTTCGAAGGAGAATCTTGGAACATGTAGGAGATGTAAGGAATAAAAGAAACACATCAGTGGCAAGGCACATTAACGAA
>CM044445.1:99636526-99657498 GCA_024363595.1 Xenopus borealis | reverse complement strand
CCCAGACCCACTGCACCCAGACCCACTGCACCCAGACCCACTGCACCCAGACCCACTGCATCAGGCCAGGGTCAGACACACAGAGTGGATTTCAGCACAAACATTCACACTTTTGAAAAGGTGGGACTAGATCCATAGTAACCCCAATGTACAGAGTAGCCTGTGAGTGGAAGTTGCACAGTATAGTGGGCAGTGAAATGTACTTACAGTCAAGATGGCTGTGCCTGATGCCCTCCACATCCTCGGCATGAATAAAGTGATAGCATCTTTTACCCATCAGATCCACAGCATTGAGGTCCATGTAATCACTGATCCTGAGATATCCAAGAGAAGACAATAAAAAAGAGTCAGTGTGCTAGAACATACACAGTGCCAGACATTCATTAGAGGGCTTGTTCACCTTTCAGTTAACTTTTAGTATGTTATATAGAATTAATAATTGTAAGCAACTTTTCAAATGGCCTTCATTTTTTCTTTTTTATGGTTTTTGAATTATTAGCCTTCTTCTGACTATTTCCAACATGTCACTGACCTCATCTAAAAAAACAAATGCTCTATAAGGCTTCACAGTTATTGTTACTTTTTATGACTTTCTATTCAGGCCCTCTCCTATTCATCTTCCTGTCTCTTATTCATATCAGTGCATGGTTGCTAGGGTCATTTGGATCCTACCAACTGAATTGCTGAAACGGCAAACTGGAGAGCTGTTGATTAAAAAGCTAAACAACTCAAAAACCGCAAATAATCAAAAATAGAAAACCAATTGCAAAGTGTCTCATTATTTCACTCTCTACATCATACTAAATGTTAACTCAACCCCTTTTAAGAAACTAGACAAGAGGGTTGATATGAACAGACTTGTCCCCTCTCCGGCCCTGGGAATGAAAAGGTTAAGGCACTATCAGAAATTAAGAGGAAATACACAAAACTGAATGGATTTATATTCTATTGCACACCAGGGGGTTAATAAACAATGGAATCCCTTTGGCTTCAGGGGGGTGTGCCAATAAAGGAGAGTGACAATCAAGCCAATCCCCATCCTAATGGCCATTAACCCTTCTGTGCTTCTGTCTATCTTACTATCTCTATATATTTATCTATTATATCTGGCTGTCTATCTATCTCTATATATTTATTTATTATCTCTATCCATCCATCCGTCTATCTATCCATCCATCCGTCTATCTATCTATCTATCTATCTATCTATCTATCTATCTATCTATCTATCTATCTATCTATCTATCTATCTATCATCTATCTATCTATCTATCTCCGTCTGTCTGTCTATCTATCTATCTATTATCTATCTTATTTATCTATCATCTATTTCTATAGATTTATGTATTATCTCTTTGTCTATCTATCTATCATCTATCTATTCACCTATCTATCCATCTATTTACTATCTACTGTCTGTCTGTCTGTCCATCTATCTATCCATCTATCTACTGTCTGTCCATCTGTCTATCTATCTATCTATCCATCCATCCATCCATCCATCCATCCATCCATCTATCTATCTATCTATCTATCTATCTATCTATCCATCTACTGTCTGTCTGTCTGTCTGTCTATCTATCTAGGAATGATCTCTATTTTGGAGCCGCTGTACAAACAAATATTTCCAGCTCCTTGGCAACCAATGAGTTATTAAATGTGTGGAAATGAACAATTAATGCCTCCCTTGTTTGCTCTTATATTTTTAACCCTTTCTAAACTGGCACGGTTTGCCACCAAGTACCACGCGTGCTACTCAAGTCACCCCCTCCATTTTAACTCCCCAATACACTGGCGAGGGTTAAATCTCCCCCTTTTGTCCTTTCCAAAGACTTTGCAAAAGTGAATGTAACTGGAAGTAATTAACGAGCAATTATTTCTGTCGGATCGTGAAGGCGGAAAACAACGAGGCCACTAATTACCCAGAGCGCGGTCGACACAACGCTTTCCGTGCGGCTGTATCGGAATTATAATAATCAGCGGATATTACTCGGTGAATGATATAAATGACAAAGCGTGTAATAACCTGTAATAGCACTAATAATGGTAATAATAAGGCTGGTGATAATAGCAATGATCATCATTAGATCCCATGAATAATGAACCCGCTAATGAAGCAGCACTGAACAAAAGGAATAGCTGTACAGCGCTGAATACACTAATGGCTTGTACCCGCTAAACCAAACTAGGAGTAAACCTATTATGTAGTGCTATGCAAGTGCTCCATGGGTCTACAATGATTCTGCTGTAGGGCTGATTAATATGTAAATCGTTAGACTTAGATGCTCTCATTACATGTCAGCTGATAGGAGCCATTGCCAGAGTTTGCAGTCCAGAGTGGCCAACTTTAAAAGAGGTTGTTCTCCTTTAAATTAACTTTTCAATTAACTTTTAGTATGATAGTGAGAGGGTGGTATTCTAAGACAATTTGCAAATGGTTTGTGGTCTTTTTCTAGTTATTTTGTTTTTTGTTCAACAGCTCTCCAGTTTGCAATTTTAGCAATGCTGTTGCTAGGTTGCAAATTACCCTAGCAACCATGCATCGCTTTGCATGTGAGGCTGGAATATGAAAATTAAGATGAGTAATAAAAAGCAGCAATAATAACATATTTGGAGATTTAAAGCAATAGGAATGTAAAAAAAATGAAAGTGCTTTAAAGGGCACCTATTGGGGTAAAATGATACCCCCAACCAAAAGTGCGGGCTGATAGAGCCCGCATTCCGGTTGGGGGTTTCACTGTTTTTTTAAAAAAAATATGCCCCTCGCAAGCGCAAACAGAAATCAGGGGAGCGCAGGTAACAAACGCTGTGTGTAAGGGCCCTTATGGTGAAGTTTTGCAGAGAATGGGTGGGTCATTTAAAAACAGTGGGCAAATTTGCACCTGGGCAGTAACCCATGGCAGGCAGATGATTGATTTCAGTGTTCAACCTGCAGCTAATCACTTATTGGTTGCTATGGGACGGGTTATTGCCCAGGTGCAAATTTGCCCAGTGTTTATAAATGAGCCCCACTGTGTGCAATGTGCATGTGCTCCATGGTGGGTGGGCCTTTGCTCCGTACTGGGTGACTGTACATGTGGGTGCTCATCTTGTATTATAACCAGAACCAGCAGTTCCTCAGACCCAACCAAAACATATAATACTTATATGTAATGAGTCTGTACCTCAGTCAGGATCTGCATTGGAGTCCTCCATACGTCCCCAAACTCAGCAACTGTTGGCTCTGCTCCTCTTTCTATTGGTTACACCACTAATTGTCGCTGTATGGCCGTGACTTACCTATTTTCACAGTATATAATATTGAGGTCCATGTTGACACGAGTTACAAACATGTGGCAGTCGATTCGAACTTCATTGATGGTTGGGGGAGGGAGGGCGTGAGCCACCACCACAAGACCCATCACTTGCCCGGCCCCCGAGCGTCCATGGGATAGGGACATGCGGAGACGAAGTCGCCCAGTGACGTGGATAACCTGCGCACATAAAGAAACCAGAATGTCAGCTCAGCTGCCAAAGTCAATAAGGGGAAAGGATGAGCTGGTGTAGAAAGGGTTAAATACTTGTGTGTGAAAGTAATCTTGTAAAAGAGTGGTTCACCTTTAAAGGAGAAGGAAAAGTTAAAACTATGTAAGCTTAATCAGAAAGGTCTATAAATACACCAGTAACCCCTCAAAGTAATGTTGCTCTGTCAAAAGAAACACTGCATTTCTTTTATTTATTGTGTACACATGGGCTTCTGTATCAGCCTTCCTGCCTTCAGCTTAAACCTCCAGGGTTAGGGCTTAAGCATGTTCACTTTGCACCTCTCCCCCTCCATTTCCCCTCCCTGCTGTAATCTGAGCTAGAACTATGAGTGAGCAGGGAGAGACTCAGGCAGGAAGTGATGTCACACCAAGCTAATATGGCAGCTGCTATCCTAAACAAACAGAGAGAGTTTCTAGAGCTGTTTACTCAGGTATGGTAAAGCGATCTGCAAAATAAATATAGTGTTATAGTTTGTTCTATTGTGGCTAATCTATTGGCAATAAACTGGATCAGTAGCCTTCCTTCTCCTTTAAAGTAATAGAAGGTTTTTTTGTTAATGAAGAAGTCATGGCATGTCGCTACTGCTGATGCAGAACTACAACTCCCAGCATCTTTTGGCACTGAATTTCAGCACCAGCCACAGTTCCGAGACATGTTTATTTTATAACTGCAGGTACAACCGGCAATCCCGCTTATCCCAGCATAGAGCCCCTATAATAGCGGGGACGTATTCAGACGTATTCTAAAGGGCTGAAGTCAATTCCTACACATTCGTCGGGAGGCAGAAGAAAGGAAAATGGGAACGCCGATCGCATGAAAGTCAAAAGCGAAATGTACAAGAGAAAAAAAAAAGAGAAAGTTGAATAAAGAGCAGTTTGGGGAGGAACAAGCCAAATAATCTAGAAAGGAACAAAAAAGAGAGAGTGAGCAGCTCCTCTATGACACACGCAGGGAGTTTTGCTGGCGGAATGCTTGTGGCAAGAAACACATCAGAGGCTCCTGTGGTACTTTTATATATTTCAGCAGCTAAATCCAAAGTGACACTGGAAGGGGAGGGGAAGTGCAGGTACACACAGCAACAGGAGCCGGTCCCCTTCCTATGACCTTAACTTCCCAAACATCGGCTTGATGCTGACTTAACCCATTCACGGCCCCAGAGGCCTGACTTGCTGGGCTACGACTTGTTATACTGGCTGTTTTACATTTTTGAAATCCACCCTTTGCGTGCATTCTGTTTTCAATAACGAAACCAAGAATGATCAGCAGCCGGACACATTTGCGGAACAGTGATGGGCGAAACGCCGTTGTTTTGGATGCGCGTGTCCGTTTTTGGACAATTGGTGGCGTCGGGAAAAAAAACAGATGCTGGCAATGGATGCCGGGGTCCAAAAATGGTGCGTCCAAAACAAAAAAAATTTTGCCGGCGTTTTGCGGATCGCGAGAATTCACCCATCACTATTGTGGAATGCTATAGGTTTTTAGTTTTGGAAGTGACATGCAATACATCCATTTCTTGCAAGAAATGCATTTGTCTCAATCCTTAAAGTTGTTGTTAACCTTTGAGTTAACTTTTAGTATGATGTAGAGAGTGATATTCTGACAATTGGTTTTCATTTTTTATTATTTTTGTTTTTTTCAGTTATTCAGTTCTTTTATTCTGCAGCTCTCCAATTTGCAATTTCATCCGGTAATGGAACTAGGTGGGGCGGGCCCTGGTGCGGGCCGTGCAGCCGCCCCCTCCCGTCATTGACTAATTTCTGCGTCGCTGCAGCCGATTCCAGCCGGCTGCAGCGGGCGTGAGACTGCCGGGGGGGGGGACTGTGGGGGTGCGGACCCTGCCCCAGTTGCACCCCAGGTCCCACTGTGACACATTCAGTTACATTGAGTAGGAGAAACAACAGCCTGCCAGAAAGCAGTTCCACTCTAAAGTGCTGAATCTTTCTGAAAGCACATGAACAGAGATGGTGCCTACACACTAATATTACAACTACAAAAAAATACACTTGCTGGTTCAGGAATTAAATTTTATTTTGTAGAGTGAATTTACAATATAAACAGTGTAATTTAGACATAAAAACTACTTCATAAAAATCATGACAGGATCCCTTTAATTACTTAAAGTGCTAGGAAAAACACTGTTTTTTTTTTTTTTTTAAATGAAGATTAGGGTCCGGCTTTGGTTTGGGAATTGGTTGTATATTGTTTTGTGGCCAAAAATGATTGCTGGTTTCAAACGGCCAGACTGCATAGGAACTGCCATTTCTATCCAGTGCCTTTGTTCCTTTAATATCAGGAGGTGGCCTGCCTCCCCGATGCACCTGCAGTTTACGTACAATAGTTCCAATTCTCTGAGCAAGCAATGGCAGTGCAGGCCTTGTACCTCACAGCTCAGATCTCATCTTCTTTCTCTCCCCTCCTGCCCCAAGAGAGTGAATCCATATAGATTCTTCATAAACTTAGGCTCTTCAAAGGTACCTTTAGAATGTAGGCAGCCTGGGGGAGAATTCTCTCCCAGACACAATTTGGAAGCAATAAGAAGGCCTTGATGTTAAAAAAGCAAACCAGAGGTGGCAGAAAGAGAGAGAGAGCGTGTGAGAAAGAAAAGTGAAAGGGGCTGTAGGGCAAATGCTAAAATTGAGGAAAACATATTTGCTGCCCCCGTGCTCCCAGGGGTTAAATCAATGTACATAGAGCTGGAGACTCAACCAGGTTAATATGTAGTCAAGTGGTGCTAAGAAAAGTGAGCCCAAACTCATTCAATCTTAACTTAACTGTACTTCATTGACAACCCTGCAAAAGTCTTTCTCTTGTGCGCTTAAAGTGACAGAGAACATAAGGATTTTAATAAAGGAGCACTTACCTTGTACCCCGAGGATTTGATGTGCACCCCTCTCTTGGTCAGAGTGGATTTCATCCTGATAAAAAAGGAGCGTTCCAAAGAGTTATCCTGAGGGAGAATCCCGGGGCTGGTGGACTCCACTGTGGAATAAGGAAAGGCATCACTCAGGGGCAAGAGATTTATAGTCCTACAATATTATATATACACCTTCTGTATATAGGAAGGGCAGAAGATGGCTAAGTACCCATCGCCGTGCCCATTATAACTCCTCTCTCATCTTTAGGGATCAGACTTATTTCCTTTATCACAGGCTTCCCATTCTAAATGAAACAAGCTCATTAGTGGTAATCAAAAGCGGAAAGATCAAAAAACGGAAGTGGCAGCTTCAGATCCAGCTGGTTGGAGGATCCGATGTGAGGCTGTACCAGAGAATGGGATCACAGGAGCCGGTGGCGGGTGGGCTGTGGAGTATCTGAAAATCCTTGCACGTTCTTACTAATGAAATGGAATAACTATTAGCTCAAAATAAAGTAGTTTAGTGGGGTGAACGTGCTAGCACAGCACCTTGTTTGAGGTCAGGCTCCTAATACGACCACTGTAATACCAGCACTTGGTCCTGATAGACAAGTACCACTCTGCAGTGTCTAATAACAAGTATCATATTGCCACTGTGGTTAAAAAAAAAGGTACAGCTGTATTAGGTGTGTCCTTATCACTGCTTATTTTATACCAGGGGGTGGGAAAAAGATTTCTTGCCCTGGTTGCAAAAGTGGATATGGATTAGTGATGTGTAGGCTGGCCTGACACTTGTGGGATCCTTGGGTTGGGCGGGTTGGGGCTGACTGCCAAACACATTCTATGGGTCGTGGGTATGTTTGGGGTGAGCTCGTCTTCCAATCTCCCTGACTGAGAACTTAGTCTACCAGCATTTGGCCCTGGCAGCCTCCATTTACTGGTACACACCTGCCCCAGAGACCTTTTGCAATGTCAGAAATGAAGGGGTCGGGCACAGGTCTATAAATGGAGTTGCCAACAGGGATGGTGTCAGGCACAGGTTGGTATTGTGCACAACACTGATATAGATCTTATCATCACTAGTAGCATGGCCTGTTCCTAAAAAAAAAAAAATGGGCACCAAATTACTCAATCTCTATTATCCAATTTACCATGGACCATGGATCATAGGACAACAGTATTCTAACGTCAGGGCCAGATTACCAGCCTCTCCAATCATCTTAAGCAGTAACATGGCTGTGGGTAGGGTTGCCACCTTTTCTTACTTAAAAAAAATACCAGCCTTCCTATATATTTAGCTTTTTTTCCTTTTAATAACATTGGGATCAGCGTCAAAAATACCGGCCAGGCCAGTAAAAAAAACGGCCAGGTGGCAACCCTAATCATGGGTAGCAAATGAATTAGCACTGCAAAACTCAGTTAATACTTTATTAACATTAACTAACAGTCTATATCACTGATCCTTGGCCACTTCTAGAGCCCATAATACCATGAAAAAGGGAGCCACGGCCCCTGATTGAAACAACGGACTCTAAAGATAGTTGTATTGGTCAGCACAGCCCGCGATGTAGCTAGATATCTGGGATATCTGACAGTTTGGGGTTGTTTCTTTGGTAACAATAAATGGATAGACTATTAATTGGCAGGATATAGAATTAAGTAATACTTCATTGGTGGTGGAAACCACATCTTGATGATTGAGACCCTCATAACACATGGGAATACGGATCTAATTTTGACGCAGAAGAGCAAAATGGCAGCTACCAACCAATGTTCTTGGCATCTTTATTAATTAATTTAGGCTAATAAATTTAAGATAAAGCTCAATTAGCAACAAGACATATTCCCTTTAAAGGACTAGTATGTTATTCAAAAGGAAATGGTTAATAATAGTTTTAGCTCTGAGATTAGCATTGCTATCATGGGGTAGGGCCTAAATGACAGATATCCCACTGGATCGCAGCACGCTCATCCTGCTTAACCCCCACTGTCCCTACATGGGGCTAAGGAAAGAGGGTCAAGAAAATAGGGTCGGGGTTTCAGCCGAGGGAGAGGGAAGGAGTTAATAAGCGGCTGTGGGCATGAGCTGTGTGTAAAGGCGCGGTGTTGTGTGTGTGTATATTTCCCGAGGCTGTATCTTTTTGCCTTTCTTGTCTCTCTCTCTGTCAGTACACCCAGTGGATTAGCAGACTACTGAGGATTCTCTTTTAAAAGAAGCTCTTTTAAAAAGGGTCAGATAAAAAGAGAGGGAGCAAGAGGGAAAGTGAGAGAGACTGTCAAAATGAGCCTTAGACAAAGATTTATTATAAACGATTTAAAGGGCTTAATGTATGTATCCCCAATGAGGCCTTAGAGCTATGAGAGGAGAGAGATGGATTGTGAAAGGCGGCACAGAGAGGAAAAGGAGGGGGGGCTCAGTGTCCCGTCCCCCCCCTCTCTATATACACAGCGTGGGCCTGGAAATGTGTTCAATATTTCAAAACAGGAATTGTCCCTGTGTCACAGTGAGCGCTGCTAATAATGGATGAGGCATATATCTAATGAACAGGTTGGAGTGGCAAGGAGGCCTTTGAAGTGGGAGACCCAGGCTGGAGATTGTGTACTAGATGCAGCCAAGCACTTTCTCACAGAACCCAAAGCTTTCTCATCCCACCGCCTGCTGTGAAATTAGATGTACACTTCATTATCATCAGATTATGTGCATTGCACAGCCTGTACTGTCTCTCCACGTTGCTTCTCCTTATAATAAACTGTAATGCTTCTCTTTCCTCTTTTATATAAAAGCTCTGTGTATCTTACATTACTCTGTGTAATACCAGCACAGTATTCCCTGTAACATCATTGGGTGCTCTTTAGCGCCTCCTACTGCTCAGTATAAAAGCTCTTGTGTGTCCTACATTACTCTATGTAATACCAGCACAGCAGTGATGTCTGGGCAAGACAGATACACACGGGTGGAGGGGTTTACCTGCAGGTCAGATGGGCTCGGTCCAATCACGCTGCCCCAGTTGCAGGTTCTGGTTGAGCTCTTTTGCCTCCCACAACCATAGACTTCCACTTCTGTTACCACTCATACTACTGCTCAATATAAAAGCTCTGAGTGTATCCTGCATCCTGTATACTCTGTGTCCCACCTAGGGATACACCGAATCCTTGTGCCTGGCCGAACCGAATCTGAATGTGCATAAGCAAATTAGGGGCGGTAAGGGAAAGCAAGGTTTTGTCAAAAAACAGGGAAGTAAAAAAGTTTTTTTCCACTTTTTACCTTCCTGATGCTAATTTGCATATGCAAATCAGGATTCGGTTCAGTATTTGGCCGAATCTTTCATTAAAGATTCAGGGATTAGGCCAAATCCCAATTAGTGTCTTTGGTGCATCCCTAGTCCCACCAACCTAGGACTAATCTCGCTGGATGCTCTATTGTGCCCCCTAATGTTCATTCTAAAAGCTGCACATGTATACTTTGTATCATACCAACACTGTATTTAACCAGAATCACGTGTTGCACTACTCCATGTTAAAAACAGTTTTATACCAGTACTTTATTGATGTGTGGGTCAAGAAAAGTGACCCCCACCCGACCCAAACCCATCCAACTTCCGTCCTCCTTTTATAGACCCGTGTCGACTTACACCCAGCTTCCCTCCTCCATTCATAGACCCATGTCGACCTACACCCAGCTTCCCTCCTCCATTCATAGACCCATGTCGACCTACACCCAGCTTCCCTCCTCCATTCATAGACCCATGTCGACCTACACCCAGCTTCCCTCCTCCATTCATAGACCCATGTCGACCTACACCCAGCTTCCCTCCTCCATTCATAGACCCATGTCGACCTACACCCAGCTTCCCTCCTCCATTTATAGACCCATGTCGACCTACACCCAGCTTCCCTCCTCCATTCATAGACCCATATTGACCTACACCCAGCTTCCCTCCTCCATTCATAGACCCATATTGACCTACACCCAGCTTCCCTCCACCATTCATAGACCCATGTAGACCTACACCCAGCTTCCCTCCTCCATTCGTAGACCCATGTCAACCTACACCCAACATCCCTCCTCCATTGATAGACCCATGTCGACCGGCCCCACTGATGAAAGGGGCAGGCAGACAGGAGAGTGCAGCAAACTGTGCAGCAAGGTCAACCTGAATCCGCCCAACCAGCGGGTATCTGGCCGGCCCACACATCATTAGAGTGCTCCCTGTATTTCTGGGTGCTGTAGCGCCTCCTACTGTTCAGTATGAAAGCTTGGTGTTTATACGCTTCATCTTACCAGCTTAGCACTTAGTATTTAGCACGTCTTACTTCTTAGTACAAAACAACATATACAACATAGCATACCAGCACAGTACTCACAGGAATACCATGGGCACTATTTGGCATCTCCTGCTGCTCAGTATACATTTCTCCATATAGATGTTCCATGCAATGGCTTCACAGCACTTGCTGTAGTCATCATTTATTTATATATAGTAGCACAGCACTTTACATTCATTTATAACAAACAGGCTTCTTAGAATAATTTAACTAGGAAGTGTTACAGGTTAAACACTTCTTTAAATTGAGAGCTTACAATTTGAACACAATCCCCCATATGTAATAAAAGGCAGTTAGTTTGCCCAGGAGCAGTAACCAATAGCAACCAATTAGCAGACAGCACTGGTCAGAAAAAAAGCAACCATCTTATTGGTTGTTATAGCTTACTACTCCTGAGCAAACTCAGTGCCTTTTAATACATATAGGGGAATGTCATATAATGAATATTCTTCAGAGCCCCCTACTGCTTTTATAAATTATTTACATATATATCTTCCACTGAATAACGGCACCGTGCTTCTGGTATCTATATATTGTCAGCATGATGTTTTTCTATAATCCCTGAGCACCTCCTATTGCTATGTAGATTTTTTTTCTCTATATCACCTAATTTAAGATCTCTTCCAGCAGCTAAGTATTTCTCTCTATGCTGACTCTGTGTAGACACTGTGAATATTGCGGCTTTTGGTACAAATAGCAGTTGGTCAGAACTGATCAGAAGGAATACTTCAATCACATCACCCACACATTTAAGCAGACCTAAAAGTGCTGCAACATTATTTTAAGGGAAAAAATCCAACACAAAGACTGAGAAATACAAAGTTTGCTGCACTTTCTGACCCATGGATATTTTAATAAAGAAAATCAGAGCATCATCTCCTGTGTCTCGATAATGGTGACCCGTTAAATTGTCAGGTTTTGGGCTAACCTGCATAATTAGGAGTCACTCTGCTTGGCTGATTTGGAGTTTCTCTGATTAGGGTCACCTTCCAGTCTCTCCCACACAGGCCACTGAAGGTGCTTAAATTATTGCTCATTGCAGTCATGGGCCAGAGCATAGTCGCACCATTCTAGGTCTAGGAATTAACATTAGTCGCTGTGAGAGAATACAAACCAGCAGCTCTAGTGGTACATTAGTTGGGCCGCACTAATTGCATGGCACTAAAGGAAGGTTATACTTAATTTGTTTCAATATGCAAAAACAAAACAGGTGCATATGTTCTTACTGCAGTACCCTACTGTCTTAAAATATCACTTTTGCCTAGGCAATAATTGTTTGCTATATAGACATAACATTGATAGGAATGTAATGGTGACTGCTATACACACAGGCCATTTATATTAGTATAACCAAAACAAATTTTATGGCTGGCTCATGCAACCTTCAGTACAGCAGATCGTCTGCACTGAAAACTGCCAGCAATTCTCATAGCCTATTCTGGTTGTACGGCAAAATGCTCTCATTACTCAAACTTGGTCTTTGCAGGACTAGAGAAGGAGTCTGTGAAAGGCATTTGTTGGTCTAATGAAGAGGACACATCTATCAAAGGTTGAAACCATAACTCACCAGTGGCAAAACTCCAGCTGTTTATTGTATTACATTTTTAGGCCTGCCCCCTTTCCTATCTGTGTGTTGATAGTGGAAATACTTCCCGCCCTGCCTTTCAGCTCAAAAATATATATTTTTTTTCTATGCTGGCACCCAAGGCCTTTTTCACTTGATACCTTAGTCAGTAGCCCTCAGGAACCTACATTAAAATAAGGTAGGAATGCACCAAATCCAGGATTAACCTGCCTATGTTTTCATGTAAAGTGGGAGGCAACTAGGCAAAACCCACTCAGCCACTGTGCTGCCTTATAGATCAAAGAAGCCCGGAAAGCCAAATAATTTGCACCTGAGATGTATCTGGGTAGTCTTTGTGTTCCTACATACACCACAAAGGCCAGATTGAGGGGTAATTATGCTGAGATCTTGGGTGAAAACTTATTTGTTGCACTAGATATTATTAGAACTATGTCTGAAACATCAATGTTCTGTATCTGTACTTGTTAAAGGGCAAGGAAAGTGTAAAATAGAATAAGGCTAGAAATGCTGTATTTTGTATACTAAACATAAACATGAACTTACTGAACCACAAGCCTAATCAAACAAATGATTTATGCTTTCAAAGTTGGCCACAGGGGGCTGTCATCTTGTAATTTATACATCTTTGCAAGACTAGACTACATACACATGCTCAGTGTGGTCTGGGCTTCTTAGGGATCGTCATAAATGATCAAAAAACAAAGCTGGTTGAGTTCTGCATGGCTGGTAAGTAAGGCATGGGCTCCCCCTGCTGTCCATAAGTATGATTGTTTCCCTGCCAGAAGTTAGGGATCATCTGACAATTCCTATCCACAGCACTAAATGAAGGGAGAATTTCACTGCATACAGTCAGGTTTCTTATAAAAACGGTACACATTTTTTAAATTAAAGTATATTGGAGAAAGATTTATTTTTCATTAAAGAAAGTAAAAACGGGATTGTATTTCTTTGCCTTTCCTTGCCCTTTAAGAGCTAAGTGGACCCAGTTCAAAGATTGGTCATGGGGGGGATAAAAATGCACAACAACCACTATCTTGCAAGTTCTCTTGTTCTTGTTCAGGTTCTCTTGTTCCCTTCCACACTAGACTATAGTGTGTGTGTGAATGAGGGGCCGTAGACTGTAAGCACCAGTGGGGCAGGGGCTGATGTGAGTGATGTATAATTTCTGTAAAGCTCTATAGAATATGCCAGCCCTAAATAAATAGGATAATTATAAGAAAATGAAATGCATTTGATGATGGAAAGCGGTCCAGTACTAATTAGATGTGCATAACATTAAATATTTAAAGAAAACATCTGGGTCTGATACATTTGGGGATGATCGTATCAAAACGATAGTCTTCAACAATGGATTTAGCAAAAGGGTTAAACTGTAATGCAGGAGACACTGGATTTAGTCTCCCCCCTCCTAGCAATTCCGGTGTGTCTCAGTATGTTTTATCCGCTCTGACTAACGCGTGCTCTGATACCCGACTGTCACGTCTAATCTTAAAAAAAAGAGAAATTGAAAGGAACAAATTAATATGCAAATTTCATCAGCTTTGTAATAAAAAATGTCCTTGGAAAAAAAAAAAAGCTGAATAAAAAAAGAAAAAAAGAGAGAGAGCGAAAAGGTACAGGACCCGTGAGGTTTGGGGTTTGAATTATCACGGCCTCTGGATCCGGGATGTTGTTAGGCGAGAGAGAGGCCCGTTAGGAAATCAGGGAGGAGATCTGACTTGGAAATAATTATGATAAAGAAAAAAAAAAGTGCTTGCGCGGGTTGAATAAATGGTTCAGTCTCTCGCAAGGTCTCAGCTACTTGCTATTCACTCGCAGTTAACGGGATTCATGGCTGGAGGTTAACGCCTGAACTGCTGCCAGAATTTTGCAGCAAAAATAAAAAAAGGGGCTATTTTCCCATGATGCTTTCCAAATCTACTGGGAAGCCTTACTTGGTTATGTATGTTATTAAATGAAGCCCCCTGTAGGAGCTGCAGGTTGTAGAATGTATTTCCAGCTTTCTGGACCAATACACTTGCACCAATATGAAGCCCTAAGTTCAACCTAATTCAAGCACACAACTCCCACACACTCTCAGAAAACATAAAAGCCTTAAAGTAAGGATCACACCAAATCCAGCCTTTATGGATTCGACCAAACACTACATTTTCCCCAAAAGATCAATCAGTCTGGACCCTCATTTGCATAATCATGTTCAATTAAAATCTGTTTGGTTGGACCATTAGAATTAGGATCAGGGTCAGACTGACCCACTGAGACACTGGGGCAATCTGATACATTGGGATTAGGATTCAACTGGATCCTGAACATAACTCTAGACTAAATGGGTCCCTACCTTGTAGCCACTTATCATATAGTGATCCCCAACCAGTGTCTTTTGAGCAACATGTTGCTCTCCAACCCATTGGATGTTGCTCCCAGTGGCCTCAAAGCAGGCGCTAATTTTTGAATCCTTGGATTTAAGGCAAGTTTTAGTTACATAAAAACCATGTGTACTGCCACACAAAGCTTTCTGTAGGCTGCCAGTCCATAAAGAGGCAACCAAATAGCCAATAACAGCCCATATTTGGCACCCAGGAACTTTTTGCATTCTTATGTTGCTCTCCAAGTTTTTTTGCACCTTAATGTTGCTCACAAGTAAAAAAGGTTGGGTGATATAGTAGATGGAAAACAGAGGGGAGTGCAGAAGATAAGTGTTGCCTTGAGCTTTTCAATAAAAGGTTTCATTTACACTACATACAGTATAGCTTCACGTTGAACAGGACAAATAAAAACACTATTTTCCTGGTCTAAAGCAGAAATATGATGATCTTGTAAAGCAATTTTTGAAATGGAAACAGTCATAGAATTGTTGTATGTGTGATTGAAAGTTGGACAATGATTCCTGTAGGAACCCGCCTAGAGTGTGATCTTTATTTAATTATTCAAGCCTGTGATTATTAATTATTCAAGCCTGTAAATCATATAATATTGTGAGTGGTCCAGTGTTGTGGACCATGTGTCTGATGAGACTTTGGTAGCCAAGAAAACATCCAAAAGTCAGAGAAAGGGAACTGGAACATTCAGCATCCCACTGACAGCCAAAGACTGTCCCTTAGACCATCTCAACAACATATATATATATATTCAGCCCTTAAAGTGATGTTACTCAGACAGTGGCCAACATTAAGTTAATAAACACAAAGCTAACAGCAGTTAAAGTAATCGGTGAAGCTTTCCCTGCTTCTATGGATACAGTTCTAGAAGCAGCAGCACACACACACATGCGTATATGCTTGTACCCTCACAAGCAAACACACTGCTCTACCCACAGACCCAAGCATTTATCATTCAGCAGGTGTGGTGAGGGTGAGTTTAATTGCATAAACACCCTGTAAGTAGGCTGTCATATTTCTTGTCAGCCAGGGCCCTCTCTCCGCCAGAGACCCGCTATCTCTCGCCTCTGTAATTGAATTGCTAGCGAGCCACGAGAGAACAGCCTGCAAGACTGCAAGAGGAGGAGAGAGGAGAATGTTTGTGAGGGACAGGGCAGAAGAGGGGAGAGGAGAGAAGGAGAGAAGAGAAACAAGACAACATAAAAGGCTAAAGGGATAAGGAAGACAGAGAAACAATGAGGAGGATTGAGGAGGGTATTAGAAAGATGGAAATATATGAATGTCAAAAAAGGGAAACAGGTAGCTACTTTAAGCAGGTCTTTCATGTAGAGTGGGGCCCCTTAAATAGGGGGTACCCTCTTGTTCTGCTACATACAACCTTTCCGAATATGTCTCTTCAGCTGAAGGCTCCACGCTGGAACAACTTCTACAGATAGAGAATTGGAAAATAAAAGTCTACAGGGCCCTGTTGTCAAACTCTCTGGAAGAAATCTCACATGAGCATTATTAGGACACCATTCACACCTATTCTGATTTGATACTCACAATCTTTTTTCATACTTTCCAAATTTCCAACAAGTCTAAGTGACTCGAATTTATTAGGTATAAAGCCAAATTAATGTAAGATGCAAAGGCGCCCAAATAACATTATGAAGAAGTAAAAATGACTTTCTTCCCACCTATTTTGTATCAAGTTACTGGACAGACGGACTTCATCAGGGTTCCAGGTCCACACGCATGGAAACAGTTGCATATCCCCAGTTACTGAAAATTCATAAGCATTGCCCCAGTAAGTATGAAAGAGTATGGGGCAAAGGGATAAGAACGCAGGACATGTCAATTGAGAATTATTTAACTTTCACTAATGGTTCTCAGAAATTTATTTTTTGGTTCAAGCCACACTGCTGAGGTCCAGGGCTCTGCCTAAACACAAAACACGGATAGGGATATGTTAAAAGACACCCTTACATATCTTATTCAATTGATCTGCCCTCCTCACAGTCATTTCTCCAGGCTCCCATAGGAGCCTGGCTCCACTGGAAACAACTATTATACAGTAACATTTCTCTTCTTGATTCTTCTTCTTTAACTCCTATTGTGTTTCCCTCCTATTGTGTTTCTCTCCTTCTTTACCTTCTCTCCCTCATTCCTTCCATCTTCCCTTATATGCTTGCTTAAATTATTTTTTTGACATTTTTTTTTAAATAAATAAAGAAACAGACAAAAAAGGTTGGAACAGCAATGGAGTGTATAACAGAATCTGCTGGTGTATTATCAAAAAGATGGTTTTCCTGCACTTACTGATAACATTCTACAAGTTGAACACTTCTCAGCTTATCTTCTTCTACTGTCTGTCATGGTGGGAGAATGGTGGACTGACACAAGGGTATATGTCTGTTCTCTTCTTTTACTTTTATTCTCCCAGATTAGCAATCTTCCTTTGCTTTTTTCATACACCAGCATGAGTTTGACTATATTTATCCACAGAAGAGGGATTCCATCTATTCCCAGAAGATACACATATTTATATAATTAGTAGATGGGTACAAAAAGAGCACCAGCCAGGCAATATTGTTAGGAAAATTGTCAGTTTTCCACCAAATCGGTAAAATATTAGTCCCAGGGTGTCCCAAAAAACCTACCAGAGATTTCAACACAATTTGTAAGAAACTATAGAACAGGTGCAGCCATTGCTAAACAAGACCCCATCCAGTAGTACTTTCTATTGTTTGACTGCAGTAAGATCAAACGCTTACGCTGAATTGGATTTGGGTAACCAACATTACTGCCAGGGGTGGAAGAGAGGGAATTTGCCTTGGGCTCACAATTTCAGGAAGACAGATAGAATGTTCCTATATCAGTGGTGTACCAAGCAAAGGCTGTTAGGGGCTTGGATACATTACAACACTAATAGCTGGGAGGTCATAGGTTGGAGACCTCTGATTTTATTTTTTTCTCTATGGTTGGGCCCCATCTTTTCTGCCTGGTCACGGCATTTCTCAAAACTGCAACTCGTTTTATTAGGAATGCAGGGTTTTAATGAAATGGTGGATTTTAATCTCTTTATTAATGACACTGTAGATGGCCTAGAAAGCAGGATGTCTCAATTGACATGTTGTGGAATAACTGATTGATACTTAAAGACTTAGACATGATGGAGAAGTGGCCAAAGAGATGACAGTCATGGTTCAGCGTGCATACATGTGAAATTGTGCACATAAGTTATATATAAGCTATAGAAGCAAGCAGTTGGTTATAGTGGATGGCTTTGCAGAAATAAAATCGAATTAACAATTGGTGGTAATTGATAAAGAATGATTTTTTTCCACTGTGAGGTTGAATTGGCAGTTGGCCTGTTAGGCGTTTTGCTTGCCTTCATCTGGATCAATGCATAGAAAAACTGATCTCAATGGACTTTGTCTTTGAATGTCTTTGTTCAACCTAGCGCATTTTATTGCTACGGCAGTCCAGCTGCTGAGGTTCCAATACTCACTGACACTAGGATAGCCTATTCTAACCAAACTTGTACTCACACACTGTCTACCACACTATCATGGACTCAACCAGTATGATCCCTACACCCACAGTGGGAGCAATCCAGTATATTCAAAACCAATATTTGCACTTAATCTTAAACCCGAAAGGAATGTACACGCATGGAATCAAATCCTTTTCATAATAACTCAACCTGAAGGCTTTTACCTTTTACTTCCTAGCTATAAAAATACAGTGTATATACAGTATCTATGCCATTCCAAGCAGGATCCAGTTTAGCTCTCAGCTTGCTATGTCTATATACCGCTTGTTGTTATGCTCACTATGCTTTAGATGCAGAGTGCAGGGGATAATTTGCAAATGCAACAGAATGTATAAAGAGTAAAATCGTGTGTAAAATTGCAGGCATTTGAACACTGTACATATATGTACTTGTGTATACTCACTCTCCTTCTGCCAATGTGTGGGTTCAAACTGCTTTGATGGACTGCATGCAGGGTGCAAAAACAGACGCAGGGATGCAAGGGAGCTCTTCCTTGAGGAGGTGTTACATATATGGTTCACTTTTAAATGTTGCACCTACGCACGCGACTGGCTTGCACCCAATGAATCACATGCTGATATTGTTGTTGTTGCCAGAATAAAACTAGCAGAAATCTGCATGCAGTTTATGAGTGTGTACATTATGGCTCTTCCTACTGTGCAGGCACTAGTTACTATGCTGGAATTCTAGGGAAAATGAAGGTAAAAAGGAACAAAATGTGCATTATCTGCAGCTTGCACTTTGCACGGGCATTTGTAAATGAGCTATAAAATGTTTCTGCAATAATGTACACAGCTTATCAATCTCTGTGTAAGGATACACTACACTCTACATGGGAAATCAAAAATAAGTCTGGCATGGAGAAACTAACATTGTAAGAAATAGCTATTTAGGATATGCCATTATGTATGTGTTTGGGGTCATATTATACATTGTATATGGAGGATTGTATTGGTTACAATCAGTATTTTGAGTAGTTTACATTCCATGTCAAACCCTAACCCAAATTATCCATATCAAAAGGTTTCCTGGGAATGGAAGTTGTATGTTGCTACTGGAGCCACAGAACTCATTTTTGGAATTAGTCAACTGGAACTGAGAAAGTGTGTGGGGGTGGGTTTATCTCTGCATCTGATCAATTGGGAGTTGTGGGGTTAGGTATTGAAAACCTGTGTAAAGGTAAACACCGGGGATATGAAGGGGAGAAGCAGGCAGAGAACAGCCTGGAGAAGATGGAAGCAGCCTTCTACAAGACAGCAGGTGAGGACTGCAGACCAGAGGGAGTCCAGGTCCGAATTTGTGGCAATGCCCGGGGCCTAGGCTAGCAAGACTGTATGGAAGCATGCCACCCAACCGCATTCTAAAAAGCGGTAATCACCAGCGCTCCAGCACATGCGCACACATGCTCCTGTGGGGGGCCAGTGGATGCGTTCAGAAATTGGTGGGCAATAGGACCCTGCGCTGCAATGTCGGGAAAGAGCTAGGACCCTGTGGTGCCTAAGCTGCCTCTAGGTGCTAGGTTTGCCACCTGGCCGTTTTTTTTTACGGACTGGCTGGTATTTTTGATGGCTGATCCCAATGTTATTAATAGGAAAAAAAGCGAAGTATATAGGAAGGCTGGTCCTGGGGAAGCCATAATGAAGCTGACCTCTATTTCATTACTTTGTGGTAACAATAATACAGACTATAGAAATCATCTTAACTGTAGATACTATAAATATTGTTTTAGTGTAACAATCCATTGATTTATTATTCATTATAATCACTTTAATATACACTTATTGGTTTGGATTGTCTGCTTGCTCAAAAGAACCATAAACCCTAGTAAGAGTGGTGTGGATATAAAATTATATTTTATATTATATTTATAATATCTTACAAAGGCAGGGAGCAAAGTACAAATAAGTGGACACAATAAGCCATGCTTTTTGGAATTTGTGAACGCCGCAGCAGGTTTCTGTGCTCGAAATCACAGAGCCCTGCATTCTGTCCGATGAATACAGAGCTGCCTATGTTAATAGGTATCATTCAGACGTGCAATTCAGGGAATGTTGACTGGTTGAGTCCACAATGGGGCCCTGTACTGTAACTGCCTACCCAATGGCAAGTAATAAGGACTTGCACCCACCAACAGTTATGCAATTCAGACTGAATTATACATCTTTTGGGCTCTTTTTTGTCTTTGCACTTCTTTCTGGGGTGTAAATGACCCCTAATTGGGTGTGGATGACCCCTAATGAAATGGAAATTGACACTAGTGAATAAACTCATATCAAATCTTATACCAAAACACTTTGGTTGATTACTGGCTTATAGGCTCTTATTAGGGATGCACTGAATCCAGGACTCAGTTTGGAATTTGGCTGATTCCTAGCACTTTTTCAGCTGATTCTCAATTGTTCAGCCAAACCAAACCCAGACCCTTAAAGTCATGTTACATGAAATATCTGGACAATTGAATGTAACAATCAAGACAATTTTAGAGTTCTTTTGAAAGAATGGGTGCATTCCTAGCTCCTACAAACTACAAATCTACTCCTGTATAGTAAATGATCTCCAGTGAAGGCCAGTGG
This sequence comes from Xenopus borealis, assembly GCA_024363595.1. Classification (NCBI taxonomy): domain Eukaryota; kingdom Metazoa; phylum Chordata; class Amphibia; order Anura; family Pipidae; genus Xenopus; species Xenopus borealis. The sequence continues at coordinate 99,636,720 of CM044445.1, read as the reverse complement.
TAAAGTTTGAAGAGCCAACGCACAAGGAATGATATTGCGGATGGTAATTATTTTCACAGGTCAGGTTCTTTTAACTAAAAAAAGATGATAAAATCAACGAACCAAGAAAGATTGAAAAAGAAATGATGTCCTGAGTTCTATGGGTTTGAAAGGGATGTAAATAGCTAAACAAACAGACGTTCACAATACCCTCT
>CM044445.1:99601552-99616894 GCA_024363595.1 Xenopus borealis | reverse complement strand
AATGGAGAGCTGCTGAATGAAACTGCAAACAGAGAGCTTCTGAATAAAACTGCAAACGGAGAGCTGCTGAATAAAAAGCTAAATAACTCAAACACCACAAATAATAATTAACAATTGCTAATTCTCTCGGAATATCACTCTCTACATATTACTTAAAGTTAACTCAGAGGTGAACAACCCCTTTAAGCAATAACCTTTGCATGTATGAAAAACCTCTAAGATATGCACATTTGTTCTAGTCACCTATAAAAAAAATTGTTTTCTATAGCCAACTTGGTCTTTTGTATATTTTAGAAAATACCTATTGTCCTATATGGGCTCTTTATTTGATTGTCATCCCCTTTAGTCACTGTGCATGATTACCTGTGGAACGCCGTGCAGAAAACAGCTGAATTAAAGAGTTCCCTTTGGCACACACTCAATACATTGTGAGGTCCTACAGAGCAGCAGTTTATTTGTTGAGGGACTACCAAACCTATTGTTAGGAAGGGGAGACATAAACAAGAGATCCGTAAAGTCTGCTTTGCCTTGGGCACCACCACTGCTTAAGAGAGACTTGCCAGGAGATTTCAGACGCAGCAATACAAAGCGCACTCCTGTCACCCAAAGGGTCTACAGAATATAAGACATGTTCAGTACTGCAGGTAATTCAGAGATAGAGTTTCACGACTGCTGCAACGCTGTATATACAGGTAGTGTAGGTGCAGCACAACAGTGCAGGTAATTACAGTGCAAATTTATGTTTGCATATAAGGTAGATTGATTCATATATACAGCTTCTGTAGCGTGTGCGTGCTACACGGGATGATATATGTGTGTATAGAGCCGGCTCTGGCTGGCAGTCTAACTGTTTGTTTTCACATGCTGAGCTGGGTATAATATTCTCGGCTTGAATCTTTATTACCCATCTGGCACAGCCCGCGCCTGGTATCATTCATTCCATTTACTGAAACAAATATCAGGGCTGAACATTCACTGCACAGGGGCTAAGGGCATCCTCAGCTGCCAGGCTTTACAAACTGCTGTTGGGGGGTGTTCAGGTGTGGGAGAGGGGAAAGAAGGACACAACGTGATGACTGGTGGGGTGAGACAAAGAGAGATGGAAAGAAAGAAGGGAATATATGTATCAGGAAAGGACATAGTGAGAGATTCTAAAAAAAGCAATTGTATGGGAAGGGCAGCGGCAGAAAGGTGAGCATGAGGCAGCACACACAGGGCAGAGGAGCACTAAGGCAAGAGGGTACATCTACCAGGGAACAAAGAAAAGTGCAAATAACAGAACAGAAGGGTTATGTACACAAGTATGAGGAAGACAGGGCAGGAGAGGGTCACTGTCACTCTTACTTTCTGAGCCTTGGGGCAGATAAGATTTTGAGTGGAAGGAATGGTTGGCACTTGTAAAATATATGGGCACAGGCCCCTTTGTTCATGTCTTCAATTACTTGTCTGTTTTCTCTAGCTAAGCTACAAAACCCAGTAGAAATGTTCCATCAATCCCAAAGAGGTATGTCACATATTAGGACTCACTAGTGCAAGCACTAAGCAGAAAAACAGATGCAAATCACCTGTGAGACCAATTATGGGGAAAGGCCCTTAGTGACCTGAACAAAGAAAGAGTATGGCAAAACTCAAACCTGTAAGCATCCCACTTTTACCATATAAAGGCACTGAGAATAGGGATGAGGATGAGAGGGATCCAGTGCAGTACCAACAAGGGGAGAGGAAGCCGTACACAAAGTAGAAGAATCAGTGAGATTTAAGGGGACACAAGTATGATGCTGATTAATAGAAAACTGTGACAAAGGAAATATAAGGATGACAAATGGGGTGATATATAAAAAGGAAATAACAGGGCGACAAATGTCGTTTTAGACTGATAGCAGAAAATGAACAAAGGGCTAACCAGGGAAGGGCTTAGTTTGATCAGGTGAGAAAGGGTTTAATTGCGACAAAGGGGTAAGTAATGAAGAGAGAAAGCCAAGGAGAGCAGCAATCGTCTGCCGGTGCCACTGAATGAGAGCATCTAAGCTATTCATTTCAGCGTGAGCCCTGCGGTCTGTTTAGAGCAGGTCGATACACTTGTCTGAGGCGCAGAATGGATTAGCACATCATTCATGCAGCAGGCGGGAGGCATCGCTCAGGGCGTCACAAACCGAAAGGAAAAAATAAATAAATTACAGATTGTGGAGGAGTGAAGGGCACAGGGGCTTACCCCATGGGTAAAACAGGGGACCAAAGGAGATTTTTCTCCTGGCAGCCCTATGTATAAGTCACACCAACCTACTAGCTGAGTGACTGTGCATTATAATATATGCTACTCATCACTGCACAAGGGTGTTAGAGCTAGGGGCTGTACCTTGGCACAAGCCCAAATGTTACCCAAGTCCTGGCATCAGGTGTGTGGTACTGTTTGCTTGCAATTACATTCAGCCTTACATCCCTGTGCCAATATGTGTTCAGTTAAAGTACAAATATGACAGCATAAGCACTACCTTTTATTTATCATAGATACCTGTGATTTAATATGCTTTCACTGAATCACTGATACCATGTGATATGTTTAGACTGAAAATTTCCAGAGTGATCTTTTCCTCTTCCGCAATCCATGGATTTCTCTATGGTTGCCCTTCAGGTAGGGCTCAATCACAGTGCCAACCAGTGATCTCTCTAGTTCTTCTCCTTGTGGATGCTCTTCCCAATATTATTTTGTGATAACTGTGTGTATCCTGCAGTCATTGATACTATCTGGAAAGCCCTAATCTACAAGACAACCAAAAGAATAATATATGTATAATATATGTAGAGTAGTCAGTAAGATAATGTGTTGGTGCAGTGCTCATACTAGAAGGAAGAATGTAGCACCTGGGAGCTGCCTGTTGACATCTCATTCTTGGCCTTCTAAACCTGCACCCTACTGATCAGCGACTGTCACGGAATGAAATATAAATTACAGCAGCCAACATTTCCTCATCTATCAACAGGAGACAGGGAAGGTAGGATGCAGGGTAGGGCAGTGCTCCAGGAAACATTTAAAGGTAAATTAACCACCCGGAGAGAGAAAAACTCGCTCGCAATCTTTACAGCAAAGGTTAGGACGATCAAGCACACAACCTTCTAATACGCTTCTAGTATTGTAGGTCTATATTTTCACAATTTAATCACATAAATTTCTCTTAGCACTTGGACTCTGTATTTCATGACCTAGTTCTTCTTGACAAAATATCAGCAAATGTGCCATAAACCATATAGCCCAATACATTCCTCCTAAGAGAATCTAAGCAACTAAGCTGGTGAAAGGTATGGAAAGCTATGAGGAAAGACTGGCCAAATTGGGGATGTTCACGCTGGAGAAGAGGCGCTTAAGGGGCGATATGATAACTATGTAGAAATATATAAGGGGATCATATAATAATATTCCAAAAATTATGTGAGTCCCTCCAAAAATAATAATGAACCAATAATTTAAAAAATAAAACACATTATAAATATTTTCTTTTTTTTAACTTATTGGTTCATTTTTATTTTTGGAGGGACTCACATAATTATTGGAATATTGCTGTGGACTTGCACTTTGGTATTGGGTGAGCTGTGAATACCCTCTTCTTTATTTTTTCTACACTTGTACACTACCCTTGGTAGTACCAATTCTACTGATTTTTCTGGCTTTGAGCACCGACCAACTGTTTTAGATCATACAACAACCTCTCGAATGCTTTATTTACCAGTAGGTCTTTACAGCTGACACAAGGTTGCCCATTCCGATTAGAAGAAAAGAGGTTCCACCTCAATATTCAGAAGGGTTTTTTTCTACAGTGAGAGTTGTGAAGATGTGGAATTCTCTCCCTGAATCAGTGGTACAGGCTGATACATTAGATAGCTTTAAGAAGGGGTTGGATGGCTTTTTAGCAAGTGACGGAATACAGGGTTATGGAAGATAGCTCATTATACAAGTTGATCCAGGGACTAGTCCAATTGCCATTTTGGAGTCAGGAAGGAATTTTTCCCCCAAATTGGAGAGGCTTCAGATGGGGTTTTTTGTCTTCTTCTGTATCAACTAGGAGTTAGACAGGTTAAAATATAGTCAAAAGGTTGAACTTGATGGACTTGTGGTTTTTTTAAACCTAACTTATGATGTTACTATGTGCAAAATCCAGTCCATATATGCAAGCCTCTGCTAATCAGAGACACAGTACCAATATCTTGGCTCAGAAGGATTGGTTATTTACAGTTTCTCTGATCAGGAAGGCACTGGAAACTCCACAGCACTGCAGCAGTTAAAACGTCACCCTTAGTGCCAGCAATTACACCCTATGGAAGGGTCTATGCCACCGAACCACCTGTCTCCTCCCTGAAGCAAGAGAAGCTCTGGAACCTTGACTCTGAAAGTCAGGCCCTGCGCGCACAGATAAGAATCCCCCGGGATCACTGGCATTATCTCTCTTCAGCACTTGGACAGCTCCCAGCCATTGGCGTCCATGTGCCCGGCTGCTTCTTGCGGGGAGGGGAGATGCGCAGCCCCTGAGAAATCAATTTCCTCGCCTGGCCCCCTATTTGCTTTTCAGAATGCCCTTGTCGGACGCGCAGTGAGACATCTGAACGTGGCTCGCTGATAATACAGCCAGTGAACTGTGTCCTGGGAATTCGACTCGCCTCCTCTTGGATCTCACAATTTCCTCTCTCCTGCCTCAAATCTCTGCTCATCGCGCCTGTCTCCCGCACTTTGCAAATCTGCTCCATTGTATTAGTATTTCTAGGGGATTTTCATTTCAAGAAAAGGAGCAGGATGCATTGCTGTTCCGCTGCCAATGTCAGCAAGTTATTGCCGGGGATAGACAGATACGGGGAGAGAAAGAGTGTCAGTGTAATAAGAGAGCACGTACAGCACATCTATGGGATTCTGGCTTTATAGCAGCGGACAGGCATGTACATGTTCCCAGCCAAGCCTGGACTGGCAATCTGTGGGTTCTGGCAAATGCCAGAGGGGCTGCTGTAAGTTGTCATAGAAAGTGACTATTAAGTGGGCTGGTGTTGGCTGTTTGGGCCTCTGTGTAGTATAAATGGCAGTACAATCATGTACTGTGGCTCCCACACAAACTAAATCATCTGCAGCATACTGGGAATAAACATGGAAAATAAACATAGAGCTCAGAAAGTGTAGGTGAGGAACAAATATATATGTAGGCAGTGGCGTAACTAGATATTACTGGGCCCCACAGCAACTTATTTTTCAGGCCCCTAAAATGTCTAGAGGTTCCATGGAGATGCTTTATACCACAGGCAACATTGTGTTGGCAATGAGTCTGATATGAGACTCTACTGATTTTCTTCAGGAACCTGTCATTACTCACATTGGTTTCCATGCAAAGCACCTGGACTCCCTTTACTATTGGTGGCGTAAGTATTTAGCCCTGTGACAGCGTTCTGTGCCTGCTGTACACTGCTCTGTACAAAGGCGGCTTCTAGCCACCCCTCTGACTAATTCTGCCACTGCACTAGCTGCTCCACATGTGCCATTTCCCTAGAAGTACCAGCCCTTCCTTGGGCATATGCTCTCTTGGCACAGAATTCCTTGCCCATGGCGGAGGCACAGGAGCTGGTTCTGTGCTGGCCCAGGGATAGCAGTGATAGTTTAGCAGCCTCCCTGAGCACACACGCTCTGCCATCTGTTCAACAAGAAAAACACACACATCTCAATTACAGGCAAATGCCACTGCACTGACAGCAGACTGGTGCCTGCAGCTGGGCATGGGGGGAGAATGCTTTATTACCTTGCAATTCAGCCTAGGCACACACTATCACCTTGTTGCATTATTTTTGATCCTTGACATTAGCTATTCCTGGTTTTCTACTGAATATTTGACTTACTAAAGAATGCCACCACCACACACCATGCACTTTACCCACACTATGAGCCTGCTGGTTCATGGTTCATTTCATTATAAACATTTATTTATTTATTTTGGAATGCCTGGTCACTATCACTACCTAGGATAGCTGGTAGAAAGTCTGCTAAAACTGCACATAGTTGCTTGTTTGTGATCCCACAATGAGCAGAGGTTCTCTGTCCACCGGGCCAGCAGCCCTATGACATACATTGATAGCAGAACCTTCTTCCTATAAACTGATGCAGGATAATGGGGTCATCAACTACAGTGCAGTATAGGAAACTGTAATGAGGATGATTGTAAGCAATAATGGCACAGCATAAAGGAGTGCCAGGAAGCAGAAGTGGTGCATCACAGTGCAGTTATGGGAAGCAGTAATAGTGCAATATTGTGGGGTTATGAGACACTGTAATGATGCATAGTTACATAGTTTCATAGTTAAATTGGGTTGACAAAAGACAAAGTAATGGTGCAGTATGGTGGGCTGACTGGAAGCAGTAATGGTGCAGTAAGGTGGGCTGACTGGAAGCAGTAATGGTGCAGTATGGTGGGCTGATGGGAAGCAGTAATGGTGCAGTATGGTGGGCTGATGGGAAGCAGTAATGGTGCAGTATGGTGGGCTGATGGGAAGCAGTAATGGTGCAGTATGGTGGGCTGATGGGAAGCAGTAATGGTGCAGTATGGTGGGCTGATGGGAAGCAGTAATGGTACAGTATGGTGGACTGATGGGAAGCAGAAATGGAGCAGTATGGTAGAAAGAGGTAATCATGTAGTAATTATGAAGGGATAAATAGAAGGTGTAATGATGCAGTATAATGAGGTAAAGATAAGCTGTAAATGCACACTATAGTTTGGTAAACTATAATCTTGGGCCCAGACTGAATCTGTGGATTCTGGCAAATGCCAGAGGGGCTGCTCTAAGATGCCATAGACCAGGGGTGTCCAAACTAATGGCTTTGAGGGCCGCATTGAAGAAGAAAAATTGTCTGGGGCCACACATGAAATACACAAACACTTTTGATTTGTAAAAGTAAAGAAAATACACAAAAAAAACCTACAATATCGGTAGGATAACCAGATGGAGTTATACACTGGAATAATAGACATTATTATTATTACTAACTGGGCAATGGACAGAGTCCCCCTCCTTCTATATCCTTTGCAATATGACACCTTCTCAGGAACTGAGAGTTCCAAGCTGGGCCGCATTCATATCCATCCTGGGCCACATTTGGCCCTCGAGCCGCAGTTTGGACACCCTTGCCATAGACAGCTACTATTTAATGGACTGGTGGGGGGCTGTTCGGGCCTCTGGGTAGGTACTTGAAATGCCAGGGCCTATTTTAAATACCAGTCCAGGCCTGTATACCCCATTATACTGCTCAAACAGTAATGGAGCAGTATAATGGGAAGAAGGGAAGTAGCAATGGTGCAGTATAATAGCTTGATAGGAAGCAGTCATGGAACAATGTAAAGAGGTAATAATAAGCATTTAAAGTGCAGTATAAATGGGCAAAATGAAACAGTAATGGTGCAGTATAACCGGAAGATGGGACGTAGAAATGGTGCCGTATAGTGGGCTAGTGGAGAGACTGGAAGCAGTACTGTAAATCATTGCATGCCTACAGTCTATTGGGCCCCCAAAAGCTTTATTATTATTATATATGATAGCACTATGGATAGTCTGCCTTTGATTATCACCCTACTATACTTTTCCATTACTGCTTACAAACACAGAAAAACAGTTTCTTCTCCTAGATACCACTACCCTGCTGAGCTCTATTATAATTCACACCAAAGCCCTGTTAGAGCACCTCATTAACCTGCTCAAAATCTATCCCGCTGTACCACTTTATCATCCTGAGCACCATTTCCCTGCTGGGTTACACGGTTATCATACACACAGTTTCCTGCAGGATTGCCTCTTTATCATATACTTTTCACTGTACTATAAGCTGTACTATCTGGGCTCCAGTCACACTGCCGGGCTGCCTTTATTCTCTGCTGCAATGTTTACCTTGTTCCACCTGTCTAAACTTAATTAACTCTCTCATGGACTGATTTATTTGCACAAATTCAGTTACTACCACCCATGGTCATCTGATTACGAATCCCAGAACATTAACATCCAAATAAGCCCTATTCATTATAGCTCAACTGCCTAATATTTAGAAGCCATGTGTGGCTGGCTGTATGATTCACTTTCTTCAAGACAATAAAAAAAATGACCATTCATTTATCAGCTTACCGCTTGTTTGCTTTATCCAGTTGAAAAACTTAGACTGAGACTAGGCTTCCTTGACTAGGTTTGCAGTTTATTTCCACATTCCGTTTGTTTAATAGAAGTATTAAGAGTTGAAACAAAAGTAGTGATAAATGGATTGTGAACATACTGAATCCCATAAAGTAAAATTCCAATGTAAATGTAGAAGGGGCAGTGGCTTAGTATGGACCAAAACTCTTCCCAACAGTTTGGTTTAGTGGAAAGAAAGATGTACTGGAACTAGGGTTGCCACCCTGCAAGGGCCGGTATTACAAATTTACTGGCCATGTAGTTGCCGGTAATTTGAAATACCCTTACAAAAAGACCTCAGCCCTTCACTTTAAACTTATTTGTTCCCTGACGCTGCGGTGGCTCCGCCACCTTAAGTGTCATTGCCCCGCCCATTTTGCGTGTCATTTCCATGACTCTGACCCCTTTACGTCGCTCCCCGCCCTTTTACATTGCTCCCTGACCCTTTTTTTCCGCCCCCCCAGCACTAGCCGGTATTATTTTTTTTAAAAGGTGACAACCCTAATTGGAACTGATGGTGCTCGGAGTCAGATATGAAGTGCAAAAGTAGACCAGAAAAAAAGTTTTTTACCTGCGGGTCAAGAGTGTGCAAATTGTATAGAAGCAGAGCAGCTGTACAAAAAGTAGAATAAAGTTCCTTATATTTTACAAAGCGCAGGTCAACAGCAACTTTGTAGGAGGATTTTTTAACCTGCCCGATCAAGATATCAATCGGGGAATCCCCACACACAGGCCAATAAGCTGTTAACTCGGTCTGTCTGCAGCTTTTATCGGCCCATGTATGGGGGCCTTCAGGGTATATACACAAGTTCAGTTTTCCTTAGGTTGTGATGTACAGTCCCGTTTCATGGGTTCCGCTGCCCAGCAATGAAGGTATACCAAATAGAACACTGGGGCAATATCACCCAAAAAAAATGAAGAGGATCTCTCCGCTGTGCTCAAAGGAAGAACCCAAGGCTGGTGCAGTTTTCACCTGATAGGAGCACCGGCCCAGGGTGTCAGGTAAATAAAAGAAGTCACTTGTCTAACTTTTGGCACCACCAAATGTATAATGCTACGCCTTCTCCTTTAACCATGTTGGACAGTGACTTGAGACAATACCCAGCTTGTAAAAGTGATGACAGAGGTTAAAAACTGTACTGTCCCCAATCCTTCCAGGTGTGATGACCAGAAAATGGTTACACTTAGGGGGTTATTTGTCAAAGATCGAATGTTAGAGGTTTTATTTTTATACCTCGAATGAACTCAAATGAACTCACAACTCAAATGGTTTCTTTGAGAAAATATTTGAATGGTAAAAACCTGTCTAGGTCTTCTAGAAGTCAATGGCAGATGTCCCTTTTACAATTTAAAGAGGTTGTGATCTGCATGTGGGTTTGGTACAATAATCCAAAACATTTGAGGTTTTCAGGCGACAACGCCAAAAAAAATCAGGAGATTCTGGAGCCAAATCCAAAAAAGTAGTTGGATTTTGTCGAGATTTTTACTTAACTTTTTTGAGTTGATTAATGATTTTGAGTGATAAATGAGTTCAATTTGTGGATGAGAGTTAGGTTGAGTTTGTTGAAATAAAAAAAATAGATAAATTCAAGTTTTAGTAAATGCAATCCCCTAAGATTAGGCTGAATCCAAATGCAACTAGCATACATATAACTGGGGAAGTTTGATTGGAGTGCAAATCTTTAGCCACAATAAATAGTACTTCCGACCCCTTACCTTCCTGCCAATAGCTTGTAAAGTGTAATACAAAGTTGGTCACCTTTAATGACGATGAGGCTAATTCCCAAAATAAGAGTGAATTCTGTGAAGAATATTCTTTTGTAGTCAACCCCCTGTAAAAAGTGCTTAGTAGAACAGCAGCGGCATAGCTAGAGATGCACTGGTCTGTTTATACAGATAAGATCCCAGACAGCATAAAAAAAACAATGTGTATGTACAATGATACTTCTGCATCAGAACTGTATATAAATGCATGAATGCCGCTTAGCAACTTGCCTATATCTGATCGTTTACCTTGGCATCCTGAACCCTGAAATTGTAATTTATATGTGGTAGCAGGGAAGGCAGACAATGGCATATTGCTGAATTGGATCCTCTCTATACCTACTAGAGCATACAAAGTGGAGAGAGTGCTCTTCAGGTCAGAGTCACATCTACCCATTTTCTTTACATTAGGATGCACTGCAGGTATCACTCTGCTGGGCCTTTTTATTAATGGGACAGTTGGGCAGACAGCAGTGACAGTGTCAGGTCCCATGGCACAGAGTCTTGCCAAGAGCAGCCGATAATGGGACGCCAGGGAACACCAACTAACACTGTGCTGGACCTACCCAGGTCACCCTGAGCAGAGGGCAAGGGCCCAACGGGAGGAATAAATCTATGCATATTTAGCTGGATAGTGCCCACTAACTTCTAACTAAAGCACAGGTACCATGCAGACAAGCCAACAGCACACACAGGGACAGGAGACAGGGGGTTTGTGTGCATCTCTTTATGCATTTAAAGAACGATGGGTGACATGAGGCAATGGAACTGTGTATGGCAGTAAATGTGCCCTCTCCTTGTGTTATGCAATTGGTATGAACTCCCATTGCTATTCTGTTAGCACATGGCAAGAAGGGGCCCTCTGCTCCTTGTCAGAACGTCCTTGGATAAAGTAAAAACTATATTTTGCTATACTGTTTGATAATAATATTGTACTCTAGTATGAAGAACATCCCTCCAGTCAAGAGTTGCAGGGAGTCACTGAATTGTTCTGTCAGCTTTTGACCCTTCTTGGGCTTTCTGTGCCCCCCCCCCACGTGCAATTATTTGCGATGGTGTGTGAACATGAGGTGACAGATGAGGGACACTCACCTGAGACAAGCCAAGGTAGATGGACACAGTCTCCGAAATGTATAAAAACTTTCCTTCTTGGTTTAGTGCAAATACAAATCCGTCCAGAGACTGCAGGGAAAAGAACAAGAGACAGTCACAAAAGGAGAAGCAGGGAGGAGAGACATTCACATGGAAAGGGAGAGAGCCATGGGCTGGTCAGACAGCATTTGATTAGGGTACCCATGCTCACAGAAAAGTCAGCATTGCCACCATTACATGGATTTAGCATCTGACAGGCCAATTTAATCCTCTTGCCAGGTCTCCCTCCAAATTTAACAGAGAAGGAAGGAAGAGACAGTTACAGGGAGAGCAAAACAGACATGGCAAGAGGACAGACAGTAACAGAATGAGAAAGGCATGCAAAGGTGCAAAAGAAGGGGATATAAATGCAGTCAACATACAGTTGTCCTTTTGCCTAACAATATTGTTATCCCAGATAGCCCATTACTATCACATATATTGGACAGCTGAAACCACGCAGGACTGCAAATTCCTTTATTGACTTTTCCATCAGCTAAAAAAAGTAGATTTCTCAACCCAGAGTTTGTTTTCTGCTGTTTTACATCCCCATCATGCTGGCTGCTAGCAGAGCAAGAAGGTGGGAGAAGCAGGCAGCATTTCCACAAAGCTTATGTGTGCCCTCTCCAGATATGCACATGAGTGATATAATAAACACAGTAAACAGATACCATGATATTAATGGAAAAGGTTTGTAACGTATGACTTTAAAAATACAGAGCTGCGCAGTGGGATTGGCAGGCACCGCTTCGGATACTTTTCTGAACGATCAGCGACACAAAGCTTGCACAGCTCAGGACAAGTCCAGATTGGCTTTAATTGCGCATTCTTCATGTTGGGGAGGAACAGAGAGGTACAATTGTGAGAGGAACAGGTTGTGGAGGGAAGGAACAGAGAGGAGGCCATTGGTGAGCTCTTTCGTGCCTCTTTCCGACTTGTGCTGGATCATTGAGTTCCCTTGATGGTTTAGCCCTGATGTTTCAGACAGTCCTATCTATGAGTTTGTTCATACCCTGTCATTATCCTCCATCATTTTATCTTTTGTTTTTCACTGTTGACTTGTTCCATGGAATTATTTCTGCCAGCCTTGACTTATGGACTTTATTATTTGCCACCTGTCCTGACTTTCTGCCTGTCCTTATGGTCTAGTTATTGTCTGCTCCTTACTCTACGTTTCTGCACAGTTATGTCAGTTTACTTAACTGTTATTTGTCTTATTTCTTTTACTTCACTGTTTTTTACTCAATCATTTTTTTTCTTTCTCAATGCCCTAACATTTAGGTTAAGGGCACTGTCGTAGCTAGATGTTACTGGGCCCCACAGCAAATTAATTTTAGGGCCCACATATCAAGGGGTTGTTCTGTTTGAAGTTGAAATTGCACTTTATTTTGGCCTCATGGGGCCTCTTATACCTCTTGGGTCCCCTGCAAGATCTTCTTCCTCTGTAGTTATGTCCCTGGCTAAGGTTTACATGGAATATAGAATACTACAAGCCAGTTCTACAACTGCAGGCAGTCCCAAACACTCTACTAAACACCCCTGGTCCAATGTAGACATCAATACTCCCTGCCCAGAACCCTTTCCAACTTTATCATAAACAAACCCCCCTTTTTGGTAAATCCTGCAACCAGTACAAGGACTGTCAAAGGAATCAAGTCTTGTTGTTAAGTATGTTACAGTGGTCAGTATTTCATTGCCCAGCCCTCCACTAGGTCAGAATCTCAGTCTAAAACAAGGTTTCTTCTTCATGACAAGAATGAAACAAGATTTGGGTTAGAAAACATTAAACACCTAATTGTATCATTGGTATATCACAAGTAATGTACCAATGAACATTTTTCCCTGCTTGTCCTAGCCTACAAGAATATGGGGCAGGTTCATACATCCAAGGTCAAGACTGAATTACATTGTTTTACTAACACTTAATACATAAGAAAGAACAGAGTTGGTGGCTATCATGGACTAATAAAGTATGCAGATTGGCTGAAAATTGTCCAGACATCTTTCAGGCAGGTTTGAAAATGGCATAGGACAAGGACTTCATTGCTGTATAGAGACCAAGAGGTCTTCATAGGGCTAGAGCATGATCTGATTGTTTCCTGGGGATCCTGGGGAAATGATTCAAGCAGCCCAGTTTGGTCCCGTGTTTGGGCAACCATATTTTGCAAAGATCCATTTGTTTCGCAATCTCACCAAATGAGTGGATCTTCCTCTGTATATGCCAATATTAATGGAGATATCCTAAAAATGAATGTCTAAAATGGTCTTAATTTATATACTGAACTTATTGCAACAGTGTAAAGTTTCAGCTTCTCGATAGCAGCAATTATCCAGGACTTCAATCTCATCTTGGAAAGTGTCTGTGACACTCACATGCTCAGTGGGCTCTGAGCAGCTGTTGAGAAGCTAAGCTTAGGGGTTGTCTCAAATTATGAAGCAGAAAATGAGGTTTGTCTGTAATATAAGCTGTTACTACAGGGCTGATTATTAAATTCTGGCTGGTACAGAAGCCCAAAACACAATCAACAACATTTCTGGCTACTTCTTTATATAGGCTTTTGTTCTCCTTTAAGGCTGAGAAACCAAACCTGTAGAATATATCAGGGATGGCCTCAGGCGCTGGCTGTTACTTATCCTACAAGTGGAACCAAGCATTTTAGTGCTCCATGATACACCTGATGGACCACAGACAACGCCCTGAATGCACCCCGTAGCCCATAATTAAAATAGTACATACATAATGAACACATTAGTGATAAAAAAACAACTGTACCTTTAAGGTTAAATTATTGGTTACAGGCAACCAGTCTGGGATTTGCCTATTTAAATAACAGGGCACTTTGATCTTGCAGCACCATGTATTGCCAGTAACCCATGGCATGAGGCGTATATCAATGAGTATCCCAGAAACTTTATTTTACGGCATCATCAGTCTATGGCATCAACTCCACAAACGCTACAATTTATTTGGATGAAAAAAGAATTCTTTGTCACTTTTATATGTGGCTGCTGGTAAAAGGCAGGATATTTATGCCTTTCCATTGCTGGGAAGAGGGATATTTTTCTTTGCATTTCTCATTTTGGGAGGGCTTTCTCAGCAACAATCTTCTAAAAAAATCACTCGTAGTCCAACAGAAATCTAGAGGAATGTCTTTGGGCAGGAGGTATTGCCCGGGGCCTCACATATTGTGTGGAGAAGCAACTGCAGCAAGCAAGGGTGGGGGATATTAAGAACAGTAGAGCAAGATGCCAATAGTAAGACTACTATATCAATGTTGCCCAGCCTAGGACTCTTCAAATGTTTTGAAGGGGGGAACTAGCATTTGTTCAAGGTCCATAAAGTTAGAAAGTCTGAATTTCTAAAATACAACTAAATACAGACCCATATACTGTATGTATTCTATGGACTTTTATGGTTTCATTGAACCTAATATACTGTGTGGACCTTGGACAGCCAATAGAAGATACAGAGATAATATAGGCACCTACAAAAAGAGGACTTCTGCTTCAAACAAAAATTTACATCTACAGGGAAAAAACTGTCAGATGAAATAAATACATTTCACTTCTTGGTTTTACTGGTGATTTAAATTTCCTGTTTAACCAAACTGAAACCCCCACTAGATGCCAAGAGTCCCCTAAAATGTGTAACATGTGCAGAAAATCCATGTTCACACCAAGAGAGTGGAGGTCTAGTCAGATGAATAGCAAACAGATGCCAGGGCTCAGCAAGAGAATTAGTCAGCAGTAACTAGGATTGTAGTCCTCTGGGCCCCAGTTGCTCTTGGTTAATGCCATCAGCAGCATCACTGAACTGATACAGGGCTAAATCAGATCTTCACGTGCTCCTGCCAGGTTATTGAGAAAATGGGCATAGCTTAGTAGGGCAATAATTGGGTTAAGCACCAACGGACAGGTATAGAGGCTCACTGAAAGTTAAAGGAAAAAATGATAGTTTATAGCATACAGGAGACACATTATGGCTGCCTGAGTGGAGAGAGACAGTGAAATAAGAACAGAGGACACGAGATGCCAGACAAACCCTTTAGTATTAAGAGGCTTGCTCCAGACTCCCTGCCTGGCTGAAACAAGAGGGAGCAAGAAGACCGGCAAGGGACAGAAAGGGATGGAGGGAGGGAATGGAGGAATAAGGCAGAGAGGGAAGGGAGGGAGGACAGGCCTCTCTCCTCAGGTTATGAATGAATGAGCACTGTTGTTTTTTCATCTCAGCGTGCAAGGATTTAATTAAGTGATAACAGTCACCTTGGG
>CM044445.1:99584226-99596150 GCA_024363595.1 Xenopus borealis | reverse complement strand
TCCACTTCTTTCAATATAGCTCTCTGAAGCAAAGTCTCCCTTTTGTCTCTTGGTAATTAGTCGTGTCTCATAATTAAGACACAGATTCAGAGAATGGCTTGCTGATAAAAATGTAATGGATTTTGTGTTCTGCCCATTGCTTAATTGGCTGAAATAGCTCTAGCACGCTTAGACATTCACCTTCCTTTGGATTGTATGTATGCCCTGTAGGATGATTCCTTGGCATTCAATAGATATTTATATTGGCTTTGGTCCAAAATATCTCTTTATAGAGCAAAAAAAGGGAGCCTTTGCCTATTTATATGCAATTGATTTTAGAATTCAGGGAGATCTGATCAGATAGATGTGGTCTGGACTCTGTCACTCTTGCACTGTGAGGTGGAAGGGCATAACTTGTTAAGAATAACCTTGTGAGCAGAACCTTGCTACACTTTTTTTAATTAATATTACCATAGACAGCCTGCTCTGATTGCCTCCATTCTGTATGGCACAGGGAAGAAGCACTTATCTAGGTAGATGAAGGGTTACTGCTCTGTATCAGACTGAATGAGGAGATACGGATCACACAAACGCAGTACTTAGTGGCCCAGAGAGGCATTTGTCTGCTGTGTGAGCCGCTCTTGACACATCCTCCAACGGAGGAGCTGAGTACTCTTTGTCTTGGGTTTGATACAGGTTAAGTGGCCCATACATCTCTCTGGAATCTCAAAAGCACCTTGAAGGCTAACGGCAGCACAGCACACTGAGCTGCCTCACTGATAGGATCTCCAGCAATTTCCCTTCTTCCACCGCGCTAATCACTTGTCTCTTTTACTCTGCCTGGGTTTTCTTAGGAGTTTGAAGCTCTTAGCTGACTTTCACATTGTATTCTGCTACAATGATGTACGGTAGCTGTCACTGCCACTGCTGGTCTTCCAAGCCTTGATGGGAAGGGACCTTTGGATTTTTGAGTCTGTCTGTGCACAATGACAATGACAGCGGCAATCAATGATCGACTGGCCTGTAACTGTAGATGCAGTTATCCGGTGACAGCAGTGTACTTTATTGTCTACATTAGGGTACAGCAGGGGTGCCAAAAAGGTAGATCGGGATCTACCAGTAGACCTTTAGCTGGTGATCAGTAGATCTCAAGACACTGTCAACAGCTTGTCTATATCACACTCCTATTTCATGGTTTTCATTCAGATATTTATTGTGTTAGGGTCACATAAGACATAGTGGTTTGTTAAATATAGTAATATACATTTTCCCAGCAATAATGTCTATGGAACAGAATGCTGACAATTGCCTTTATGGATGTAGATCATAATGGGACAACATTACTAAAAGTTAACCTCACAATTGGGGTACAGTGTCTAGAAGGGGATAATGTCATTGGCATGAATTAATGATGTGCGGACCACTGGACCCATGGGTTGGGTGGTTTCGGGCCGACCTCAGCACATCTTTTGAGGGTGAGGATGGCCTGAACCCTCCCAATGCACGGGTATTGGGCCACACATCACTAATTCATACCACTGACATTATGCCCAGTTCAGTGGCGGAACTACCAGGGGGTGCGGGCGGGCCAGGGACAACAGCCCCTCAGGGCTCCCCGGCAGCTTGCGTGCCACTGAAATGAAGGAGGAAAACGGCATACGGAGGGGGGCTGAATGTCCCGCACCAGGGCCCGCCCCCTATAGTTACGGTACTGACCCAGTTTGACACTGTACCCTAATGTAGACAATACACTGCCATTCTTTTTTATACCCTCATGCCTGCCCTGCCCCTCTTGTGATGTCATCAGTAAGGCGGGTTGGTGCAGGTCTATATATATAGAGGGGAGGAGGCAAGCAGGTTCAGGTTGAGACGGGTGTGGGTCTGGCCAAGTTTTTCTCAACCCACACATCACTAGTTTGAATGACCTGCAGCTTATGGAACGGTGGTCTAAAAACATCCTTATTTTAACAATATATCAAAGACTCAGTCTTTGCAGTCACCAATTGTTTCTGTTTCCCAAGAGACCATTGTATGATCCTATTTTTGTCACCATACAGGAATACCGGCTACATAGGATTAAGTTATGTTGCCCCTCTTGTAAGGTGGTAGACTGACATTTAACCTCAATAATGACCTTGTTGGGAAACTGCCTTGCAATCTGGTACAGAAATAATGGGATTAAATGCCCTTAAGTAAGGGAGGGGTATTGGCGACAGCAATGGATGTAGGGGAAGAGTGAGGGGCTGCTGACATTCTGTCTATAAAGGTCACAGTGCAGGTATCTAAGAAGATTGGATTGGAGGCAAAAGGTCAGACACAAGCTGAGCGTTGATCGAATCATGAAAGCCCACAAGTGAAGTGCGAGGACAGACAGAAGGGTGAAACTATAGATCTGGGGCAGACAGAGGGAGTGAACTCCCTTTGTAAACAAAAAAAGCTAATTCATGCAAGTAAGTTCTCACATGATCTTCAGCCCATGACTATGACACATAGACTTGAATAACCACTATTAACTCATAATAATCACACTGATATGCAATACCTAAAGACGAATGTGAAATCCAACCTCTCCCAGTTTTACTAGTAACACCAAACTGGATGGCGGTGTTTTTCTCTGCATAAAAAGAGGTATAGAACCACAAACAACCAACCCCAGTACTGACAATAGCATGCCAATACTAAGAGGAAGGGTTGGGTGTTTTGGGAACATGTTTAACATGAGAAAAAACCACAAGGAAAGCCCAAAATTTGTATAGTGTTCTGTAGGCTTAAATGAGGAGCAATTGTATACTCATTAAAAAACAAACTGTCTATACAAATGCAATTGCACCAAATGTAAATTGCTGTATGGCTCTGGAATATAGAATGCATTTAGTTATAATTAAATTGCAGAAATAAATGTATTGTACTGTCTGTCCCTAGGAAGGAAATTAGTTCATTTGACATTTGCTTACTACTCTCCCCGCCTGCCTTATTTCTTCTATACCATCACTCCCTCTTGGCCAGCCATGCTGATAAAGAAAAGCAATTTTTCTGATTAAAGCATGTGCTAGCTACAAGATGCTATTCCTCTCGTAAAGAATCCCTTTTTGCAGTTCTGAGCCCAGGAAAATCGATGAGAAACAGATTAATGCGAGTTTAGAACAGGGCACAACTACTGCCTGTGGAGAAGCATCCGAGATGCACCTGTACTTCCTCAACAGTACAATGTCTAATATAAATAAGGAATAATAACAAAAGAGTGCCAAAATGAGGAGCAGAGTAGGGGTTCTTGGGTCGATTCCAGCCAGGACCCTATATCTAAGTCTTTATAGGTTAGCACTGGGTGCTCCAGTTTCCTTCTATCCTCCAAAAACATCCAGGCAGGTTCAGTGGTTCCTGTTGAAACTGACCCTACTGTGTGTGTCAATGTGACTTACACAGTGAACTCTACTGGGGCAGGGACTAATGTGAATAATGTTTGATCTCAGTAAAGAACAGTGTTGCTACTTGGGGGTACTGGTACAGTATAAATGATGGTCAGCGATGGGCGAATCTGGGGCTTTGCGGAATGTTTTGCAAAAACAGCGAAAAATTTGCAAACCGCTGCCATGCCTCGTTTTGGATGCTGGCATCTGTTTTGAACGTGGGCATCTGTTTTGGATGTGGGCATCCCTTTTTGGACATGGGCTTCCATTTCCCGGTGACATTTTCCTGGCATTTCGTGTATTTTTTCCCCGCAGAAGTTCGCCGCAAATTCGCACCAGGCAAATAAATTCGCCCATCACTAATGATTGTCGCTACCCAAAAACATTAGAAGAGGGGGGCCCATGTCGATGCAGGGAGGCTGGAGTTCCTATAAGGGAAATGGAATGATATAAATAGGGATATCCACCAGCAGTTCCAGCTGATGTTGCTCTACAAATTTCACCCACAGCCAATGATATGACTGCTATCACTGCTGTTGCCTGTACACATTATTATCAACACATAACTATAGCCAATCCCAGGCCGAGTCTATTTCATGGCCATGGGCAGGTCCGGACTGGCCATTTGTGGGTTAGGGCAAATGCCAGAGGGGCTGCTATAAGGTCCCATAGAAAGTCAGTATTTAGTGGGCTGGTGGGGGCTGTTTGGGCCTCTATGTGGGCTGATGGGCCTCTTGTGTACCTGAAATGCCAGGGCCTATTTTAATTCTCAGTCCAGTCCTGGCCATGGGCATCAAACACAATGGCCTTTAACCTTCCTTGTCCCTTTCCAAGAATTGGAAGCTATTTGAGTCAATATTTTAGTTATTTCTATTTTGTACATGCAAATATGTTGAGAAATTCTGGTTTATATTGAAGTGTTGGCTGTTAGCTTTACCATACTTTCCAACTGTCCTGTTTTTCGCTGGACAGTGCCAATTTTGACAGCTCAACCCACAGTCCTGGGTTTGTTACTGAAATGTCCCAACTTTCTCTTTGGTCTCCTGCACTGAACAGCCAGAAAAAGATACAAAGTTTCTAACTCAATTGGCTTTTGGCAGATAGCCCAGAATTTGTGGCAGGTGCACTTAGATACATTTGTAACAATTTAAGATAAGCAAAGAAGCGATTGTAAAAATTTAAAATAAGTAGGTATTTTGAGAAAACTGTGACGTGCAAAACCTTCATAAGCAAAACTGTAATAACACATATAAACCACAGAAATGTGTTCAAACTAGGGATGCACCGAATCCAGGATTCGGTTCGGGATTCGGCCTTTATCAGCAGGATTCGGATTCGGCCGAATCCTTCTGCCTGGCCGAACCGAATCCGAATCCTAATTTGCATATGCAAATTAGGGCCAGGGAGCTAAATCACGTGACTTTTTGGCACAAAACAAGTGTTTTCCCCTTCCCACCCATAATTTGCATATGCAAATTAGGGTTCGGATTCGGTTTGGTGTTCGGCCAAATCTTTCGGGAAGGATTCGGGGGTTCGGCCAAATCCAAAATAGTGGATTCGGTGCATCCCTAGTTCAAACTTTCATAACCTGACAAATTTAGTAAGACGAACATGGTAATTAGGGAGTGTGGTCACAAAAACCGGGATGGTCAAAAAAATTTTGCCACACCGAGCACAGCAATTCTTTTTGTTCCTCTTTCTATTTCCAAAATGGTAGGAGGTAGGCCTTTACTGGTTTAATCCAACTCATTTATAGTCTTCAGTGGTTTTTTTAGACTAAACCATTCATTGTTTGGGACAGGAAGCCCTAAAAATGTAAATAAATTAATTTTTTATCATAAAAATATAATTTCTAAAAATGGGAGTAACTAAACATATTTTTATGAATAAAATCAAGTAATGTCCAAGAGATTATTTGCTCAAATTGTATTGCTGTGTGACAAACTGGCAATTGGAGAGCACTCTTTCATTAGACCTTTTGGATTTGATGCACAGGTATGGGCATACTGTATATATACAAGAGAAGAGGGCCCCAAGTCTGGGAACATTTCCATTATCTGTTTTTTTTATCGCTACCATAAGTATAATACGCAAAAGCCATGAATATCCTGTACATTATATAGTGAATAAAGTACCCCCTCTTGGAAAAAAGCTTGTAAATTATATTCTTATAATACACAAAAGCCATAAATAACTTCTAAATTATATCCTTATAAACAGTGAGTTCTGATGTCATTTCTGTCACATGACTCACTGAAACTTGTGTATTATAATAAATAAAGTACCCCCAGTTGCAAAATATGAGGGATATTAGAAGTTACCTCTGGCCTCGTGTTTTTATATGGTCATGAAACTCCTTGGTAACTTATAATATCCTTATATTTTACAAGAGGGGGTACTTTATTCACTATATAATACACAAAAGCTGTGAATATCTTGTAAAAGATATCCTTATAAAGGGTGAGTTCTGATGTCATTAGTTATAAACCATGGGTTCTGATGTCATTTCTGTCACATGACTCACTGAAACTTGTTTATTATAATAAATAACCCCCAAATGCAAAATATGAGGATATTAGAAGTTACCTTATAATATCCTTCGGCCTCGTGTTTTTATATGGTCATGAAACTCCCTGTAACTTATAATTTCTAAGAGGGGGTACTTTATTCACGATATAATGATGTCATCAGTTATAAATGGTGAGTAGTGATTTCATTTTAGTTACATGACTCACTAAAACTTGTGTATTATAATAAATAAAGTACCCCTTGTTGGAAAATATGAGGATATTAGATGTAACCTAGGAGTTCCATGACCTGTATAACTCCTCGGTGACTTATAATATCCTTATATTTTACAATAGGGGGTACTTTATTCACTATATAAACTATCCCATTTGGCAATGTCACCTATTGTTGGAGGGTGAACCCTGGTTATAAGATTCTCTGCTGGGCCCTAGAAAGAAGAAATGTAACACTACACTTTCAGATCAGATCATCACATTTACATTGATTCGCCCGGAAAAAAAATGCTATTGGATAGGGCATAGAATAGGACAGAGAAACAATCAGTATAATGGGGTAATTCAGGATCAGAAAAAGGAAATGTAAGGTGTGATCACACCCAGTGAATATATGTCTGAACCAGTGGGCAGAAAAAAAAGGTCTTAACATATGGCACCTAAAGTGTATGTTTTTTTGTTATTATCCGCAAGCAATTAGAGGCATAGACACCTTTAAATGGCGCTCAGCAGGTAAAGTCACAGCACTGAAATAACCACACAAGGCATCAAGTAATTGCATTAGGGGGTGAGGTGATAATTACACGGAGTTGAATAATTCATTATTTAGGCTATTTGTAATGCATGCTAATCTGCTGTCATTAGACACAGCGAAGAGCACTCGGCGAGGTGGGGGTGGCTTCATGAACCCCACTTGGAGGAGGAGGAGGATTGCACAGATTTGTGTCAGGTACTCAGATTCCGGCCCAGGCAGGTTACAGGGTTTAACTGGAAAGAACATTTGGCCACAAAGTTTGCTGACACAGACTGTGGCCTGAAACTTGCACTGATTAACCATGGAGTAGAATGCCACTCCTATATTAGCATGGCACAATGCACAGGTGCCTATGGCTGCAACTGGTTGGAACACATTACTGTCTGTCCTTAATGTCATCACTTGCTTGTGACACTGTTATAGGGCTGTTATAAAGTCAGCAGGAAGATTTGCCATATTTGGAATGTAAATATTTGTAATATTATTAGTTTTTCTGGGTTTGGAAATAAATCATTAAAAAATTAGATGAATGAACCTATAGTTAGGGTAGGCTCTAGTGAAGCAGCTGGTGGCCAATGACACATCTTCTGTCTCAGGTTTCAAAAACTCATCTAAACCCATCCCCTTACCCAGTACTTAACTGTACAAAACACTATTCACACTGCTCTACAGAGTTCTGGGGAAGAAAGTATTATTATAGGGACTTGGGAGCAATTTTATATTAACCAGGTCCTTGCTATAGCAACATCATTGACCAATTCAGGGTTACCACCAGACAGAATGGTGGGGCCCTCATACCTCCATATTTCTGGCCATCAGGTCTGCACTCATTCTGGAACTTCTACTTGTTGATACGGGTTTGGGAACAGTTTCATGCAGATGTGACACGTCATGTCTAATACTTGCAGTGTTGTCTGGTGTTCATGCAACTGTAATGCAATACTGGGTCGTATTGGTCAGATCATGGGTGGGGGTTGGTTGGATAATGGGTGGGAATTGGGTGAGAGAGAGAGAGCTGTTGAGCATTAGGATAGATAGGGGGCAAAGCAATGGGGCACTAGTAAATCTGTATTACTTTATGCGCAAGGGCAGAAGTCCCCAACCTTTTTTACCCAAAAGACACAGTCAACTGCAAAAACAGTTGGGAAGCAACACAAGCATGAAAAAGTGCCTGGGGCATGTCAAATATGGACTGTGATTGGCTATTTGGTAGTCACTATGTGGTCTGGCAGCCTACAGGAGACTCTGTTTAGCAGTGCACCTAGTTTTTATGCAACCAAAACTTAACTCCAAGCCTGAAATTCAAAAAGGCAACTGGGAGCAACATCCAAGGGATTGGCAAGCAACATGTTGCTCATGAGCCGCTGGTTGGGGATCACTGTTCTAGGGAATATTCAGAGCAAGCCCCAACTCAGCTGGCAGACACAGAGACACAATCCCCCTCATTCACTTCAATGGGAATGATTAGGAGTAGCTGCCACACGAAAAGCCTGACCTACAAGTGCACTGGAATCAGCTGCGATGTGAACACGAGACTTCACTCTTCAAGTAAATACTCAGAGCTGCGGTAATGCTACCTTAGTGGAATCAGAAACCAATAGTGCTAAAATGCACTTGCATTTGCTTTCATGCAATACATGTGATTAACAGATTCTGGGAAGAGATGACAAGTTTTGGGGAATCATGTTTGCAGTTCTGGGTGGCAAAGAGTATAGTTTTGAATCAGAGATGACTACAAAGATTTGAAGGGAAGGGAAAGCGTCTGAATAGTCATATATATAAATCTTCAGTTGCATGTCTAACAATTTCCCCATCTGGCTCCCAGTGTTCTGGCATTCCTGTTGCCTTTGATGAAGAACGGGAAACAGATAATAAAGGAAAATGAAATCCACTTTTAAAACGAGCCCTTAGTTGCTCTGCATGTGATCTAAACTGATCCAGGAATTGGGGAAGGCATGACAGTGTAAATGTAAGGCGTTAGGAATGCATGGTATCCTAAAGCACAGAAAGCATTGAAAGGGTTAAGCTGAAACTGCAAGAAGCAGCCATCTTTAATGTAGGCTCAAGACACATGATTACTACTAAAGTACTGCCATTTGCCTATACACAGCACTGCCTGCAAATGAGAAGTTCCCACGAGCCCCGGGCCATTAGGATTCTGAGGGAAGTTGCGGTATTTGTCTTCATTCTATCTGACTGTCCTCGTGTGTTATTATTAGGGGCTGTCAAGCAGCTGTGCGGGGGAGAAAAAATGGCCTCACTTGGCTGTGAAGTTGAATGCAAACAGGCACTTGCAGACAGAAATGCTGCGCTTCAGACGAGGATAGAGGGGAAAATGGGATCCTATACCCTGCCATAGGGGCCGGCAACTTACAACCAAATACTGAAGCTTTCTAACCAGGAGCCAAGCTTAGATTCAGGACCATGGACAGGCAGGGATAGCACCTTCTGCTACAAACACGATACATGTGATTTCTTTTTAAAAAGTCTGTATACTGTCCAGGTATGGAAACTGTTATCCGAAGCCTATTATCTAGAAAGGCCAACTACCATATTCTTCATTTTATCCAAATAATCCACATTTTTAAAAATGATTTTCTTTTTCTCTGTAATAATAAAACAGTAGCTTGTACTTGATCCCAACTAAGATATATTGAACCCTTACTGGAAGCAAAACCAGCCTGTTGGGTTTATTTAATGTTTACATTATTTTCTAGTATATTACGGTATGAAGATCCAAATTACGGAAACATCCATTATCCAGAAAACCCCAAGCACCAAGCATTCTGGGTAAAAGATCCCATACCTGTATATATTTCTATATTGCTCTCTAGTTAGTGGACTGCCATATCTCACTATTACATACACAAGCCTTAAAGGAAGATACTGTACAACAGGGGGCACAAAGTAACCCCAGAAGCACAAGTTTTTGGGCCTTTAATTGAATTTGCCGTGGCTCCTCGTGACATCTAGTAACACCATTACCGCACCTTCTGTTTCTGGTTCAGGTATGGGATGCATTATCCGGAAACCAGTTATACAGAAAGCGCAAAATTACGTTATGGCTATCGTCCAAATTTTTTAAAAGATTATTTTCTTTTTTTCGCTGTACTAATAAAACAGGGGCTCGTACTTTATTTAAAAAAAGATATAATTAATCCTTATTGGAAACAAAACAAGACTACTGACATGATTTTCTAGTAGAGTTAAGGTGTGAAGATCCAAACTATGGAAAGTTCCGTTATCTGGAAAACCAAAGGTCCTATGCATTCTGGATAAAAGATCCCATACCTGTATAACCATGCTGCAATAAAGAGGGGCAGCACTGGGAGGGATAAAATAATCTTTAAACATGCCTTTATTTGGGTTTCATTCATGATACAGGTGTGGGACCTGTTATACAGAATGCTTGGAACCTGGGGGTTTACGGATAAGAGGTTGTTCCATAACTTGGATCTTTGTGTCGCAAGTCTACTAGAAAATTATATAAACATTAAATAAACTCAGTATGCTGATTTTGCTTCCAATAAGGAACTGTTTTATTATTACAGTGAAAAAAGGAAATCATTTTAAAAATGTTGGATTATTTCATCATAATGGTGTCTATGGGGTGCATTTATCA
Source organism: Xenopus borealis (assembly GCA_024363595.1). NCBI lineage: Eukaryota > Metazoa > Chordata > Amphibia > Anura > Pipidae > Xenopus > Xenopus borealis. Next base: position 99,585,866 of record CM044445.1, on the reverse strand, counting down.
AAGAGTGAAGTTCCGCCACTAGAGTGAAATTTCCCTGCTCTCCATTCATTTCTATGGGATTTTGAAAGGCCTATTTATCAATGGGAGAAGTGAAACTTCACACTTTGATAAAGACGCCTTTCAAAATCCCATAGAAATGAATGGAGAGTGGCAGAATTTCACTCTAGAGGCAGAACTTCACTCTTAACTTCACTCTTTGATAAATATACCCCTATGAGAGACAGTCTTTCCGTAATTCGGAGCTTTCTGGATAACGGCTTTCTGGATAATGGATCTCATACCTGTACATAGGAAAGGAACGGTAAACCATGTAATGTATTCAGCAGCTGCTACGGGCAGTTCTGCAGCTTTCACCATGATGGATAAGCCAATATTAGTAAGTACCTCCACCTCTATGGCAAAACCATAGCTATAAATCTTGCACTGTATATACACCTAGCAAAGTGCAATAGTTGGATGCAGAGCTGACAATCTTGCTAGCAGAAATTAAGCCACAATGTTCACTACATAAGGCCCCCTCCTGTCCCTTTATTTTTGGTAAATTGGGAAGGGGTCCAAGAGAGAATGTGGAGGGGCTTTTATAATTCATGCAGCTATTCACTCTCCTTGTCTGAATTCTTAATTCTCCTTATATCTCCCCCTTTTCTTTACACAAACACTGCCATGCTAATGTGCCTGGGCTGACAGACAAGATGCTCTGCTCTTGGAATATCATTTAGATAATTAAAAATGACAGCTGAATCTCGCCTGCTGCCGACCTCTGGACCCACCTCCCTCCCTCGTCTCCCCTCCTCTGGAGGCTACAGCCAGACTGATTGCTGTCAGTCAGAAGCCAAGGTGTTTGGCGGGCACGGGGTGAGCTGGTGTCTGCTAGCCACGAACTCTGACCTCTGCCGTGGAGCTGAAGCAGATAATAACCTTAAAATGCTATTAGACTTTAAAAGCAGGCAGAGAAAGCGAGTGCAGGTATCCCTGCTCCTCCCAGGGGGGATCACATAGATCACCTTTCCTTTCCCACCCGCTCACAGGTGAAGGGGGCTCTTACTCTTTAATGCATGAGAGCAGGATTGTGGGCTCATTTTCAGTAGTGTTTATCTTTAATTGCTAAGTCTTTCCTGATAGGATACGCCTGTGAATTCCAGCAAGGTATTGGGATAATGTTATAGCTAGTAATAGTTATCTGCAGCCCTCCTGCATGACAAGTCTGTTCTCCATGTAGAAGCAATATAATAGTTTAACCATTTCATGTAAGTCACATCCACCCAGCAGGTAAGAGCACTGAGCAGTCAGGGCACCAAGAGTGGCATGTCAAACTTACAGCCCACAAGCTGTTGCAAATGCTATTCCCACTGAATCTCTGGCTGGCAGTGAGAGGGTCAGTATGCTGTGATCTGGCAGTGAGAGAATATGTTTGTTGTGATTTGGCAGTGAGGATCAATATACAGCAATGCATATTCTATGATGTGGCAGTGAGAGGATTAGTGTGCTGTGATCTGGAAGCAAAGGGATCATTCTGCAGGGACCTGGCAAGAAAAGCTTTTTTATAAAGGGACAGATTCAATTTAGTGAGAAAAAGTTATCTCATGGTTTATCACGTGAAATCTCATGGATCAGATTCAATTAAAGGGTTTGTTCACCTT
>CM044445.1:99563436-99578150 GCA_024363595.1 Xenopus borealis | reverse complement strand
TTAACAGCAGCAACTAGAATACATCCCTCAGGTCTGCCATGGAGCTATATGGTATTTTCAACAGGGGTAATAAACTATACTTCTACGCAGGGGTTTACATTTACTTTATTTTTTACACAAATATTCAGATAAATATTTGTATAGAGTTTTTTTTCTGCACACACAGCATATTCACATTTATTCATGTAGGTGCAAGCAGCCATTTTTTCCCTGTTCCTGAAACACAGAGTAGCATGCATTAATTCTAATGACAGCCCTTTCCATTGGCTAATTATTGGGAGAACTGTGGAATGCTAACCCAAGACATGCAACCAAGCAGGGAGGTGAATTCCTATGGAAAACAAGGCCAAAGATAAGTACTTGGGAATACCATATAGGGTTTACAGTAATTTTAATTTGAAATAACTGTTGCCCTCTCACCCTTCTCTCTTGCAGATTCACACTTCCTAGAAACGAGCTTGTACTGAAAACAGTCGCCCAATTTATAAAAAAAATCTCTGCCCAGAAATAGCACTAAATATCCTGCACTTTGTCCATTTTAATGACTTTTTTGCCAGAGCTGCTTTTTACTCCCAGTCCGGCCCTGTAATCTAGGGATACACCGAATCCAGGATTAAAGCAGGGTTTGGATTCAGCGAATCCAAGTGCCTGGCCAAGCCAAATTGGAATATCATGTGACTTTAGGGCCAAATGTTTCTTTGCATATGCAAATGAGTGTTTGTTCAGGATACGGCCAAATCCTGTGTAAAAACATGCTGACATAGCCCCCTTAAACTGTAAACTGAAGTATATAGACCCAAGGTGCTAACAGCACTCAAATTCTGTGTGCCAGAAAAGCATTAGAGACATAGAGGAGGGCATAGGTACAGGCCAGAGGTAGGTTGTAACCTCGCCAGTATTTTACCAGCCTGGCCAAGTAAAAATGATGGTTGATCCCAATGTTATTAATAGGGATAAAAGATAAATATATAAGAATGCTGTATTTTTTCTCCAAAAAAGTCAATTCAGCAACGACCCAATCTTACTTAATGTCTTTTTGGTTATGATTATCACTGGTAACAATATCTCTAGTCATGCTACTAGTGCTGGCTATTCCAGGGTAATGAAAAATGCTAGGACAGGGTTTGGATATACTCCATAGCATGCCCACCCCGTTCCTGCCCTCTCACAGCTTTCAGCCGCCTGCGGGACTTTATCAATCACTGGCAGACGCCTGGTTTAAATGTCAGCGATAGGGCTGCAGCCATCCATTCATCTGCCCATTGATCAGAGGTGTCGGGGAAAGAGCAGTGCAGGTTTAACCCTTTTCTATCATTAACAACGTCCACCCACATTTAACCACTTACATGTTTGGCCTACCTATCAGGATTACTAAACTCATTCACAAGGGCACACTAATCCTTGCACAGGAATAATAACACTGCGCAGTGCTATTTCCCCCCTATCAGAAAATTGTCAAGGTTTTTTTTTAAAAAAATATGATGCCTTTTAATCCTTTAAATAGGCCTGCGGTGAATTCATAAAGTAGCACCAAAGTTCTCTGACTCCTGACAGAGATAAGATATAGAATGAGATTATTAAACCTGAGATCCCTGTTGCTGAACTTTAGCTCACACCATCTTTAAAAATTGGAGCTATTTTAAGCTACTGGGCAAAATCAATATATAGTGAAATTAAATATTGGTACTGGTACTTACTATTATGGTGAGGTTCTGGCTAAGCACTACAGCAGTCATATATACACTGGCTGGCAGAAGGTTATATTTTTCTACTCATTTTTAGAATAATCTGCACCCAGGATTTTGCCTGACTTCTTTACAGCTGAGCACACATACATATATATACATTTATATACATATATATAATAAACTTATATATTACAGGTCAGTTCGTTCCCTGTATGATGATAATACAGCCAGATAAACATTAAAAAAGTGACTATAAAGCAATTGTTGCTTGTTACTACCAAAGGGTGAGGTTCACCGTGCTTTACAACATTAAGCCCAACACTTTTCTATTTTTTTATATTACTAATAATGAGTAAATGCCCGAAAGATCAAGATGGGTGAAACCCAGCTAATAAAAGAAAACAGAAAGAGAATAGAGATACTCAAGTGTTAAATTACTGTACTGTATGTAATAAAAGAGCAGATCAAATGTGCGGCTCCAGTTCCAAAATTAATCTTTCCGCTGCTTTATTTCATTATTGTACACTACAACATTAAAAAGGGAAAGTGTGAGAGATTAAAATTAAACCAAAAACATTTCTTTGCCTTTGATTCCTCTTGCTATCGCCACCAAATGAGTTGTATCAAGATCAATCCATCTATATTTTTGAAACAAGTGCTCTTATTCCCACTTATTCCCACTAGCAACTGTGGAACCGCTAACTCTTTGTTACCAAACAGCTACAATTTAAGGGCTCTTCCGTCTAAAAACACGATTGTTTGCAGAGTGAAATAAAATGTCATTATATGAAACTTGCTACTTTATTAACAAATGTTCAGTGGTTTTTACAGTTTTTCATTTTTAATGTCAAGTTTCTGTTAAAAATAGAATTGGTATAAATATATAATGGGTATTAGAAAGTTGCCATTTAAAAACAAAAGAAATGTATTTGGGGGTGGAGGACCCATTCAACTGCTTCTAGCAGATTTGATATTGGGCAAGGAACCTAAATACCCCAGTTTTTTTTCATTGGCTTAGCACTAAAATGTGACAGAAATGAAAGTGTACTCAGTAGGGTAACTGGGCCCCCATGCAAAAAAAATCTTCAGAGAGGCCCAGCACACTATGTTCCCCATCCTCCCAACCCTCCTGCCCAATTCCCACCCCCTTCCTCCCACTCCCACCATGTGCCAACTTGCACCCCCCTTCCCTGCCGCATGTTAGACAGGGGCTGGGGAGAGTGTTTTTCTTGTTTGCTTTAGAGGAAGCAGACCCCATAGTCCATGTCCCCCTGTGAGTGTGGGGACTGCTTCCTCTATAGTTACACCACTATTAGCTTTAGATATAGGCATCCAAAGCAACCAATCGGATGGTTAGTTTCAAACAGCAATGTAAATACTAACCAGTTATTGTAGACACTAGAATTGGTGCAAACATGTACTGGTTATTACATTCTGGTCTGGACTGAGAATTAAAATAGGCCCTGGCATTTCAGGTCCACACAGGCCCAATCAGCCCACATAGAGGCCCAATCAGCCCCCACCAGCCCACTAAATACCGACTTTCTATGGGACCTTATAGCAGCCCCTCTGGCATTTGTCAGAGCCCACAGATTGCCAGTCCGGGCCTGATTACATTGCCCCCCCCAAAAATTTTTTTTTTTAGATTGTGGGTATAGAATGTATCAAACAGTTTGATGGAATAGGAGAAGACTAGCAGACTTATTGCAAAAAATGGATATTATTATTTATTATTTTTTTATAACTACAATGGCCTGCAGACAGAGCTCTCCATTCTTATTTGCTGGTCTTGATTAAGTCCCAGACTGAAAACTACCATGTGTAATGAGCCCAAAAACAAAAAAAAAACACTTCTTACCTGAAGAATGTGGCTTCCCAAATGAGATTCGAAAACATCAGTCGCCACAGAGCTGGGACTCCGCCGCCGCTGGGACCCTATAACTATAGAGAGAGCAAAGTTAGAGACCTGAGACATGGAACAGAGATTTTATTTTGGGTTCCCATAAATCCCTGTAACAGAACAAATAATAATCAGAGATAATACCAAATTCATCCCAACCTCCATAAAGCTTTGGCTGCTGAATGTTTTCAGTACAACAATATCCCTCTAACTCTCTTTGAAAGCATTGAATCAAATAGGATATCGCCCAATTATATATAAGAAATGTATTCATTTCCCATCTATTTTCTGTGAATTTATTGTATTCAATGAGGTCGCAGTGCACTGCGAGTACAGCATAGTCAGTAGGGGGGGATCATTTTTTAGCACTGCTTCAAGGCAGTAACCCATAACAATGGCTTTTTTTTACTGAGCTATAGGTATAAAAATTGGATTGGTTGCCATGGGTTACTGCCCAGGTGCAAAAGTGCCCAGTGTTAATAAAGCAGTCAAAGGGTCAGGCACAAGAAAGTGCACACAGCTCTTCCCTGTCGTTTGCCAGTGACAATATAAAGATGATCATGGGAACATGCCAATAATTATATATAGTCCAGTAACGTATGTAGAAAACCAGTGATGCCCAGTTTCCTCAGGCAGCCAGACTATATTGTCACAAATGTCAATGAGCGACAGACAGAGCCAAAGGTTTTGCTGACAGCAATTAGACTGAATTCCCACAGGCTGCACAGGGCTATGTAGTAATACATTTAACATATACTACCATATTTATTGCTAGCATGCAAACTAATCAGTTCGCAGTCTCCTTTAATTTAAACACAGGACTAGTCTGAACTGCACCGAATCCGGCTGAGTAATTAACCACAACAGAAACAAAGGCTTTGCTATACACAAGTTTCTTCTACCATGGACAGCGCTTCCTCCTAAATCCTCCTAAAGTTGTTGACCTCCCAGTAATGTCAGTCAGAAAAATGCTTGAGTTCTGCACTGGCACAACCCTGATCTCACTGTTTTCTCTTAAATGTCTGTGAACATTTGAAAAGGTTTAAGCATTTATTAAAGAGATACTGTCATAGGAAAACATGTTTTTTTTCCAAACGCATCAGTTAATAGTTAACAGCAGAAATCCATTTTTTAAAAGAGCAAACAGATTTTTTTTATTCAATTTTGAAATCTGTTGTGGGGCTAGACATATTGTCGGTTTCCCATCTGCCCCCAGTTATGTGACTTGTGCTCTGATAAACTTCAGTCACTCTTTACTGCTGTACTGCAAGTTGGAGTGATATCACCCCCCCCAGCAGCCTAAGAAAAGAACAATGGGAAGGTAACCAGATGGCAGTTCCCTAACAGCTCCCTGGTAGATCTACAACACTCAATAGTAAAAACCTAGGTCCCACTGAGACTGATTCAGTTACATTAAGTAGGATAAATAACAGCCTGCCAGAAAGTAGTTCCACCCTAAAGTGCTGGCACCAGTCACGTGACCGGGGCAGCTGGTAAATTGACAATATGTCTAGCCCCATGTCAGATTTCAAAATTGAATATAATAAAAACTGTTTGCTCTTTTGAGAAATGGATTTCAGTGCAGAATTCTGCTGGAGCAGCACTATTAACTGATGCATTTTGGAAAAAAAAAGCATGTTTTACCATGACAGTATCTCTTTAAACAGCACACATTTTCTGTTATAACTGTAGGAGGAAACACCAACCATGACTTAAAAATACACACTTGAACAAATGGAAGAAAGGACCCTGTTGGTGAGATCTTAAAATAGTGACTTGCCCTTTTCCCTGTCTCTGGGCCATCTTTATGTCTCAAACATTGTGACTGCACATTCGGCAAATACATTCGCAAGCAATGCCACTAATAATTCATAGAACCCTGCTTGTAGGCCATGGCACTGAACAGTGTGGGGGAAGTACTATCAATCTGAGCATGGCAGAATACAAACAGGGTTATTCTGAAACAATTTAAATTATCTATTGCAAATCCGAGTGCTGACGGCAAGCATGCATTTTTGGCACAAATGACGTTCCAACCAAAACCATAGGCACAAGCATTGCCTTCAAGAGCCAGCACAGAACTGAAGCCATCCCAATCTTCAAATCGTGTACTAAAAGTTCTGCACTTTTTTATAGGGATGCACCGAATCCACTATTTTGGATTCAGCCGAACCCCCAAATACCTTGAGAAAGATTCGGCGGAATACCAAACCGAATCTGAACCCTAATTTGCATGTGCAAATTAAGGGTGGGAAGGGGAAAACATTTTTTACTTCCTTGTTTTGTGACAACAAGTAATGCAATTTCCCTCCCGCCCCTAATTTGCATATGCAAATTAGGATTCGGTTCGGCTGGGCAGAAGGATTTGGCCGAATCCGAATCCTGCTGAAAAAAGGCTGAATCCTGGCCGAATCCCGAACCAAATCCTGGATTCGGTGCATCCCTGTTTTTTTACTTCTCCTTCTATTTAGGGCCTTACCTATTCATACTCCAGATCTTTTTCAAATCAGTGCAACGGTTGCTAGGGTAATTTGGGCCGTCAATTCCTACGTACTATGCTATACAAAATTAGCAGCATATTCTCAGCAATATTTATAAAATGCTCCTGACAACTAGGTCTGGTCAGGCCCTTGGCATACTTATAGGTCATCAAATAGACAACTTATAAGCTCATTGTTCAATAAGTCAGGGGGTATGTGGGTTCCAGGTGTGAATGAGCAGAGCAGAGGCTATGCCAGTTGGCTATATCCATAGAAAAAGAGAAATGGAAGACACAAAATAAGGGCAAATGTGAAACAACTGGTGCAATTATATGTAGGCTTTATAGAGAAGCAGATTTGGAATCAAGGGGGGGGGGAATCAAGATCAGGACAGCAGGCTTCCTTGGAAGAGAAAGATGCTACTCAATCTGTGATATTGGGAATGCAGTGTGCTGAACCCATCCCAGCTTAAAGAGATGCATAATTTGCTGCTGCCATAAAGGTAAAAAAGTAATGTGGTAGAAAAGGTAACGCGAGCCAGAGTACATTGCTTGTCTCCCTTTGAGGGAGGGAGGGGATTGGCGCTTTCTGTACATTTGGCAGCTGAGATGTAAATGTCTCTCTCTGGTGGACTGGACACACTCTGGGGGAATTTCACAGCAGCTCAATGGCATTTACGCTTATCAGTAGCGATTTGTACATCTGAGATATGCTGATTTGGAAGACAATCTGCTCTGCTGAAGGATAGGCTGCTGTTCAAGGGTGTAATTAACTATTCTGTTCCACATCTCATTTACCTCTGCCCGTACTGCCTGTGACTGCATGTCAGAATTGCTTCATATCCTGCACACAACTGTATGTCATATTCACTGCCTAGAAGAGGTTCTAAACTGCCCCAGTGAGGAAACCTATAGTAAATAATCAGCAATTGGCATTCAGTTTTTCCCTAGTACTACAGGGGCAAGTTTCTAAGCTGTTGCTTTAGGTAGCTGCATTGGTGCAGTTTATCAGTTGCATGAGGTTGAGGAACAGAACCGACAGTCATTTCTGACCAATAGTGAAAAAATAAGCACTGGGCATCACTGTAGCAGTACTGTAAAGGTGCAAAGTGATCCTGGGAATGAATATTATGACTCACAGCCTTTTCAGGGGCTTCTTTGCAGAATGCCATTGCAGAGAGAAATGCAACATATTGCTGCCATATTGCTTGCATCAGCTGACACATCCCCTATAGTCATGAACAGTCAATACATAAACTGAGGGTACAGCTGCAAAAGAAAAGGAGAACACATATGGCCTTTGTCTGTCTGGGTGGCAAGCTACTACAGTTAAAAGGCCATTTAGCTGCTTTATCATTAACTCTCATTTTTGGAATCAACTCCCTTACCTGGCATGTCACCCTACGGACCATAACACAAAGTAGGCACAAAAATTCCAAATATTAAGTCTGGTAATTGTGATACCTCATATAATTAAACTACTGCCAACGTAGTAAGCTCCTTGGGGCAAAATGTCACGAAAATCCGCCTAGGTGCATGTTGCATGTCAACCAAATCCCAGATTTTTCTTCATTTTCTTATTTGCTAAGGGTGGGTAAATTTGCACCATGGCAACCAATCAAATTTCTGCTTTCATTATTTTTCCTGCAGTTGCCTAAACAAAGCTAGTGACTGGACACTGTCGGTTACTGCCTAGGTGCATATCCACCCAGCGTAGGTCTGATAAATGTAGTATTCGCATGGTCACTATGCTACAGGTAAGGTGTGTTAGGGATCTGTGTACATGTATCTGCTAATTTAATCTGCCCACACAATTAATGAAAGTGAAATATGGCACAGACCTACATGGGCCATGGGAGCTATTTATTATGTATTGGCTAGGCCTGTGGAAGCAACTATAATTTTGCATTTAGTGGCATGAGAACCTTTATAGCTATCTATGTTTGCTGGACACAAGTATGAGTCCGATGTTTTGCAGCTGCCATTGTTTCATAACCAAAGACACCAAAATGTGGACATATGGGTCACTAAGGAATCGCTACCCCCTAACTTAATAAAACAGGCATTTTTGGATCTCTGAGGCCCAGTACAGAAAGGTTATTTCTCCAACTTCACCATTGCCACTAAAGACAACTTTTCAGGAGCTCAGAACTGCAGCACCATCTTTAACACACTGATGACAGCCATCCAGCATGATCCAGCATGCACAGCTGTAAGTCTGGGCAATTACATTTCCCATGGTCAACCAATCTGCAGACTAGATGGACAGGAACAATCATCTCACAAGCTGAAGAAATGCCCTTGGGCTAAGCATTCTGCATTAACAGGACATTTTCAGCGACCACAATTCAAGTTATCTATATCCCACCGGCACAGAAATTGAATACTTCTTGCCCATGTGCTCTGCTAACACTGAATTCTTGTAATTGAAGAGAATTAGATTAGACCCACTGTAGCCATCTGGGTCTGGTCAATGAAAATCCATGGGCTTACTTCTTTGTAGACACCATGGTCCCTTAATAGAACAACCCTGGAGACTGCCCTTTTTCTGTGCTGGGGTCCGCTAACTGAATCTCTTCAGAACAATCATTCTGCACACCTTATGGCTCAATAATTCAATAACACAGTACCAAGGGCAGCAGATGCCGGAAGAAGCTTTGTTCTGTGAACTGGGCCTTGGGATTAGCAAGATGGGCAGCTCATTCCACATTATTCTAAATTTAATATGACACCCAAGTGCCACAGTGGCAAGTTCTGATTAAAGAGGAGTAATTAACTTGTGTGGTTTGAGATATTCAGATCTGAATTAATCCATTAAAAGTTTTTTTTTTTTTTCTAACAAAACTTCAGTTTGTGATCAAAAAGGATTGGGTATGCAGATGTGTCTCCATGTTGTACCTGGGGCACAAAACTTGGCTGAATATTTACTGACAGAGAAAATAAAGAATGAGTAGCCTTGACCAATGAGTAAGTGAGAATAATAATATATATAATATATATATATACATGTATATAGGTTAGGAAAGGTCATATGACCAAAGTGCAGTGTACAATGCAACAATATGAAGTATCGTTTTGGATGCTAATCACCATGTTTGTTACCCATAATCCATGGCGCTTGACCCATAATTCCTGCGTAATTGCTGTAATACGAGGAGTTGCACCGGATGTATAAAAATACAATTGCCTGTGCTTATTTGTAATTTTTTTTTTTGCTCAAGTCTGCTATACCTATTGAGGTCTATTGGCAGGCCCAGATCTGTGGCCACCAAGGCCTGGGCCTAGGGCGGCAGGATTTTAGGGGATGGCATGCTGCCCAGCCACACCCACATTGGTTCAGTAACACTGGGGAGATACAATAGTTTTTTTTTAAATTCCCATGCACCAATCCCCATTGCTCTGGTCCTAATAATGAACATTTGCAAATAAAGGACAGAATATGGGGGTGACGAACAGCAGTGGGGCTAGGGGCACCCACTATGTAAATCCGGCCCTGCCTATTGGGAACCCTTGAATTGAGTTTTAGCCTATGAGTAAGTGGCCCAACAGGCACGAAACATTGTGTCTCTGCCAGAAATGTCCTAATAAATATTTTCTACTTTTTTACATTTTTGGCTTATTATTTTTGGAGGGACTCACAGAGTTTTTGCATATTGTCGTGGATTTGCACCTTTGGACTGGGGTGAGCTGTAAGTATATCCTCCAGTGTTCATTGATAATTGTTTTTGTCTCATTACTTTTGTTACTTTGCTTTTGTTAGCACCAATTGGATTTACTTTTCTGGCTTTGAGCACCATCTACTTTCGTTCATAACCCTTGAATTATCACTGCATTCAGTTCTGCTTAAATAAAGCTGTTTGAAAATCACATCAATTCTTTTCTCTATGCCAGAAAAAAATCTTCAGGGCTCTTCCACCATCCTATTTGCCCAGAGCAAGCAATCAGATATATTTTATGGCACAAATAAAATATCCAATCTAAACGAACCTATCCCTCCAAGAATCCAAACATCCAACAGGTAGACAGAAACATTCTTCCTCAGTGAATGAAAAACAACTTCTCATGTCAGAACTTTATTTCTAGATATACAAACGCACCAAATACATGTGGAAATGTCCAAAGAGCAAAGGGCGGTTGAAATGTGTAACTCAATACATGTGTGAGTTACTGTACATCCACATGAGTATCCAAATGAAACACCCTCCAAGGAGAAAGGTTATTTCTGTCTCCAAAAGTCATGAACTTCTCACCTACTCTAGATCATGTACAAGCGGAATGTGTTCCCAATGCAGTGAAACTAACCTCCAGCATTAATGGAAAGGCCAAACTCAGACTCACAAAGTACACAATAAGCACTCGCATTAACCAGTACAAACCATTATTCTGAGACAATTTTCATTAGGTTTTCAATTTTTATTTTATTATTGCAGGATGTGTGGTTTTTGAGTTTTGAACTTTTAATTCATCAGTCCTCCAGTTTGCAATTTCAACAAGGTTGCTAAGGTCACAATTATCTTAGCATCTATGCACTGATTTGGGGATAGGGGAGGGTCTGAATAGCAAGATGAGAGATAAAAAGTTGCGATTACAATAGATTTGTAGTCTTACAGAGCATTTGTTTTTGATGGGTCAGTGACCCATATCTGAATGCTGGAAACTAGAAAGTGAGAAGAAGATGGCAACTAATTCAAAAATGATAAAAAAATAAAAATCAGTGCAGTTCAGCGTTTGGATTTCTATTTGGCAGAAACCAAACAACATAATAAAGTCAATAGTGGTGCCACTTACAGTATGTCGTCTTTTGAAGCGTTGGGTGCACAGCTGTATTAATCTCTGCCAAGGAATGTATCCACAGTAAAACAACAAATCCAGCAGCACTCCGATATGTGATTCAATTGTTTATTAGTGCCACTAGCAAAGCAACATTTCCAGTTATTCCAGCCCTTTATCAAGCTTGGAATAGCCCGAAACGTTGCTTTGCTAGTGGCACTAATTGGAGAAATAAAACAACAGTTACACCAGTTTATGGTGCAGCACAGAAGAGCCAGCTCCTCCGGTGAGGACCTATATCTGAAAGAAAAAGTCTAAGTCCAGATTCTAGACTGGTTAAAAAGAGGTGTTAAAGAAACCACATATGTAAAAACTGGAAAAACACTATTGTCTGCCACATGCAATTCTGTTTTGGCACCTCTCCCTGGAAGGTTTATTAATTAAGTCATGCTAATATAATCAACACCTAACTTCATGAGATCATGCTGATTATGATAAACAGATTATGTTGACTGGAACAACATTCCAGAGCATTTATTCCTAAAATATCATTTTTACAAGTCATTTTGAGTTGAAAAAGCCAGTTGTAAAAAAAACTGGTGAAACATCTTCAAGAAAAAAACAGCAAGTCCAGTTGGTTTGACTTTTTTCTACAGATATACGATGACCTGGATAAATGAGAATCTTCAAAGAATCAAAACCAATTGAAAAGTTGCTTTGCATTAGCTGTTCTTTTACATACTAAAAAACTATCAAATTTTTTTGGGGGGGCCATTTTCGATCAAAAATTTACCTATTTCGATAAAATAAAACAATTTACGATCTAATTCGAATTGTTGAATCATTCAATTGCATTGTTCGAATACGAACGATTATTTTGCAGGACTTAGAAAATGTTTCAGGAAAGGTCCCCCCCTAGGAGGTCCCCTGTAGGCTACAATGGACACTTTGGCAGCTTTAAGGTGGCGAATAGTGGAATTCAAATTTCTTTAAAGAGAAAGTTCTTCAAAGTATGATTTTTATAATTTTTTCAGTTCGAATCGAATTTTGGGCTATTTGATAGTTGAAGCAGCCCAAAATTACTTCGAAATTTTGAATTTAAAAAATTCCAATTTTATTCGAAAATTCACTCCGACCCTTTGTAAATGTGCCCCCTGGTTTTTACTCAAGTAAAACTTTTCTCCAAGCCTGGAATGAAAAAAATAAGTATCTGCTCTGGGGCCACTGGGATAAATATCCAAGTGGTTGGTGAATAATGTTGATTATGACCCACTGGATGTGGATTACTGGTCTCTAAACCATAAATAATTCTAGTTTCATCTGTCTGGATAGGTAAGCTAAATCTAGACAAAGGCCTCGACTGGAAGTCATCTCTAACATTGGGGCTGGGTTTCCACATGCAAATGATCTCCCTGACACCCTAAAATTGCTCATGTTTTATTAAAAAAATGTAGGTCCCATTAGAGTTTGCCATTATTGCAGTGCTTAAAACTGGGCATAGCAAAATGTTTATAGAAAAAATAGACCCCCATTATGGCAATGAGACGAAATAAAATGCACTTCAGCATACAATACCCTTGTGGGGAAGGGCAGAAAGCAAATGCCTGATTGAGTGTTAACGCCTACTGAGGTTCTGTTGGCGGAACCTCCCTCCCTAAGGGTGGCCTTTGTCACTGTCACTGTGACCTTGGCCCTGGAATCCCAGCATCAGCGACTGGTGGGCCACCAGCAGGCATTTCAAATGCAGATGAGATTTGATATATGCAGATTAGGCGCATTATATGCAAATAGAAAATCGTTCAGATGCAAATTGTTTGCCCTGAAGCATGTGGTGTATGTGCGAATGGCTAGATGTGTCAGATTTGCTCTTTTTATGTGGCTTGTTATTTGTTATTGTCAGACGTTGATATTCCCACCAGATGTATTCCACTGTGCACAACTCCTGTATTTACCTTTTGGCAACCCGTGTTTCTTCACCTACTTAAGCATATCTAAAGGCTAAACGACTCTTCTATCAGCTGCACAGGATAAGTTCAACACTTTGTGACTCGTCTGCTCAAGGTCTCTCCAAGTGCAACCCCTGATATGTGAACCTGTCATCTACCACTTTGGTGCGAGTGGAGGTAGATAGCTGTAGGACTGCTGCAACACAAATATCTCTCATTCTGACTCAATACAGACTTAATTCCCCCTCTCTGTGGCTCTGGAAGGGTAGGGTGCTCTTGCACGACCCCTCCCCACAGCCCTTTCCAACTGCCAAGTCTCTATGCAAGAAGAATTTCCCATTGAATAGAATAGATGTTTGAGTCTTCAAGTAACTAAGCAACCCTTGCTACCCACACAGGATATGGCAGTTGGGCAGCATGGAGACGGAAAAAAAGGAATTCAGGAAGGGGGTGCCTTATTATTAAAAAAAAAAACGGTGAGCTAAACGTTTTCATTTTAAGAGGCCTTTCATAATACAAATGGAATACAATATGCAACATAACAATTAATTTCAGCCCAACACTTCCTCTAATAGTATGTTGTCTTAGAGTCTGGATGACAGGAACAAATGCAGATAAATCCAAACTGTCTAAAATTAAACAAAGCCTTCTATTTTATGTAGTTATGTTATTCTCCAAAACCAAAATTAATTGCTGCAGTGTGGAGTGGAGACCGGGAGACCCCCCCCCCCAAAACACTCGTGGCAATGGCAAAATAAGTGGAATAAGCTCCAACATCACAAAGGTGTGTGCAGCTCATATTTTACCATTTCTCTCATAGAAAAAGTCAGTGATTAATTTATATCAACAGGGAGCCATGAATGGTCCATCCACAGTGCTCCAGTTGGACAGCCCTGGTTTAGATAAATATTCTTTCTTTACCCTGCTATAACTTTCTATAGACTTAGATTTAATTGCTGCAAAAAGCCTTGTATAATATTAGGACCATGGAGCTATAATAATGTGATTTACTGTCTTTTTCTCCCCTTCAGATAGTTCTAATGATCTTTTTCTGCCTGTACAGGCTCTTTTCTTGGTAATCGTGTGACTGCTATCTAATTCCTTCTTTGTTGTAATAAATCTTCAGACTAATTTCCACACAGACAAGAAATATGCAGGGAAAGGTCTAATATTCTGCAGCAAGCAGACTTCATGATTTCAGATATAAAAGACAGATATAGAAGTTTCTCAGA
Source organism: Xenopus borealis (assembly GCA_024363595.1). Taxonomy (NCBI): domain Eukaryota; kingdom Metazoa; phylum Chordata; class Amphibia; order Anura; family Pipidae; genus Xenopus; species Xenopus borealis. Next base: position 99,564,135 of record CM044445.1, on the reverse strand, counting down.
ACCAAAAAAAAAAAAACAAAATAAATAAAACTTGCAGAGGACATCAACCCCTCTGGTTTTAGACACCCCAGAAGCCATGCCATATAGTGCAACTTGTATAGTGTGTGTTTGTATTTAAGATCTTGAATTGTATTTTGGTACAACTCAAGCATAGAAGAGACAGTGTCACAGAGAACTTAGGGTGTTGTTGATTTGTTCTCTATAAATTCTACGCCATCAATCGCTTCTTCCCAGATCAGCCAGGAAAGGTTACTGTCCTAAGGGTAATACATGCAGCCAACCAGATTCCTGTGCATGTCCTAAGTGGAATATAAAGTAACAGGAGCCTCCAGTGGTCACTTTCCGTCTTGACACCTGAACTGGAGAATGGAGACTCTCAAATCCAGTTGAGTGAGCAGACAGCAGTACCAAACCCCTCCTCTCTGAAGCTCTGAAGCATGACCTGCAGCCAGGGCTGGCTCAAAGTACCAGCTGCAGCCCACGCTGTTCAGGATTTCTTTGAAGAGAGCAAGTACATGTCTGAATGCTCCCCACACCTGTCATTAAATGGGGTCCACAGAGAGGAGAGGTGACAGGTGCTGACAACCCAGCACAGGGCAACAGAGGTCAGTGCCATCAATAGTCAGGCACTGACCTGCGCCATCTATAGTCAGGCCTTGACCTGCACCATCTATAGTCAGGCCTTGACCTGCACCATCT
>CM044445.1:99519867-99561861 GCA_024363595.1 Xenopus borealis | reverse complement strand
ACCTCTGTAGCCAGCCACTGACATGCGGCATCTATAGAGTGTGCATAACCAGGTACTAACAAGCAGTATATATAACACCATAAGTTGGGACAGATACAAAAAAATAATGCTGTAAAAGTGCCTTTATTTACAATGTTTTGAGCTGCACAAGTATTTATATAGCCAGGTATTGACCTGCCGCATCTGTTGCCAGGTACTCGCATGCAGGATCAATACAAAATGCATAGCATTAACAGGAACGGACTGCAGAACCTATACAATGTGATAAACCAGGCACAGGCCTCCAAATCTATAGCCTGTGCACAACCAGACAAAATATCTGTAGTTCAGTGAGATGTAGACAAGTGAAAGTGCGCTACCCCATCCTCTCAGACAGAGCTTTACTACAAATCTGTACTTCGCACTAACCACCATGGAAAGAAAACAAGCTTCACCTGCCACCTGCTGGGTGCCCTGTGCTGCAAAGTTAACGCATCACATTCAAAATAATCAAATTTTTTACAGCTTTTCAATCTTTAATTGCCCAAAATCCCAAGTGAAGTGTACAGAGTTAGGTATATGTCTGTCCACCTGGTAAGACTGAAATCATTCCCCGCCCTCTGTTTCCCAAAAGCTTACATTCTGACTAAAACAGATCTTGTACATTGGAATCAAAGTAGTTTCCTCTTGTATGGATGTAGCTGCCAATATTATTTGGAGAGGAGGGAGAATTCGTTACGCTGGGGGACGAAGGGAATCAGAAACAACTAGCGGCTGGTGTTCCATCCTGCAGAACAAGACGATAACTCATCCAGGCAGAAAAATATCAGCGCTGTGGGAATACTAGCACTGCCTGAGTGTAATTAGAGAGTAACCTACACTGGAGAATGGTACCAGGATCCACTCACACGGATAGGAGCTCTAAGACATGGCTGAGTCCCGATGGGCAGACGAAATTCTTACAAAGAGAGCAAATCTTATTCTCCATGAGTCTTGTTACTGTATCTTTGTTAATTGCTGCGGAAGCCCTTATGGTCTTTGTTATTCAGTGGAAACATTATCCTTTACTACTGTACCTCGGCCTACAGTGTACCAGTGCGGTGCCCTCTATTGTGCTCTTGTTTTCTTGTGTTTTTAACTCTTTGTTGTTGTGGTACAACCTCAGTCTCAAACTGAGCATTATCCTCTCCCTCTATCCCTCCTCTGGTCTGAGGCAGAGTATCTGTCTGACCAAAAGTCCAGGCCCTATGCATGTGAAAAATTGTATTAGCAAGTATGAAAAGTAGAAATGCAGCAGGAGCATAATGTATAAGGTATTCAGTTGCATGAGGCTTGATTTAAAGTGGGGTGGATGAAGCTGCAATTGTTTGTCCCAGTACAAAAATAGGTACATTATTATCATCTGAAATCCCCCAAACACAAAAGGCAAGAGACATTGTTAATCTAATCAGATAAGTGTGTAACACCCAGTACATGTGTGTATAAATGTAAAGGTACAGTATTGGACCAATTATGAAGAATGCTTGGGACCTGGTGCTTTCCAGATATTGGTCTTTTCTTAATTTGGAGCTTCATACTTCTACTACAAAATCATGCAAATAATAAATAAACCCAATAGGCTGGTTTTGCTTCTAATAAGTATTAATTATATCTTGGTTTCGGTCAAGTACAAGGTACTGTTTTATTATTACAGAGAAAAAAGGAAATTACTTTTTAAACATCAAATTATTTGATTTTAGTGGAGTCAATGGGAGCTGGCCTTTCTGTAATTTGGAGCTTTCTGGATAATGGGTTTTTGGATAACAGATCCCTTACTTGTATTATGCTTCCATGTATGAATCCTGTTCTTGCAGTGCAGATCCCGATTTCTCTCTCTCTATAAATATATGTAAATACTGAGCTCCATACCTTGTAGCCCCTAACAGAGGTCATGTATTAATTATGGATGCACCAAATACAGGATTCGGCCTTTTTCAGCAGGATTTGGGCGAATCCTTCTGCCTGGCCGAACTGGATCCGAATCCTAATTTGCATATGCAGATTAGGGGCCGGGAGGGAAATCACGTGACAAGGTAGTAAAAAGTGTTTTCCCTTTTCCACCCCTATATTGCATATGCAAATTAGGTTTCGGATTCAGTTCAGCATTTGGTTGAACCATTTTGCAAAGGATTCGGGGGTTTGGCCAGATCCAAAGTAGTGGATTCGGTGCATCCCTAGTATTAACAGAGTCATATCTTATTATTATACCAGTTACTTTGGTGAATAAAAGATGTTGGCCATTATGGCAAAGCTCTTCTTGGTGGCACAATGTGTGGCTGTACAGGTCAAAAACTGACTAGTGCTACCCTGCTTACCTCAGTAGGACATCACTGTCAGCAGCACAAATGGGTCTCAATGTCAGGCTTAAAAGCTTATAGTCTATCTGTATATATTTATATACATATATGACAAAAAAGAAGACATAAGACCATATTTCCTTTAGCGTCTGAGTATCTAAAAATGTACCCTCACAAGCTGTGTATTTTATCTGGTAATCAGACGTGTATTATCGTGTATTATCCTGTGCACCACCGATTTATTCCCTTTTTTTTTTAAGGTTTCTAAGACTGCCAAGTATGTGACAGTACCCCCTATTGTGTGGCACTACCTCCCCAATCAATAATTCTCTTTAGTTATAAAGCACCATTGGCTTCTGTAGCACAGTACAACTAGTGGAACAAGAAAAGAACATTAATATCAAAGCATCAAGCATTGCTTTGCTAAAAAGAGCAAACAGTTTAGAGACATGCTGCACACCAGTAAGTGACTGCAGTGAAGCAGCCTATTAATTCTCTTCCAGTGAGACATATTGGTCCAAAATCGCCAATAAAAACTTCCACAGACTGATGAATAAAATCTTACATAGGATAGATCCTTAGTAGGTAGGGATGCACCAAATCCACTATTTTAGGATTCGGCCAAATTCCAAATACTTTGTGAAAGATTTGACCGAATAATGACCCCTAATTTACGTATGTAAATTAGGGAAACAAGGGGAAAAGAGAACCACTCGTGATTTTTGGATTGGTTTTGCCAGGCACTTGGATTTGGCCAAATCCAAACCCCGCTAAAAAATGCCAAATCTTGGCTGAATATCAAACTAAATCCTGTATTTGGTGCAACCCTACAAGTTGTAGCCCCCAATCCCTTATTCCACACAAAGCCTTTGCCTATGGAAATCAAAGAAATTATTATATACATGCACACATATTATATAAATCACATTGTCACCTTGGCTATAAACAGGTAACTGCTTACCTGCCATGGACAGTAGATTCTCAAGCCCTGGCTGTCAAGTATGGTGCTGTAGATTGTAGGTTTCCTTATTTCTATTTTACGTTTGCCAACACGTGGCACAGAAAGATGAAGTCAACCAGCAGGGGAACTGCAACATTCTGAAGGAATGTTCTATAAACAATATGAACATATGTACTTTTCCAACAAATATACACTTCTTGTGATGCCCATCTCACAGTGTGTGGCAGGAATACAAACACACAAACATGCTGACTTCTAGCAGTCCCAAAAGCTTTTGTTCCAAGCTGATTTTAGAAGGGGTTGGGCAGAGCTGACTTGGCATAGGACTGAATATTGTGTGACCCTGCTAAGCATGAGCAGTAGGTAGCCTGGCCATGGGAGCATTTCATAATGAGTCACAAAACTGCTTCTTGCCTATGCAAACAGTGCCAAACCTAAATTAGCAGTGAGGATTATATCCTCTGCCAAAGGACTGTGGGAAGGTCATAAAAGAATACGGCCTATAGTAACAGTGGGGATTATTGCCTCTGGGAAGGGAATGTGGTTGTGAGATGGCAGGTATAGTAGGGAGAGATGGTGTCTATAGTAGCTAGGGTTGCCACCTGACCGGTATTTTACCCACCTGGCCGGGATTTTTGATGGTTGATCCCAATGTTATTAATAGTTAAAAAAAGATAAACATATAGGAAGCCCAGTATTTTTTTCAAGAAAAGGTGGCAACCCTAATAGCAGCAGTGAGATAATAATCTCTGGGATGGGACTGTGACTGTGGGATATCAGGTATAGTAGGGAGAGATGGTGCCTATAATAGGAATGGGGATGATAAAAGTCTCTGTGAAGGGACTGTGGCTGTGGGATAGCAGGTATAGTAGGGAGAGATGGTGCATACAGTAGCAGTGTAGATAATAGTCTCTGGTAAGGCTCTGTGGTTGTGGGATAGCAGGTATAGTAGGGAGAGATGGTGCTTATAGTAGCAATGGGAAAATAGTCTCTGGGAAGGGACTGTGACTGTGGGATAGCAGGTATAGTAGGGAGAGATGGTGCCTATAGTAACAGTGGGATAATAGTCTCTGGGAAGGGAGTGTGACTGTGGGATAGCAGGTATAGTAGGGAGAGATGGTGCCAATAGTAACAGTGGGATAATAGTCTCTGGGAAGAGACAGTGGCTGTGGGATAGCAGGTATAGTAGGAAGAGATGGTGCCTATAGTAACAGTGGATAATAGTCTCTGGGAAGAGAGAGTGGCTGTGGGATAGCAGGTATAGTAGGGAGAGATGGTGCCTATAGTAACAGTGGGATAATAGTTTCTGGGAAGGGACTGTGGCTGTGGAATTGCAGGTATAGTAGGAAGCGATGGTGTCTATAGCAGCAGTGGGGATAATAGCCTCTGCAAATGGGCTGTGAAATAGTAGGTATATCCTCACTTATATAACAGGGATATCCTCGCTAGAATAGATTATATACAGGAGCGGGTTTGAGTGTATCCAAAACTGATTGGATCATTAACTGATAGTACTTACTACATTCAGTTCTAAAAAGAACAACTTGAAGTTTAGTATCAACAGCCATTTGGTACATTAATATAAGCATTTTAAAAAACCAAATCTGCCATTTAAGGGTGTTGCCGGGCTGTGGTGGGGCCTGGAGCTTTTGTTTGAGTCCCATTATTTACACCCCAACCTGCATCTTCTTCTCTTGCAAATTACAATGAATGGTGAATGCTTACTGATACCATCATGCCTTACTATGTACACTAAACTGCATTTGCAGCTCCGTTTCTCAAAATAGAGATAAATCTGTGGCTTTCAGTGGAGTTTCTTTACTTTCTCTCAGCAAATAATGGCTGCTCTCCAGGGCCCCACAAAGAGCTAGGCCAAGGGCAGCCAGTGCCCCTGTTTTCACCCCCATAAAACAGCCCTGGGCATGTTCACAGCTGGAGGACTGTGAGCCTGATCATGTAGACGCCAAACTCTGTTCAGCCTGCTGTATGCCTGCCTTCCACTTTCAGTAGGTGAGAGAGTGTTCTTCAGAAAAAGGCACTTTTAATTAGAGGCAGTTAGAGTCAGAGGTTCAGAAGTCGCAATTCCCTTGGGAGCAGCCGTGGAAAATATGTTGAAATAAAAGCTCTCTCTCCCTCTGGGCCTTTGATCAGCACTCGGCCACCGACACAAACATAAATATAAATTTCACAGAAAATAACCTGCTTTACTCCAACTACCTGAGCAATAAAAATTAATGAACTCTATCGCTCCCCCAACCCCACACTCCAAATAGCTCTGTAGCCCAGCCTGCCCAGGACCAGCTGAGCGAATCCTCTGTGCGGAACACAATTCATCTCCCTGCTAGGACAATTTTAATTTAAATGCAATTAGAGGCAGGGAATGAACATTATGCATTAGATAAAGCCTGAACATGCAGCCTATCATAAATAGCATTTCATCGGAAAAAAAGGGAAAAAATTAATTACTGAGCATTAGGGCAAAAGTCAGGGAATCTTTTGTGTGTTCCAATAAATGTTAAATGCCTTTTGAAGAGACCAGCAAGAAGATATACGAAGAACACATGAAGACCCAGAGGTCAATACAAAGGGATGCCAGTGTAAGATTTGCCATGAATTAGACGCAAGTAACGACTCCATTGTGTGGGCAATTTAGACAGCAGTGGGATGCACAAAAGTATATTTAGATGTCTTGCCAAAGGAATATTATGGATCTGTGGATGTGAGGCACATTATAAAGCAGCAGGAGTTGTTCTATTCAAAGAAGCAGAAATTACTAGAACCAAAAATGGGGCATTGTGTTGTTTTCATAGGGGTTGGGGGGAAGATATCACCATGATTTCCTTCAAGTGTACAGTCAGATGATTCTGAAATGCCACATTAGTCTGTGCAATACTGTGGTGACAGACCCTAGATGTGTGACCTCTAGAACCTCTACAATGTGGAATCTCATACCAAATCTCTTAATGCAGTGATTTTCTCCTGCAACAACACACTTCAGTGGTAGACAAAGGAAAGTAATTATTTAATCTCAGCCCAACCTTGGACTCCTAGACCCATGCAAAAACTCTAACACAGTGAAATGTATGAATAACAAAACAAATTGGCTTAATTATCTTGTCTGATTTGAGGACTACATGGGGGCGTTTAAGGGTGAACAACCAATTCCGTACAACTCTCCAGCTGTTGAGTTTTTCTAGGGCAAACTGTTCACCATTTAATAAATAAACTCAAAATTACATATTTTAGTTATCTATTCATACCTTCGATTGTAAGAACTATAGGACAAGGGACCTCCTTCCTCTGGTGTCTCGTTACCTACATGAGGCATTATACAAAGAACACTCAGGTGTGTATTTTTATAAAGGCACCCACAGACCCACTTAAACAAAAACTCCCCACAGTCTATGGTATATATTTTATAAATATAGAACTCCTCACAGACCTCCCAGCAGACCTTCTCCCAACCAGCACATGTGCAGTCTGCACATTCATGTAGGAGTAATTCTCAACCCCCTGCTACCCTAGGGCAATGCTGCTGCACCCCCTAGTGCATAGACAGGACTGGACTGAGAATTAAAATAGGCGCTGGCAGTTCAGGTACACAGAGGCCCAATCAGCTCACATAGAGGCCCAAACAGTCCCCACCAGCCCACTAAATACTGACTTTCTATGGGACCTTATAGCAGCCCATCTGGCATTTGCCCTAACCCACATATTGCCAGTCCGGGCCTGTGCATAGAGCATAATTATGTTCTCTTGCGCTAGAAGAGGGAATTTCAAGTTGGTGCTGTGCCCCTGCATACACTGATCAGTGAGAGGTGGTCTGGTGCCTAGGGCAGCAGTGAACCTACATAAAGCCCTGAGAACTTACGGAATTGTTTATTTACTGGGAGTCAGACATGAAGATTTCTAAACTTTTTATGTAACGTTTTTTTTACTTTTCAATTTGTTATACCCCTGGTCAGTCACCGACCCAATCCAACTCATTATTGCTGTTTGCTACTGAGAATATTAGGATGTGTTTTCAATACTTTTCAATGTGTATATATACTGTATATATATATATAGATTTTTTTTTTTTTACTAATGTACAGTGTGTACCAAAACTTTGACTAAATCTAGAACCTGGGTGTTAGTGAAAAAAGCACCATACCCCCTAGGTTATATTTTTACAGAATAGGCTCCATTTTGGATAAGTGTGGGTAGTAAAACAATGTGTGAAGGCTGTTAAATTTAGTCTCCCAGCACACATCAAAAGGCCAAGTCGGTCAGGGGAAGATGGAAGTTATAAGCCACAGGGCCAAAAAGTATCCATGCACCTGCTTGTCCAATATCTAGAACCAAGAGAATTATTATGAATTAATCAAGCATGTCAACTCACCAGTATTTTTGGGAGCCACACTGATTTTGCCCCTCTTACCCAGGGGGGTATATGTCATAGTCCAGGAGATAAGTCTCACAAATGATACCTGTTAACTGTTTTTAACAAGTTTAACAATAACGTTTTTCTGAATTTTTAACTTATGGTTCGGGAGACACCTCAACGACCTTTTTGTTTTCGCAGATTGAAATAGAATTTGACTGGAACGGAGACCAGCCAGTTGAGGTGCCAATATGAGCTGGGGTCCTGAGTTTCCGACATGTAAGTTCTCAATCAAATTCCTCTTACCCAGTCCCCTGCAGTAACAGGTCAATCATCTGCTGTTAGTAATTTGCACCCTTAACATACCTGCTCTATTAAAATTTATAGAACCATTACCCAAAATCTCCAATCTTGTCTGAAGTAGTGAAACAGAGAATATGACTGGGGATTAGGGCAGGATGGGGCCAGAGTGGGCACGGATATTGGGCAACCAAGCTTATCTCACTGTCCTTTATCCATTTTATCCTACAGGTTTTCAGTTGGGGTAAGGGCTCTCTGTAAGCAACTCCCATCTCAGCATACCCATTCTGTATAGACCTTGCTTAATGCATGAGGCATTATAGTGCTAGAAAGAGCCTTCTGCAAATTGTCATCACAAAGTAGGGAACACAGAACTGACATTGTATTTTATAGCGGCACCTTTGTCAACAGCGATGACTGTGGCTTAAATAGCCAGTTCCAATAATTAGGATTCAGCCCTGTAGTGCAGTTTGACAACTAAACTGTTTATAATAATTGGGCTCCAGAGAGGATATTTTCCCCCAAGTTCCCTCTACCATTAAAGACATCCCTATGTGAGAGGCAGACAGTGGTAGAACGAGCAGTGCTTGGAAAACAGTTCCAATTAACAGAATTCAAACATATCAATATGGGTGTTTGTAAACACAAACCTGCACCTCTGCTTCAGGCGATACCAGCATTAGCATTTTTTTTTCACAGATTTACCATTGCAATAAAGGAATTTGCTTCACAGCAGTCAATGGAGGAATTCACTGGCAATAACTTGCCTAGCTGCTAGCTATTGACCGATGTGAAAAAAGAGAATGCTTGCTCTGGGACGCTCCATCTTTAAGTGGGAATATCAACAGATCGAATGTTCAGCTTCATTATGAATGAACCAGCAACTCTTCAAAGATTTAATCAACATGCTACAGTAAATCTGTATGAAATAGTCAGCTAAATTAGTGATATTCTTTTTTCCAATACATTTCTTTTTAGCCCGGTTTCCAAAGCCATAACGCATTATTTATCATAGAAAAGAGGGCATTGGTATCTGTGTCACATATGTACTGGTTATTGCAAGATTATAGACTAGCAGGGTTTAGAAGGAACGGCGGCACCTCTTGCTGACCGCTGCTGTCTGGTTGTCTCTCTCCCTCATTAAAATGCTCTGAATTTGTTCCATCTGTACAGGCCATTTGCATTTTGCCTTTTAGTAATCTCTGATTAAAATGTTGCTGCCCTTTCAGCCTAATTAGCTTTGCCAATTATCTTGACACTTTCACCCCATGGCACAGCTCACCAATCAGGAAATACCATGCGGCAGCCCACTGAAGCTCAGTCCAGTATCAAAGGGGTTGTCTGTAAACACAGCTTATAGCAGAGGTGTTGTAGAATTTGGGGGTGTTTTCTGGGCTTCTGCTCTGTCCACCTTGCAGTTAATATAAAGATGAGGTTGACACCGACGTCCTTATTTTTGGATTAAACTGACAACTAAATCATCCACAAAATATTTTTACAAATATTGGACTGAACTGAACCCTAAATGGCATTTTAAAATGTGTGAATAAAATTGCACCATGGCTATAAACAGGCAGATAAATTGCTGACTCAGCCTAAAAAGCCTGAATTGGCATATTAAATCTGCCCTTGTCTATCGGGCTAATCTGATCTTTTGGCCCTAGGGGAACATTTGGCCACCCTTTGACGGGGCCACCCTTTAATGGGTCCACCCAACCAATACTTTGTCGGGCAGGTTTGATTTTCCAATCGATTCAAGGACTCAATGATACTGTCCTCACTTCTATGACTGATATTCCTGTCCCCTAGGGACAAATGTTCAAATAAGCCCAATACCCCCTAACTGGCAAATGGGGTGCTGTTATTATGAGCCCCAATAAGTCTTATAAAGGGCAAAGTGTCCATCACTAGGGTAAATTCGGCAAAAATCTCATCCACAGGGACGTCACCAATACAATTACTAACAGGAATAGATGACAGTTCAATAGTGAAAGAGACGGTCGCTAGCGCAGTTTAGCATCCTATTGCCAGGCAAATTTTTGCTCAGGTGAATGATTGTTATTCCTCAAATTCCCTTAAGTGCAAATTTTACAGAGGTTACCCCTTTTGCCAGTGTTTACTTCACCACCTTAGACCAGGTGAACTGATAAGATGAAGCTACAGCCTCCTCAATCTTATGTCAGTGACATAATATCCTGTATGCCGGAAAGTCATAAAAGTCGTAAAAAACGCAGATGTTTTTGGCTTCAAAAGTCCTGGCCACCAGTGATATTAGAGGTAAATGGAAAGGTAAGAAAAGTCTAATATAATCAAAGGGCAGAATCTCCAAGTGGAAACAATATTACTGCATCAGAAATGCAGCATAGCAGTAAGGCAGCACTTATTTTTGAAACTATTACTGTATAACTGTACTTATAAGCATGAATATGGGCACAAAGGCTGGGCCACATGATTCTTATATTCTGCAACATGCTTTTGTTCTCTTCCCCAGAAGAAAATCTTTCTAACATCAGAAGCATTTGGTAGAAGGCTGTTATCTGGTGCATCATCATTTGGGACACTCATTTATTCATTGGTGGCTCCAGTGCCACCTGCTGTGGTAGAGACGGTCTATTACAACCCCTGCAGAGTTCAGAATTTGCAGCTCCCCAAAATGCAGGTCAGTTCACTGGAGAGAGCTGATTAATGGCAGTATGCTGAGGTGAATGGTGCAATCAATACTCCATCTTGAAGAGCGGCGGCCAATAGATTAACTCCCTCGCTACAAGACCATGCATGATCTTCACCATGAAATACGCACTCAACACAAGAACACATCCCAGATCCAGCCGACTTGGTAATCATGCACATCATTGTTTTTGGGTTGCGTGCAGTTAAAAATGTATAAAAAACAAACAGCATATGGAACTTCATTAGCTATGTCAAGACCCCCCCATATATATGGTTCTCATTTAAGCTGAGCTGGAATTTCTCGTTATTATCATTTATTATAAAAGGGCTACCACCAAAATAATGAGTACTGGTCGATCCAAGCAAGGGGGTTTTCCATTCACAAGAGAGCTCCACACTGGTCCAAGGTCCTACTTGTCATTCAGAAGAGGACAAGGAGAGACCAACCAAACAAATCCAGTGGCAGTGTTTCATATAGGAAGTTCTTTATGTGTACGGTTCAAAATAGGCCACACCCATCATTTATATCCCCGGTATAAAAATTAGCTTTTACAATGGCTTTTTTACTTTTTGTTATGGAAAATGGTGTTTCTAACACATTGAGAAGCACATCTAAGCATTGTAGTGGTTTCATAAGATTTGTACATTGAAGGCTGCCCTTGTGTATCAGGCTAATCTGATATTTTGGCCCTACGGGCCGGGATCATTTGACCACCCTTTGATGGGCCCACCTGACCAATATCTGATCTGGCAGGTTTGATTTTTTTCCAGTTGAATTGAGGACTCAGTGATACTGTCCTCACTCCAATGGCTTGTATTCCTGTCACCTAGGGCCAAACGTTCAAATAAGACCGATATCAACCAGCTTAGGTGGGCATATCTGGGAAAAGATACACAACAGTGTTTTTCTCCAAGTTTCCAGCTCCTAGAGCAACCAGAAGTGCTATCTCTGAAGACTGGAAAACATCATCCCTTTTACATATTATTGAATATGAGGTGGATGGAAGATCTTTCTGCCAAAAGAAAAGTAATCATAAGGCCAACTTAGAACACAGCTTCCAGTTTGTCTCTTCTTATTCTTCTTCCTCTCCTTTTGCTTTTCTGGGAATTTATTTTGCATGCCCTTGTGACCGTTTGTCATAATTTGTTTTAAAAGTGAAATGGATAACTTTCAATTTTGAAGAGACTCTCAACCCACCCCCCCATACAGTACCATCACTTGCAAAATAAATTGCTATTGCCATACACATGCTTATAATAGCTGCCCCTCCACCCCCTCTGGGAAACCAGCTCGATCCTCATACACATATATTGACTGATTTAACATTATTTTAGGGCGGGTGCCATTGGCCTATTGATGTGGCCTTCTCACAATAGGCCTCCATAGATTGCTATGATGATGTCATTGTTGTCCGAAAGGCCCAATTAATTGTCTTAGCCTGAATAGGCCCACCTTGAGGATAAGGTGAAGCAAAGACCCACTCATTTGTGAAAGCTTAAGGCTAATAATGGCTCAGGTCAGGAACACGTGTATGTGCACAATAAATGCCACCATTTATTATAAGAATCAATTTAATTAGAGTGAAATCACTTTGATGGAATTCTAGATCAAACGTTAGATTCCAATTCAACCTAAACATTGGTCCAGGTTAGTTAAAATCATACATCAGGTTGCAGAGCATAAAGGATCTCATTTGTAGTTTGATGTTCAGTTAGAGAGAGAAATTACAACTCATGTATCTAGTTTGTTCTTCAGTTTAACTGTGCCAAGTTAAAGCATGAAACAGGGCTCTTTTGATGAACGAGTTGCCTTTGGACTGGTGACTCATTCCTTTCTATGGGGAGCTACTTGCAGCTTGCATGCTCACAGGATTTGGTTGGGGAAGCTTTCATCTGACACTGACAGAGCCTTTTTGTCACACTAGAAATGTTTTATTCTACTTTTTATCAGTGCCTTCTGAGATGGGATATACTACTGGATCAGAGCTGGTCAGATTATTTGGCTTGGTATTTCCCAAATCCAGCACTGAATTTGTTCAGGAGTCCCGCCCCTCAAAATATGTGTAAAAATATATTAAACTATCAGAACAGAGTTCCTATAAATTTAGGATAGCAGATACATATTGAAAAACTGCTTTCAAACTAACTGGGACCCACAAATGTGCAGGGCCACCGGGGGGGGGGGGTCTTCACAAAATCAGAGCTTCTTCTTAAATGTTTATATTAAATATTACAGCAAATAAACCTACATACATAAAAACAGATATTATGAGGGAAACTGAGACTAGGGCTTCACTTAACATCTCTTCTTTATCAGTTTCCCACTTGCCATTTACTGTATTTCTCCTATTTTCTCTTTTACTTCTTCTTTGCTTCTCCACTCTCTTATCCTACTTCTCTCTGTTTTTCTCATATAGTTATAAACTCACCCATAGAAAGATATGGATGCCATTATGAAAGTACTTCCATCAATAAAATAACGGAAGTGCTACTTAATTACAAATCTAATTAGCAAATCTAAATGTGACTGATACTATGGGGCAAATTTACTAAAATTCACCCAAAATCCCTCGAATCTCTTCAAAATTCAATAAGCAATCGACTATCAAATGCTTATTGAATAGTTCTAGGCTATCGTTTTCCTCGATATTCAATTTCTCGAAGAAATCATACGATCGAATGCCGATCGTTAGATTTCATGAAAAAATCGTACTTTTGCCTTCGAGCCTCCGAAAAATTTGTACGATTTGAACGATCGAGGCGTTCGATCGTATGAATGTTATTCGAGCAGGTGTTTGCAAAAGAAGCCTATGGGGGGATTCCCATAGGCTTCTATTGGTATTCGGTAGGTTCAATCTGGCAAAGTAGGCATTCGAATAAATTTTAAATTTTAAATCCTTTGATCATTGAATGGTCGAATGATTAAATATTTGATCATTCGATCTATTCGATAATTCGAATTTTCGGTATTCGACGATCGAAGTGGCCAAATTTGCATATTTGATCCTCTGTCAAAATCGTACGATCGGTATTCGATCAGACTTCGATCTCTTCACGTGAATTTTGTAAATTTGCCCCTATGTGTAGGTTTCAGCCAATACAGTTGGTAGAGAAGACAAAACCCATTCCACTGCCACCCAGAGCTATGGTGCTATAAAGTATATCAAATGAATCTTACTATCCAAGGCTTGTCTAAGATGAGTTGGTTTATTGCAATAAATCATTTCAGTCCAGAATGTGACCACATGTTACAAAGTTCATCTGAAAGGCTTGTAGAACCTGAATGCTCAAGTAATGAGAAGCTTATGAATTTGTATTTAACAGCCAATCCCTTGAAGAACTTGAGTTTGCTTTCTATAATGGAGCCTCTAAAACACTTGGTTTTTCATTAAGTTGGCCATACATAAGAGTTGGCAGCTTATCTGTGCGTGTATGTGCCCCTACCAACTGCCTGCCACACAGATATCTGGCTTAAAATTGATCATTTAACAAGTTTAAGGTCTGCTAAGAAAGCATGCTCAGTATGAATGGTTACAATGCTCCTCAATGACTGTGTAACCCCTACAGAAATAAGAGAAACAGTGAACAGAGCACTGATGGGAGTGTTAGCAATGGTAGGAACTACAAGTCCAGAGCCATGTATAAAACCTGGAGCTTTTTATATTGATCTGTATGTTTTTTTTTTGCTTGGGAATATGGGTGCCCTAGGCTGTAGCCCAGCTGTCTGTAAACACATCAGCTAGGTGTTCCTTAGTTGCAGTTTCCTGCCATAGTTCAAGTCTGTCTGTTATAAGTCTATGGAGACAATCTGCTCCAAGATATTACCTAGAGGGGGGGTAATGAGAATTCAGAATGGGCTACTTATATGTGGAGTATTTCCAGCAGTTTTATGCACTTGGTCTGCACACTCCACCTATTGGCAGAATGTAAAATGTATCAATACAATTAATATTAATAGGTTATGGTTAGGTTAATTATATGTAAATTAAAAAAGGAGCTCTAAAGCACATCAAAAGTAAGAGGTAAAATAAAAGAGAAAGCGTAACCTATGATTTGTGTTTAAAGGGATGCTGTCATGGGAAAACATGTTTTTTTTCAAAATGCATCAGTTAATAGTGCTGCTCCAGCAGAATTCTGCACTGAAATCTATTTCTCAAAAGAGCAAACAAAAAGAGAAACAGATTTTATATTCAGTTTTTATATTCTGCTTTCTGGCTGTTGTTTTTAATTCTCAATGTAACTGAAGTAGTCTCAGCGGGACCTGGATTTTACTATTGAGTGTTGTTCTTATATCTACCAGGCAGCTGTTATCGTGTGTTAGGGAGCTGTTATCTGGTTACCTTCCCACTATTCTGTTGTTAGGCTGCTGGGGGGGGGAGGGAGTGGGGAGATATCACTCCAGCTTGCAGTACAGCAGTGATTGAAGTTTATCACAGCACAAGTCACATGACTTGGGGCAGCTGGGAAACTGACAATATGTCTAGCCCCATGTCAGATTTCAAAATGAAATGTAAAACATCTGCTCTTTTGAGAAATGAATTTTGAAAACAACATTTCTTCCCATGACAGTATCATTTTAACTATTAGAGGCAGGAGAAAAGGCTAACGCACAACCAAATTTCGATTTTTAAACGCTCTAAAGATTGATTATGTTTAATACAAAACAGCCTATAGATGCTCTGATCCTAGTGGACTGTTTAAAATCTATCCAGACTTTTTTGCTAAGAAATGTCTGAAAAACTAAATTTTTTTAAAGGGTTTTAGGGGTACAGGTATGGGAATGGGATCCATTATCCAGAAATTTACAAATTATAGAATGCTGTCTCCCAGACTCCATTTTATCCAAATAATCCAAATTTTTTAAAATGATTGCCTTTTTCTCTGTAAAGAATAAAACGGTAGCTTGTACTTGATCAAAACTAAGATATAATTAATCCTTATTGCAATCCAGACCAGCCTATTTGGTTTATTTAATGTTTACATTATTTTCCAGTAGATCTATACGGAAAAAAGGCCAGGTCCCGAGCATTCTGTATAACAGATCCCAAGCATTCTGGATAACAGGTCCTGTATTCAGATATTTTTTTTTTGGATTGTTCAGTGTTGTTTTCCATTTGTACTTGTTTATTCGGATCTTTTCATAAATGTCATGACATTCATGGTTTTAGAGAAAGTGAGTTTAGTCTTGGTTTCAAAAACCTCTAAAACCACTACAATTCGACCTTTAATATATAGGCCTCCATGTAATGATGGAACAGCAAGTGCCTCTTTCCCTGTATTACATTAATGCAACTAGATAAGTCTGTTTATTACCCCCCTGTCCTTTTTCTCAGTCCCTGTATGGTTCACAAACCTCCATCACTTTATCTTTCACTCATCCTCTACTCGTTGATCTTTTCCATAGCTGAGATTTCCTTCTAACGCTGCTGTTAAGCTTCTACTTTCCATTTTTGTCTGTCATAGTTTGCCGTCTCTGTCTCTCTACCTCACCATATCTGTCTCTCAGCCTCATTTAATACAGATATGACTTTGTGAGAAAGGAAAATGATTTAATTTATGATCACTCATCCCTGATGTGGATCCTATGAATGTGAAAATCTCTGTTCCTAATTTTAATTGCTCCATTCGCTCCCTGCAGGAAGGCAGCTAAATTGGCTCTGTGAAATAGTGGCGAGTGGCATGAAAACAGAGGCTGGGTTTTATAATGTTTCTAAATAATGATGCCATTTTCACAGCGTGTCGCGCCGAAACATTATTACCGGTATGAGTGGGGCTCTCTGAACCTCGCCCGGATTTTGAGAAGTGGGGAAAAAAAGACCTCAGTCATCTGAAGCAAAGTGCAGGACTCTAATAGAGTGTATCAAATAAATGTAATGCTTCTCTCATCTAGTAGCGGGAACTGCCCATCATGGAATGTATGTGTGACTGCTAGTAATGCAATGCAGCTTAAAGGGGAAGTATCATGAAAAAACAAGTGTTTTTCAAGACACAGTAGGGTGCAATTACGAGTGTATCTACAAAGGCTGGTACACAATGAAGACACAATGAAGAATGCATAGTGATGCAATGCATTAAGGTATTTGCATCCAAAAACACTCTTGTCTCTTCTGATGGTGCCCACCTGTGCAGTAACGGAGCTAGGTGGGACCTGCCCAAATTGCACCCCCTGCTCCCCCAGTAGTTACGCCACTGCACCTTACTTACTGACATTGGGGAGCCATGGAGCTACTGCCACCCTGGACCTGGCAGTGTCATGGGGGCTCCCAAAGTAGGCTGCATCAACAGATGTTTTTTGGGAAAGTGATGCAACTCTCACTCTGAAAATGTTAGGTCCAACTTGCACCCAGATTGGAAGCATGGTTACAGTTATGCTGGAAATAAGTTTTTGCTCATATGGCCACTGAAATCTTTCTGTTTTGCTAGTCCATTTTAAAACCCATGGGTATTTCCAAGGACAGATCTTTCAAAGGACAAAGACCCCAGAAGAGTCCCTGAAAATTATATATTCTATATAACTATACAAACAGCCAAGTGTTGATTGACTGCGCTGGGTTATTAATGAAGTTTACTGAATTCTCATATAGCACAAGTGGTTTAAAGGGGATGAGTTACCTTTTAGTATGATGTAGAGTGATATTCTGAGACAATCTGCAGTTTTAATTTTTTATTATTTGTGGTTTGTGGGTTCTTTAGCTTTATATTCAGCAGCTCTCCAGTTTGCAATTTCAGCAATCAGATCAGAACCATGCATTGATAAGAGACTGGAATATGAATAGGAGAGGCCTGAATGGAAACATGAGTAACAAATAGTAGCAATAACAATACATCTGTTTTGTTTTTAGATGAAGGTTTTAGATGAGGGTCATTGAAAAACGACACCGTATAATAAATAATGGAGACCACCTGAAAAGTTGCTTAGAAGTGGCCATTCTATAACATTTACTTACATTTTAATTAAAAGTGAAACACCCCTTGTTTAGACCACAAAAGTTAATTTTTTTAAAGGAGGTTGTTTATCAAGTGTTTTTCAGACTTTTTTCATAGTTCAGGGATCCCCTTAGCCCACAGCAAGGTTGCAGATATAGGAAAACACTTTGGCTATTCAGTAATAATGCTAATAATATATAGGAGAATGAATAAGTGTTCACCCCAATCTCACCCTAACTGACTGTCATCCAACCTAAATCTTTCTGCTGGCATTCAGTCTGAGCCCCCTACCCATGGGAGACAGACCTATAGTTTGGAAACCACTACCTTAGTATAAAACAGGAATATGAGCACTGATCAAAGTCTTTTTGGCACTCACTCAGTTGTGCGTTAACCCACAAATAAAATTATATTAATGCTTATATGGAAAATGCAAGTTTCCTCCGGCAGACCTGTTGTTAATACCTGTACATGCACATTTCTGGTCCTACAGCTGTTGTTGGACTTCAGATCCCAGCACAGAGTTGTCACTTTACCTGGTTCAAGGAAAACCCCATCTTGAAAGGCAAATTAGCAGTAAACTGATGCTGAAGGCTACACAGAAACCAGTGCTGTTGCAGCATGTGATTTAAGAATAAACATCTCTGTGCAGTGGAGATGTGTAGCTGTAGCTTTAACACAACAGAAGGTTGTTTATCTCTGTGTAAATGCCATGAGTCAAGTTCCATCGCCTTTACAATAAACATGAAACTGAGCATTTTTTTTTCCTCATCCATTCTCCCAAAGTTTTATGGTTATTTCTTTTATTTCTTTCAGTACTATGTGTGTGATTTGCCAGTACAACAGTTTAGGCTTTGGAAGCCATGCCAATTTGAGGCACAGTGGCTCACATTAAAGGAATAAAAGGGAGAGAAAGAAAGGAAATCTGTTAGCAGGTATCGAGCTCAGCAAATAGATCTGGGTTCCAAGAGCACTGCTAAGCAGATGGCGTGGGGCACCTACAGAGTACAGAGTGCCCGCGAGCCGTGAAAGCGTTAATGAAGACAGTAGCCAGACACTGCAGCTTGTAGAGAGTAGTGAATTGATTTAAAAGGTTTAATATGAGCATCAGCTTGCGCCTATTACTGCTAGTAAGCTGTACTGAGGTTATTTGTTCGCTTGGAAAAAATAGTGCTGCTTAGAATGAGCACATTAAGGGTAAAATTGCAGAGAAAACCCCATTACAACTTTATTGCTGGCAAATTGGAACCAAAGCTCGTCTGTATTTCAATTACTCAGTTACCAAAGAGATAAATCCTTTCTTCTATTTTTTTTTCTGCTCTCTCCCTTCCCTTTCTCTTTTTGCAGACGTTCAATCTCAGACTCTGTGATGAGAAATCCTCTTATTATACCCTACCGACAGCACGCGGTTTTTCTTAGCAATTTCGAGAAATTGTCCATTAAGTTCTTTTTATTACGTCCCAAAAGCTTCTAAGCTCACAAGACATTTATCACAGAGAAATGCCGGCCGAGGCGTCTCAAGGTCCCTCCTCCCCTGTCAGCGCCTCACCGGTTCCTTAACGTGAGTCGTGCTGTGTGTTTAACATGTGCTACAATGGCTGCCTTTCTATTTATTCTGCATCCTATTGAAAAACAGCCAGTTATATATGAGTCCAACCCATTATGGCCAGGGATCAGGACTGGACTGAGAATCAAAATAGGCCCTGGCATTTCAGGTACACAGAGGCCCAATCAGCCCACATAGAGGCCCAAACAGTCCCCACCAGCCCACTAAATACTGACTTTCTATGGCACCTTATAGCAGCCCATCTGGCATTTGCCCTAACCCACAGATTGCCAGTCCGGGCCTGCCAGGGATAGACAACAACTGCAGGACAGAGAGGATTGTATTTTACTGTGCAATCATAGACTATCTTGAAAAACATCCAGTCTTCCTTCTGTGTATGCACAACAACAATTGAATGTTCCCACGTGTAACTGGAATTATGAGTGAAATGACCTGTAGTGATCACTGTTCTCTTCCCTTGAAATTGAGGGTATGGCAGAAATGGAAGTATGGTAGAAAAAAGTAAAGCAGCATGACACAGAACCACACATACATTTCTCAGGACCAGTATGCTACCTGTATGTAACTAAAGGCATAAGCTCCCCAAGCACTGGTCCCTAAGTGACTGGGAACCAAGCTCATGGACCATGCAATGTAAGTGGTTGACTACCAGAAGAATACTATAGCACATACTATACTGCACAGTCTGCTACAGTTTGTAGGACATGTAGTTTGCCCTACAGATAAAGAAAAACATTTTTTTAAACTAGTTAGTAGCAAGTTACAAGTCATATGGCATAGCACTGAAGTTCTTCCCAAAACCTGGAGATATAGGACTAATTAGAACTGGTTAGATTTTGGAATATTTTTACATTTGCTCTCTAGATCAGTTCTAGACAACCTCTGGGTGTAGTATATTTATTGAGGTCTGCATGATACTGGACACAACTCCACCATAAAGATGTATGTCTGTAGAAGTGAGAGTTAAGAGGACTTTACAAGGGAAAATGAAGCAAAACAAAGGGAAAAATGTGCACCTCTTGAGAGCATGGAATGGTGGGAGCTAATGGTTTAGTCCAGCACTTGACTAGACGTGATCCCCAGGTTACTAGGAAGGTTTGTTAGTTGTTTTGGTAGATTACGGAATCATCAGATAAAGTTAGGGGTATACAAGGAGATTCAGTTGGAAGGTTTGCATCAGTACTGCTGTCTAACCAGTACCTCAGTGGCTTCCCAGTCACCCACCCAGTGGTTTAAATATTGGGGAGCACTAAGAGCGAATGCACCAGGGCTTGGCTCCCATAAGGCCCATCTAAGTCATCATGTATGCTGCAAGGCGACCTGAATGTAAGAGTGAATGTGTGGCACATCTGCCAGTTGGGGTCCATGGTCCTCTAGTTGCCCATTGCACCCACCCTAGAAGTTTTGGTAAATCGGTAACTGTCTCTGGCTGCAGTGTTTTTATAGCTTGGTTTGCACCAATAAAATCAGTGGGGTTATTTATAAACACTGTGCAAATTTGCCCCAGGCAGTATCCCATACCAACCAATCAGATTGCTTTCAGTGTTAAACCTGCAGCTGGCTGAAAAAAAGCTAATCACTGATTGGTTGCTACGAGTTACTGCAAATTTGTCCAGAGTTTATAAATGAGCCCCGGTGTGTATTGTGGCATTATTGGGTTTAGTTATGCGATCTACCAAGCCCATGTCTAGTATTCAGCACCTTGGACAGCAGACATGTATCCATCTGTAGTGCTGCAGGATTGTATAACACATGCTAACACAGCCCAGAATGCACAGCTAATGGGCTACTACTTCTTGCTACTTGTGTTACATAATCTTGCCTTTTTGAGTTTACCATTCTTCTTTTCTTCTTTTCCTCTTCCTCGTGCACAGGCCCACGATGACTTCATTGTACTGTGGTGTAGGCTGTGACACTAATCAGACATTTAGCTTCTAGATGCCAACAGAATCACACTGTGTCAAGAATATCCTTGTGTCTGTATAATGGACACAACTAGGCCACCTGTAGTGTTTGTTTTTGTAGCACCACTACATGTTTGTACCATGGTGAAAGCGTTAAGGCTTACTGAGGTGATAAAGGGATCATGCTTTTTTTCAGAGATTTCTGCTTATTAGAATAAGAATCACTGATATGTTGATTAGACCCCCCTGTTTCGCCCCTCAACGCGCAGCTTCTGGCTTCATCGCCAGAGAGGTGAGGCATGTGGCATAAAATCTATAATTGTAATCAAGTGTGTCTAAAAGCTGTCATTACCAGAAGCCACTCCAAAGTCAAGACAGCAATAAGGGACCCAGCAGAGGACTGCGACTCATCTCCATTGGGGGTAAGGCTAAAGAGATAGCCGTGCCGCTTACAGTCCATTCCTTTACCGAGTGCCAGACGAATAGCTCACCCTTTGCTCTCTCCTGGGAATTAGAATAGATGCAAGCAATTAAATGCAGTGTTTAGCCCTATTTTGTTGTCCATGGCTGCAACCTTTAAATTAAACCCCAGCGTGGTCCTGAGGGACTAGGTGAAAGGTCAGCAATCAAGATGTCACTTCAACGCACGTAGCTCTGTGTGAGTGGAACAAGGTGTATATGTGTGTGTGTAGATGGATGTTGAGACTAGGGAAGAACAGAGGCAGAAAAGCTTGATGTAAACATGAACATTGGAGAGTGAGAAATAAATCAAACAAATGCCTTCTAACCTGTTTCTATAGATCCAATATCTGATTTTAAGCCATTTATTAGTCTGCTAATTGAGAATGACTTTTCTATAACCAGTCCAATAAAGTCTTCAAGTAAATAGCCTAATATTATGCTTTTCCTGCAATGTGTCTTTCAAAATAAGCTCTATGCATCCTGCATCTTCATACATCTACATAATCCCTTACATATCAGTAGCTTCTTAGTTCACATCCTTCCATAATCTCTCAACAATGTTTACCTAATAATAAAGTGGCATCTCAATGCAGTGGTTGTTGGATGTTTTTGGTCCATGCCCTCCATAGCTCAGAACAATGCTACAGATTTGGAAAGACATTGGTGTATCAGTCATTTAACCATTGTACCAATAATATCAATGACACCAAATAAATGGCCATCCCATATGAATTACTGAACTTCAATCAGGGTGTCAGGTGTATCTAGAAGGCTTTCTACTCCAATCTCACTCAGACTAAACCTTCCCCTTCCACAAATCCAGGTCCCAGATAGGGCAACCCACAGTTTGGGAACCCATGGTCTAATTCTAAAGCCATGTGATTCTAATTGTGTTCAATGTACCCAATGTCTAACATTGCCCATAACCACTGCATAGAACTTATTTACCTGACCATACAGATGGCCCTTACAGTTTTTATCTGTTGCTACTTATGCAAACAGGCCCCCAAACACTCAAGCTGGCAGTTCATATCCTAAAGGTAGCAAGGACTGTAAGCTCCCTGCAACCTGGAAAAAAGAAACACTCCCAGCACTTTAAGACATAATAGGAAAGGTCAATTGGATCAGGCAACGGAAAACATGAGATATCAAATACAAGCAAAATCAACACCAAGTACAAAGGCTTCCCTAGGGGCTTCAATTAAAAATGTTACAAGAATTCTCCCAAAGACGAACACTAGCTACAGCATATCCTTATACCCTACTCTCTTTTCATTTCTAAAATAACATTTTTTTTATTGAAATTTTTACAGTAATGAGTTTAAGACAGTATTACTAAATAGAAGCATTGAGCCCTTGCATCCAAGGAAATCCAATATCAGCAGATGCAGCATAGACCTCCACCAATAGGGTCCTGATGGTCCCCGATGAGATGGGGCAGGAAAGAGGCAGACAACCCATCATAACATGAAAAAAAGTGTACATATAATCTAAGTGTAGGAGGGTAAGATTTTTCTTAGCCTCAGGGATTGAATTGGGTCTGGGTCCTTTATCTCAGATGGGAAGGTAAATAGTCCCATGAGGTTATAAAAAGGGATGACCACTTGTACAGTACTCAGCCTCCTTCAAGTGCACCCACTAGCTGGTGGGGTGTTACTGCTAGGGCCTGAGGTGAAGGTAGACCTCAATATAGGCAAGAAGCAAGTGTCAGGTCAGAATCTTGTTATAGGTCATTATAGGAGTGACAGTTAGGATCAGGAAAGTTAGCGAGCAGCTAAGGCTTTAAAGAGGAGTTTAATGAGATGTTAGTGCCCTGTGGTACCTCTGCTGTCGAGAGTCAAGAGTGAGTTTATTGTCATTTCATCCATATATGTTTGTACAGTACAAAGTGAAACAAAAAATATTTATCAGTGGTCAGGCTCAGCATTAGGTAGATCCTGGAGTAATAAACCTCTGCTGGCTTTGCCTAGTGATGACCTAGTTGGTGACCAAGAGATAGGCTATACTACGCAAGAGAAAGTATGTGAAGGGTCTGGGAGTATTCTATATGTAATTGACCTGTTGCCACTTGACATATCGATTGTATACAAACTGATCACACACCCTGCATATTTGACAACCTGAGCGTGTACCCCCTGTTCAAATTTGTTCCACTGTTTTTAGGAACCACTGGCGCCCAAAGTTATTTAAGAAAGAGTGAATGCTGTGTGCCCATTCCTACCTTCCTCCATCCATCCCATAAACGAGGCCCCACCTGAAGAGTCTAATTATATCAGTGCCTACCAGGAGTTGCTGGGAATTAGACCCCATTGCCAGGCTGCTGGAACCAGTAAGCAGGAACCCCTAATCCATACAGCTGTTATATAAGGATTACTGTACTGTAATTATAATCCCAAAGTCCAAAATTCTTCTCATAAACTGACCATTTCTTTCAAAGAAAATAGGAATGTAAATTCTCCCTTAAAGGTCTCTACATCTGATCATCCATGTATCACCAACTGCAGCTATTTCAGTTTCAGTTATTTCTCTCCGTCATGCCTGCACCACTGTGAACTGCTCACCAAGTTGCTTTTGCACCATACTTGCCCCTGAGTCGTGACTTACTGCCCTCGATAGGAGGAGAAGCATCTGCCTTCACTTGAACGATGCACTGTCTGTTTCCCTCAACGACAGATACAACTTACACACACCTCCGCCCTGTCACATCACAAGCTCTGTCTCGTTTCTGCGTCTGTCTCAGAACAGGAGACGTGAGACCTTGTTACAAAAGTTGAAATTGCTCCAAATCAAAGAAGTCTTTCTTTCTCTGACATTTGAATGCATACAAACTCAAAGGGTTGCGAGACAACGCGCTTTAATTATAATATACATTTCTCCTGCCTAAGTCATGCCAATTACATCTGATTGGATATTTTCTTTATTCAACAAGCCCCTTTCATGTCATTTTAATTTACTGTCAAAGCAGTTGGAATATTGGAAACTAAATTATTTACTCCAGCCCATAAACCAATAATGTTCCATTTGTCTCGTACAGGGAGAGTCTGGGCTAACAAGATTATTAAGGACATTGCTTGTAATGGTGAATGTCCTTCACCGCGTTTCTGCTCCCGCTGCGCTCTGAGAAAGCAGACTTCAAAGCCCCCCGTGCCATTCCGTCACACCGCCTCTGATTTCAATTACTGCCTCTCTGGGTTGTGAGTGAGTGGATCAGACGCACTCCCTGCCCGCTGCTGTCAGACACACCGAGAGCTGCAAGCTCACAGGGGACCCATATTCCCAGCTCATGGGGAGAAAGATAGAGATATGGTCTCACAGTCAGCAAGCACAGTCATTCCCTTCTCTTCCCTTTACTTCCTCTCAAGACTGATCAGTGCTGCACTGGAGTTCAAAATAGGCTTCAAAATAAGATTTATCATAAATGTTGCTTTAAAGAGTTTTTCAAAATGTATCACAGAAGGTTTGATTTTTACAGTATGTATAAAGAATAAGCCTGGATTTATAAAGGTTCCCAGCACTAAGGTTATCCAATATAATTTCTATCTACTTGCACATCCTCTAAATAGACACATCATAACCCAGACTTGTATGACTTGATATGCAGTACAGTACTGAGACTGTTTACATAGGTTTAGACTAGGGCCAGACAGGGCCCAAATCAGCCTGCTGAAACCTCAGGTTGATTTTGGTATCCTATTCTTCTTTTGTGTCTGGAACCCCGGCCGGTGCAAACACACTCAACGGATTTCAGCAAGAAACTCAAGATTTTGTGCCACAGCCAACACAAGAGTTCCAGATGCAAAAGAAGAAGAGAATACTGCTTTCAGATTTCAGCAGGCTGATTTTGGCGTGTCTGGCCCTTAGCTGTGTCCAGAAGGTAGTGCAACATACAAGGGGAATGACCAATACATTCACGGAAACACAGAGAACTAAAACTGTCACACACAAGCATAAGTGCATGCCCTATTGACTGTATACCAAGGCATAACCATATGCACAGTGTTTCATTTTCATCCACAGACTGCAGCTGCGTCAAAAAATGTTAGGGTCTTTCTGTAACTGAACTTTGCATCAATTCCGCCTCTGCCCTTTTTGTTCAAACTCCCCTTGAGGCCCAATCTTTAATCAGGGCCCCCTAACTGATGACAAGGTCATAGACAGATAAACATGGGCGCATCAGTTATTCAGTTGTAATTCTAGAATATTGAGTATTGTAGATATGTTTTGACCTCAAATATTGACCTTGAGACTAGGAGAACATATATGCATACAGTACTTCTCTAACCAGCCACTAGGCTAAGCCCCACCTGGCATTACTGCATGCCCACCAGACAGGGGGACCTTATAATCTCAGAATGAATCTCCTAAATTGCTTGCATTCACAAAAGCTTTAATGCTATTGCCTCAAATAATTTGTGGAACAATCTGAAAAGCATAGTACTTGCTCAGAACTACCCACAGATCTACATAGTGCAATTTCAGATGGGACACCTCCTATGGAAGATTGCCTCTCTTGTGAACAACAAAGTGTCCTTAATTCAGAAGAATTTCTCTATTTTCTCACAATTAAGCTGGACTGCAACAGCGATCAGTTTTCTCTAGGTAATGCCTTTGCTAAATGCACAGTAAAATATGTTTCTTCAATACTCAGTTAAACCAATATTTTTTATTTTGCATGTACTTATTATGTCACGTGCTGCCAGTCTGCGTTTGCAACTCACCCCAATTCAACAGAGCTAGATATATATATAAAAAACAAATGAAGTGGAAACTAAAAGAGAGGGCTGAGCAGAACATGATTGTTTGGCTGTTTACTTGCATTCGTACAATGCAGATCAAGTTTAATCTCACCGAATGGATCGGAGATACTCAGTGATGAATAGACTGGCACAGGGTGCACACTGCCAGGGGCTAGAAAAAGCCAGTGTTGAGAGACAAAGAAAAGTGAAGAAAAATACAAGTTGCAGAGGTGTCTGGCTGCCGGCCCTCTTAATTTATGGCACTAGACTCTGCTTTAGGCTGTGTTATCATTTTGAAGCCTAGTAAAAATATGTAAACATTGCACAAATAATTATAGCAGCACCAGGCAGGCAACCTGTACAGTGCATGGGACGCTCAAAATGCATCAGTTTTTCATTTAAAAAAATCCCACGCTAGCCATAGGAAAAGAATTCAATGCAATGTATCAAAATTCAGACACCATAAGTTGGTCTGTAGACATGGTAATGGACTGAGCCCGAAAGCCATTTTCAGATAAAAATCTCAATGTTTAAATTTAAATTCCAGGGACTACTGAGGATAGTGCAACACAGAATTCATTTCATACATGAAATAGCAAGGGCTGTCTTCATAGGAGGGGCAAGTTCCCAGGGTCTGGTGCATAATGGTGCCCAAAACAAAGCATATAGGTAGAAAAAATAATAGTCTCTGGGAAGGGAGTGTGACTGTGGGATAGCAGATATAGTAGGGAGAGATGGTGCTTCTAGTAATAGTGGGATAATAGTCTCTGGGAAGGGAGTGTGACTGTGGGATAGCAGATATAGTATGGAGAGATGGTGCTTCTAGTAATAGTGGGATAATAGTCTCTGGGAAGGGACTGTAGCTGTGGGATAGCAGATATAGTATGGAGAGATGGTGCTTCTAGTAATAGTGGGATATTAGTCTCTGGGAAGGCACTGTGGCTGTTGGATAGCAGGTATAGTAGGGAGAGATGGTGTCTATAGTAGCAGTGTGGACAACAGTTTCTGGGAAGGCACTGTGGTTGTGGGATAGCAGGTATAGTAGGGAGATATGTGTCTATCATAACAGTGGGATAATAGTCTCTGGGAAGAGACTGTGGCTGTGGGAGAGCAGGTATAGTAGGGAGATCTGTTGTCTTTACTAGCAGTGCCACCATCACTTCCCAGAGAGTATTACTGTTGTGTTTTGATAGCCGAGGATGAGTATAGTTTATTAGCAGGCTAATGCAGCCATTAAACAACAGTAACATAAACTCTAGCATCATAACTTATCATATCATATCACAGCATCATATCATAAACTCTTGAGTAGACAGTACTGTGTATGCACAGTATAACTCATGTGCACATTGACATCTACAGGCCATTTGTATAAACACCACAATTATCCTCATTGTTACAATAGGCACCATCTCTCTATACTATTTGTGCTATCCCACAGGCACAATATCATCATAGAGGCTACTATGCCCACTGCTATTACCATTTACTGCTACATTACCGGCTATCCCACAGTCACAGTCCCTTCCCAGAGACTATTATCCCACTGCTACTATAGGCACCATCTCTCTCTACTATACCTGCTATCCCACAGCCACAGTCCCTTCCCAGAGACTATTATCCCACTGGTACTATAGGCACCATCTCTCCCTACTATACCTGCTATCCCACAGCCACAGTCTCTTCCCAGAGACTATTATACCACTGTTACTATAGGCACCATCTCTCCCTACTATACCTTCTATCCCACAGTCACACTCCCTTCCCAGAGACTATTATTCCACTGTTACTATAGGCACCATCTTTCCCTACTATACCTGCTATCCCACAGTCACACTCTGTTCCCAGAGACTATTATCCCACTGTTACTATAGGCACTATCTCTCACTACTATATCTGCTATCCCACAGTCACACTCCCTTCCCAGAGACTATTATCCCACTGTTACTATAGGCACTATCTCTCACTACTATATCTGCTATCCCACAGTCATACTCCCTTCCCAGAGACTATTATCCCACTGGTACTATAGGCACCATCTCTCACTACTATAGCTGCTATCCCACAGTCACACTCTGTTCCCAGAGACTATTATCCCACTGTTACTATAGGCACTATCTCTCACTACTATATCTGCTATCCCACAGTCATACTCCCTTCCCAGAGACTATTATCCCACTGGTACTATAGGCACTATCTCTCACTACTATAGCTGCTGAGTTTTCGATTCAGTTTGGTAGTTTAGAAGAAAAAACATATTTTTAAAAACGTGTTGTTTTCTGGGGTCAACTTAATCCTGGGGCCTTTAAAACATATAAAAAGCAGTGTTTATTATATGAATGTACTACAACTTTAGACCTGCTGTTCATCAAATTTTCCAGCTCTCTGCATTAACATTGTAGTAAAGAAAACAACATACAAAAACTTGTCTTTTCAAGTTAACAGGGGTGTTTTTTTGTTTTATGTATAGCTGTTCAGGATGGTTGGATAATCTATAAACTATCCTGCATGCTATTAGCTTTAGTGAGCTGGTCAATTAAGAGCTTGTTAATTTTCTACCTGTTGAAACTCTAGTTTGCCACTTTATTTAATTACTATGTACAGATAAGGAACATGTTAGCTTGATTCAAATCTAAATGCATTAATGCATTTAAAGGGGATCTTGTCCAATTAAATGCAAGTGTGGCTTGCAAGATCTATTACGCAATTTGTTCAAAATTCTACGACATCTATCTATAACCATCATTCCTTGTAATGTGCAACATAAATATATTTTATTAAAGGGATACTGTCAGGGGACTTTATAAAAAGTCAGTTATAGTGCTGCTCTAGCAGACTTCTGCACTGAAATCCATTTATCAAAAGAGTAAACAAATTTTTGTATATTCAATTTTGAAATCTGCCTGTCTGCCCCTATTACTATTGATTGTTGCTCTAATGCTGGCCATACACGGGCAGATAAAGCTGCCGATATTGGTCATTTAGACCAATTTGACAGCTTATCTGCCGTGTATGGGGGCTTCCGATCTTTTCTTCCGATCAACCCGTCAGAGCCCCTTGGCGTCATCGTAATCCGATCGTTCGACCATATGGCCGAACGTTCAGATTACTCTGATTTAGCCCTGCCATGTTAGTGGCATATCGGGGAAAGATATCGCCAAACGAGCAAATCTTTGCATCTATGGCCAGCTTTAGATCTACCAGGGAGCTGTTATCTTGTGTTAGGGAGCTACTATCTGGTTACCTCCCCATTGTTCTGTTGTTAGGCTGCTGGGGGGAGGGAGTGGGTGATATCACTCCAACTTGCAGTACAGCAGTAAAGAGTGACTGACGTTTAACAGAGCACAATGACTGTCACATATCTGGGGCAGTTGGGAAACTGACAATATGTCTAGCCCCATGTCAGATCTCAAAATTGAATATAACAAAATCTGTTTGCTTTTTAAAAAATGGATTTCAGTGCAGAATTTTTCAAAGGTATTATACATGGAATAGGCCTTTGTCAACTATAAAGGTATTTTTGTAGCATCCCCAGTTCACTTTTTTTTATTTTGTGGGGGGGATATCGAATATCGGGATAGGCCAGTAAGTTTGACATCTGTGGTGGGCAAAATATTTGAAGGCTTGTTAAGGGATCACATTCAAAATTTTGACCTAGTGAATGGCATTATGAGCAGCAATCAGCATGAGGCAAGTAAGATGCTGGACAGTGGGGGGGGGGGCAGTAGATGTGATTTATTTGGATTTTGCCAAAGCGTTTGATACCGTGCCCCACAAACGACTGCTTTCTGTTGGTCTTAATGAAGTTGTTTTCTCATGGATAGGAAACTGATCGGGTACAGAGGGTGGTTGTTAATGGTACATTCTCTACTTGGAGTAAGGTTCTCAGGGCTCGGTATTGGGTCCACTTTTATTTAACTTGTTCATTAATGACTTAGGGGAGGGTGTTGTAAGTAATGTATCAGTGTTTGCAGATGACACAAAACTATCCAGCCCAATTAATTCCATCCAGGATGTGGCATCCTTGCAACAGGATCTTGACAAACTGGCAATCTGGGCAGATAAGTGGCAAATGAGATTCAATATTGATAAATGTAAAGTCATGCACCTGGGATGTAAAAATATTCAAGCCACTTATACCCTTAATGGGACTGCACTAGGCAAATCCATTATGGAAAAGGACCTTGGAGTCCTTGTAGATGATAAACTTGGCTGTAGCAAGCAATGCCAGTCAGCAGCATCAAGGGTCAATAAGGTCTTGAGCTGCATTAAAAGGAGTATAGAGTCACGGGAGGAGGGGGTCATTCTTCCACTTTATGGAGCACTTGTAAGGCCACATCTAAAATATGCCGTACAGTTTTGGTCTCCCTCACTCAAACAGGACATTATTGTATTAGAGAGGGTACAGAGAAGGGCAACTAAGCTGGTAAAAGGTATGGAAAACCTTAGCTATGAGGAAAGACTGGACAAATTGGGGATGTTCACATTGGAGAAGAGGAGCTATGATACCTATGTAAAAATATATAAGGGGGTCATATAACAATCTCTCTAATGCTTTATTCACCAGTAGGTCTTTCCAGCTGACAAGAGATCACCCATTTCGTTTAGAAGAAAAGAGGTTCCGCCTAAATATTCGGAAGGGTTTGCCACCTTTTCTGGAAAAAAAATACCAGCCTTCCTACATATTTTTCTTTTTTCCCTATTAATAACATTGGGATCAACCGACATTTTTACCGGCCAGGTGGCAACCCTAAATGGGACTTGTATGAGAAATATGGCCTTTTTAGCTGAACTGGGGCCTTCATTGGGGTGATTAATATGTGTTCCCATTTATAAAAGAAACAGATTTCAAAAGGGGGTAGAGGTTTCCATAGGGCAGGCAAATAAATAAATAGTTACATCCAAATGATGATGTAGTTCTAATATTATTATAGGGGATAACGGAGCCGTGCCACTGACTGTAGGCATCTATTTACCCTATTTATATCTATTTATAAAAAAAACTCTATTTTTGCACTGGGATCTTTAAATTGCACACAAATTGCAATATTTTTTTTTACCCCACAAAACAGAATGTAAAAATAAACACAAAAATTCTAGCACTTTCATGGTGTTTTAGCCTAGTGGCCTCCGCCACCAATAAGGGAAGCCCTGTGTAACAGACATTGAAGAAACCCCCTTTGGAAGCAACAATATGTGCTGGAAAATGCATTAAGCATCCAACTGAAAGTGCAATATATGTTAGCACTGATAGCCCTAATGCTGTTATGATACTTCAGCGAAGGCTTTCAGTATGAGAGATGGAAAGAGAAATATTATTTTGTGTGCTGAAATATTTATAACCCAGTAATGCATGCCTCTGAAATCCTCCCACTGGAGAAAAAAAAAACATTGTTGGGGGATGTGAGTCTTCCCTTTATTAACTGTTTTACTTTTTACACAACCATTGAAAAATATTGTCTGTTCTTCTGAGAGGGGACACAGTAATTCTAATATCACATTGTCTCTGTAATAAAATATATAACTAAAATCCAAGTGAAGAAAACATAAGGCCTCAATGCACTACTGGGGTTATGTAATAAAAGGCGCTAAGTTTGCCCTGGGGCAGTAACCCATAGCAACCAATCAGCAGGTAGCATTTACTGGTCACATGTTTAAAGGCAAGCATCTTATTGGTTGTCATGGATTACTGCTCCTGGGCAAACTTAGTGCCTTTTATTACATTTGGGTGCTTTTAAAAACACCTACCCATGCTCCCACATTTTAAAAATGTAATTTGTCTATATAAGTTTCAATTAAGTTGTAATATGTCTATTGACTTTTCAACAAGACTTTGGGCCTACCAACAAGCCTCCCTGTTCGATTTGAACGATTTTAACCCTTCGATCGAATTTTTACTATTCGATCAAAATTCGGCCAAACAACTTTGGTAGATTGAAACTGGCGAACTAGGCAGTCGAATAAAAATTTAAACGGGAAGTTATTCGATAGTCGAGTATTCGAATAGATTTTTATTCGAAATTACTAAATTTACTGGTCAAATTTACCTAATTTAAATGTTCGAAATTCGAATCTATTTGAAAATTCGATTGAATTTCGAATCATTTTGAATTTAGTAAATCTGCCCCTTAGTGTTCTTAAGAACCGGACTATTTTATGCACCCATTTATGGTTGCGCCTGAAGTTACAGGGGTTATTGGGTCATAGAGGAGAATAAGTCCTTAAACCTGTACTTTATGAAGTATAAACTGAATACTCAAAGTACTTGACAATAAGATTTCCTATCTTGCTTGCTAATACCACTAATGGTGTGGTCAGGCAAACTGCAATAGTAGCCATAACTCCACAGTTCATGTGGCTGGAGGGGAGACAATTTGATATTCCAGAGATAGAGCCACACAGGCCCCATACTAGAGTTTATCTTTTGGTTTCTTTAATTTCCTTTATTGACGCCACAGTTATAGAGCATATATCTCACATGATCTGAAAGCGACACACACCATAATTGCTACATAGGCTGTAAATAAGAAATCCATATACATTTTTATCAGCTGACTGTCACTCTTTTGCATAAATGAGCAGGAGTTGAGGGTGGAGCATAAAATGTAACCCCTTTTTAGGGATGAAATGGTGGGGGGGCAATTCTAACTCACATAAATGAAGCAAAATTTAAAAGAAAATATACTTTAAAGGAAAACTGCAACACATTTCATGAAAGGGGTTGTTTACCTTTTAGTAGGTCATAGACTAGGCCATTCTAAGCAACTTTACAATTGTCTTCATTATTTATTTTGCATAGTTTCTTATTCTGCGTCTTTCCAACATTCAAATGGGGGTCACTGACCCTATCTTAAAACAAATGCTCTGTAAGGCTGCAAATGTATTGTTTTTTACTACTTTTTATTCCTCATCTTTCTATTCAGGCCTCTCCTATTCATTTTCCAGTCACTTATTCAGATCAACGCATGGCTGCAGGAGTAATCTGGGCCCTCGCAGCCTTATTGCTGAAATTGCAAACTGGATAAAGCTCTAAATAACTCAAAAACCACAAATAATTTTAAAAAAATGAAAACTTGCAGTTGCAAATTGTCTCAGAATATCACTCTCTACATCATACTAAAATTTAATTTAGATGAACAACCTTTAACTGTTGCGCTTCACTGCAGTCAGTTGCAGAAAACATTCCATTAGTTAAAGGTACTTGCATCAATATGAGTTGAGCCATCCTCCTGCCTCATGTTCTGAAGAGTGCAGTTGGGGCCAGTGGCGTAACTATATATTACAGGGCATCACAGTAAATTACTTTTCAGGACCCCCAAAATGTCTTGATGTTAACTTGTTCTACCAATATTTATTGAAATTGTATATTAATAAGCGACTCATTTTGCCCCTATACCTCCTGCCCCCCCCCTGCAGTTGCAGGGTCTGCTTACTCTGTAGTTATGCCCCTGGTTGGGCCTACTGATGCAGGGGAACCCTGGAGCTAACTCCACCTCTGAACCAGGCGATAACTCTTGGGTTTCTACAGTGGCCTATATCAATCACCACAGCACACCACCTGCTATGACGCAAGAATTACGGGGGTAAAAAAGCATACTAATTATGTCTTTAGCAATGAAGATCTGTGCCTCAGATGACAACACCCGTTGTTCCCCATTTTCTTTAATGGTGACTCACACCAATGGAGTGGAGTGCAGAAACCTGTACAATTCTTTGGAAGGCAGTGTGTAAAATGGAAAAAAGGGTGTCCTACACCTGTTCTTTGCAATTTGCACAGCACCGTCAAATTAATAAAAGACCTCTGTTATGTCTACATTTGCAGAAAACCAAAGAAGTTACTATTCTCTCCCCCCCCCAAAGGCTTTACTATAGCAGATTCCCAACTGGATCATATTTCTCTATTCAGTAATACACTCTTCCCTATGTTCTAAGAACACAAACACTGTATGCAATTGCCTAAGCTTCAGACAAAATCTATAACAGGTCTCATAGGGACGTGACAAAACTATCTTATATATACAAAATAGTCATCTAAAAGACAGAACAAAGAATGTAAAAGGCTTCGCCAGTGGTCTGACCTAATGTTTAAGAAATAAAATGAATGGGTCAATAGATTGACCAACAGACTCAAAGTTGATCAATATTCACTGATGAGGGCTGGAGGGTTACACAAAATGTATAGCTGGTGAAAGAAATAAAATAAAGCAGAAAAGCAATGAATGGGTGGGGAGATGCAGATATGTAGTCAACTGGAGGACAACCAACCCCCAAATATTCATAGCAAATGTGTTTGACTATTTTATAATGTTGCTTCAACCTCCTTATAGCACTCTACAAGATGACCTGATCAATAACTACCCCAATCCACAATACTATTAGGTTTTTTCTTTCCTGCACCAAATTTTGGTTAGAAAACAAGTGTATGGTGCAAAATCAGGTACAAATGGTGAGGTGGGAATTTACTAAAACTCTACTTTTTTTCTCTGTAATTAAAAAAAAAAAATCTGACCAAACTCCCAAACCGAAATCCCCTTAGTTTACCAATAACTGTTGTCAAAAAAGTCGGTGCAAAAAAACGCTGCGCGAAAATTATGCATCAATTTCAATGATGTGACATTTTCGAATTGCGGCTCCATAAGCTTGGCTTTATTGAATTGCCGCCACAACAACTCAAATTTATCGGATTATCGAACAAATACCAGTGCGGATCACAATGCAAAGGGACATCTGCCATTGACTTCTACATGACCTCGACAGGTTTTTTCGGATTTGGATTTTTGGCAGCTTTGGGGTATACACATATCTAAAAATTTGAGTTTTTTTCCCTATAAAAATGTACAATTTCCCCTTTAAAAAGGTAACCAGAAAAAAAAAAAGGTTTAATAAATAGGCCCCTAAATTTCCCCGGAATTTCCTTTTATTAGTCTCACATACCCCTTCCAACATAAGTGACATATAGATGGACACAAAGAAACAGAGCAGCTATAGGATGCCTTCTTTGTGATTTGTTAATAGTAGCTGGAAAGATTTGTCATTGAATCTAACTATTCCTTGCTAGATAGGCAGACATATTTATAGAGAAACTAACCACTTATTTTGCACTATGCTTTGCAGGAATATCTGCTTCTAAGAGATTCAACAGAGGAGTTGCCTTATAACTATGACTGATCCTTATGTGACCTGCAAACTGTCTATAGGTTCTAATTGTGCAGTGACAGATGCTCAGGACTTTGCTAATTAAAGCTCTATTGAAACTCATGCTTGAAGTCACCCTTTGACAGATTAGTCTGGATTGTTGTGTTGATTTGCCTTTTCTATCTTCCAAAATTTTCTCTCTCAAGAACATCAGTTTGCAGGTACCTTGTGTGGTGTTTATACAAATGGCCTGCAAATGGCTGCATGAATGTGCTAATAAAGTATTGCTATACCCTCCTCATCCTCGGCTACCAAACAAACACAACTAGATCTCCCCTAAGTGTTACAGAGAATAAACAAATCATCAGCAACTATGGAAAAGTGCTCGTAATTTGCATGTAATTCATAGGGGCAGGCTGAAGGGGTGCAGTGGCATTCAATGAAGTTGACATGACTGGAGAATGCTGAACAGTATGGACATTGCTCCATTTTCCATCTATTTTAGCACTATGAACTGGTGCCTGTGAACTCATAAATTGGTCTTAATAGGAACAGTAGCACTACAACTGAATGCAATTAAACTATAATGTAGTGTTGGCTTGCACTGGTAACAGTTGTGTGCTTCAGAAAGACTACTATAGCTTATAAAATCTGTGGTGTGCAGTCATGGGGGCAGTCATTCAAGCTGGAAAAAAGAGGAAATGCACACTGAACAAAGCTGATAACAGATAAAACACCATTGTAGTTTACACTGCTTTTCTGTTATCTGCTATGTGACCTGTGTATTTTCCTTTTTTTCTGTTCTTCTATATAACCTGTGAATTTTATAAATTTTTTGGTGTTCTCAACATTGCAATTGATCCTTTGTGAATTCCAGCGTGAGGCATGCTGGAGACACTGTTTTTTGTTTTGGTCAGTTTCAATAGCTTTCTCTATGGCTAACAAGAACTCCTCCTAGGGTTGCCACCTTTATTGTTTTGGGAAAAAGGGCAGGGTGCAGCCCAGATTACATCTGGGGGCGGTCCATGTGACATTGTAGAGTGGGCCGGGTAGGGGCGATCCACCAATAAAGCAAGTTGAGACTCTCGCCTCAGACGGCAGAGCCCCCTTACTTACCAGGGGCGGCAAAAATGGTTTTCGACCAGGAAATTCAACTTTTCTAGTCCGGAGCGTGCAGTTGCACAATCTACTCTAGCAATGAGGAACCCTCCTACCCAAGTCTGGTGCTGAAAAAGTCAGTGCCGTGGGGAGGGGGCGGCCCCCTGGGGCCGGGGGATGTCAGGGTGGGGCAATGATGTCAGGGGCGGAACGTATGAAGTAGGGGGCAGGTGACATAGGGGGTGGGACTGATGACGTGAAGATCAGTAGTTGGCTGATTGCCATATCATTCACTTAAATATACTCTATGGATTTCCTAATGGAAATCCAGACATGCACTTTTCACCTTCCAAAAACCGGGCTGTCCGGGTGAAATCCAGACAGATGGCAACACTAACACTCCCCCTTCCCCAGCCCCTATCTTATCAGCGGCAGGAAAGCAGAGCATGTTGGCACAGAGCGGGTGGAGTCTGGGCAGGGTCCCGACAGAGAGTGGACTGGGTCCAGGTGCGGAGTGGATGGAGGTGGGAAGTGGGTGGAAGGATGGGGATCGGAGTGTGCTGGGTCCCTCTGAAGATTACTCTTCAGAGGGAGCACTCTAGTTACACCACTGGCTAGATTAAGGGATTCCTGCCCAAAGCCCTATGGATTTCTTTGGAATGTACTGTCACCAATGAAATCCAAATCTATCCTAGGCTCAGTTATTCAACACATTTTTATATGGAGAGGTCTTAATTAAAAGTATGCTAATTATAAAAGCTAGGGTACAAGGTCTATTGCAGAGTCCTTAGAAATGAATACATTGTAATCAACTGTGTGATTCCTGATATAAGGCACTGAACACGAATACAAAATGTCCATCGCCATTACTTTGAGGGTGGTGCTGGAGTTCTGGACTAGGCCTGCCTTGTGATAGAACAGAAATATTGACATACTTTGAGAAGTTTGACAAAACACAGAAAAAAGGGCTGCTCTGAAAAAGGTCATACTGTGTAGGAAAATGATGAATATCACATGGTAACAGTGGGCCAAAATATCGTTGGTGGATTCATGGAATAACCTTTCACTAAGAGTGGCAAAAATCAATAAACTATGGAAATGCAGAAATTGACCTATGGCTATCCCATACATAAATGAAGGTCAGAGATCTTGTAAGATTATGCAGGGAGCTAACAGGCTAAATGGGCGTTTCAGTGAGCCTGCTCTCTGGCCCCCACATCCAGTGTTTCTACCTGAGAAATCATTTGCTGTTATTATGGAGGAATTTGAACCCATGCTGCTAAACCCACCACCCTGACTTGAAAAACGGATGCGTTATAGGAGCAGCGACCAAAACAGCTCTCCTCCTCCTCCTAAGCCAAAAGCAATTTCTTTTTCTAATTTTAGTTATGCACAAGCCTGCGGGCATCATGAGCGTTTAGTAATTAGTTTTATAATTACTGCTGTTTTGCTCGCTGTCATTCAATTTTTCTTACAGCCCGGCCCGGGAATGCAATGTCTCTTGCCCACAGCTGTGGAAATTGCTCTACGATTAGAAAGCAAGAAAAAAAAAAAAAAAACGAGAAAGGGGGGGTTGAGATAAAGAACAGCAACAGCCTTTGTTGGGTAAGATGTTATGCCAAGAGTTGCCCACTGTGTTTAACTCTTAGTGTTATAAAGACTGCAAACCATCAGGCAGTAATAAAAATACCCAGCAGTTTGGCTGGAATACATGTATTTAAGGGGAACTATCATGAAAATTTAAATTTTATGTAAGTTTTATCTTACTGAAATAAGGAACTTTATAAATAGAATGGAGAGAAAAATGTTCAATTGATTATGTCTTCATGCAGGAGTTGGGTGTCAGATTTCCATTGACAAATCCAATATATCTTATAGGGGGGGCTCCCTTTCTTAGAAGATGCATTAGAGCTCATTCAAATAACTGTACAAGCAGAATATAACAAAATAACTCACTTTGGCATAAATTCTGCATGTAGAGAGACAGGATTTCTGGTGATTTTAATAGAGTTAGCTCTAATGCATCTTCTATGAAAGGAGCCCCCTAAAACATATATTGAATTTAATTGTCAAAATCAGACTCCCAACTCCTGCATGAAAAGATAATGAAGAGAGAAAGATGCAGAGAATATTGAAGGGGTAGTGATGAGCAACTTGAATATTTCAGCAATGGTACCGATTTTTTAATCGGTTATAATTAGAAAACATCTTATTTCAGTATGATGAAGCTTATATTACATTTTAATTTTCGCAATAGTTCCCCTTTAGAATCTTTATAGGAACTTGTGGGGAAATGACTATAATCAGAAAGAATACAGGAAAATATGAAGATTATGCCCAGTTTCAAATCAGCGTTATGTATTAACTCATAGGTGAATTTCCACTAACTTGCAAATTTTTGCCAGCGATCTCTTCTCCATTACTCGCACAACGTTGCCAGGCACAAATTTGTTACCACTTGGCTAATTCACTAAAATGTGAAGTTGGATCTCAGCAGCTGGTGAATTTTCGCTAGCGTTACTTCGGCTGGGCGAGCATTTCCTAGCAAATTTTCACTAGCATTTACTTCTGCCAAGCTAAACTTTACTAGCACTTCTGCCCTTAGGTTAATTTGAATAGGGCAGGTATCTAAAAGTCGTATGGATGCCTTTATTAGTAATGTTGGTGCAAATGCTTGAAGTGACCACTTTTTCAAACACGTCCAATGAGCCATAATAAAGACAAAATAGATCCTCTAATGCCCTAGACATGAGCCCACCCTTAAGCAAATGTGGCATGCCCCTCAAGTTAGTTTTGAAAAATTGTTCAAACTTAAACCTTTCATTGTTCGGACTTTTGAAGTCACTAGCGTTTTTATCAATTTTAATGCATTACTGGCAAACGGGATATTATGTCACTTGACATAAGATTGAGGGAGATATAGCTTCGTTGTATCAGTTCGCCTGGCCTGAGGTAGCCAAGGAAACTCTGGCGAAAGGGGTAACATTCAGTCAAATTCACATCTTAGTGAACGCTAGTGACGGTCTTGTTCGCTAGCAAATTGTCCTCTATACCTGTTAGTGAATAGGAGATGTCCCTGCAGATTAGATTTCTGGCGCTAGTGATGGCCACTTCGCCCTATAGTGAATCAGCCCAATATGTCACCTCAATCGCACCAGACTTTACGTCAAATGAACCCATAGATTGGCCTGTAGAATCCAGTTTGACTTCAAAAGGAACTTAAAGGAAATAGACATAAAACAGATATTTTAATTTTACACCCATAAATAATGATTCCTGTAATATATGTTTTTTTATTCAAATAATCTTGTTTTCTCATAATTCAGCAAAGTCGATTCCCTTCTCCCTACTTTTCTCAAGCAGATCTTCTGTAACTATATAGTGTTGAAAGCTCAGGGTTTAAATCTTCTGCTATTGCCTGCAATAATTGCTTCTTATATACAATCAACATTGCAGAAATGCACAGGATTCATTGTAAGGAGCGGTCCAGGCAGGCAATTTAAGCAGGTAGATTTGACCCTGTCATTAAATATCTGCATTTTCAGTCTTATGGATGAACCAAGAAGTGAGTGATGAAATGGAATCCAGTGGGAACCTTGAAACTATTGTCAACTTTGAGGTCATGGCAACTCAAGTGTT
Organism: Xenopus borealis; assembly: GCA_024363595.1. NCBI lineage: Eukaryota > Metazoa > Chordata > Amphibia > Anura > Pipidae > Xenopus > Xenopus borealis. Next base: position 99,521,784 of record CM044445.1, on the reverse strand, counting down.
TCATCAATGCATCTTAACTGGTGCATTGGACTTGGTGAAAAAAACACAAAGTCCACAAAGTGGTTTGGATGCACGTAGTGACTGCGGACTGTAAACGAGCCCTTTAAGTACCAGAACGTGCACACCATTTACCAATAAAGGCACACAATACCCTCCACTTTGGTGACTCCTTTGGAAGACTGTAGGTGTAATTCAGTTGCATGTCTAGACATATTAAGCTAAAGCAACCCTGGAAGTAGCACCTCATCAATGCCGGTGTTAATTCCAGGGCTCCCTTGCACCTATCTGACCTTTAATGTTTATTTGCATGTAGTTCATCACCGCAGGCTGGGTGGGAACACTGTAGCTATGCAGAGATTGTATGAATACATGGAGATAACCTTTGTAAATAGCACCCAAAAATACAGAATTTTGTGTCCATTATAGCACTTTAGTGTTCCAAAAAAGTATGCCAGCATCAATAGTGTATCTGGGTCCTGTGCTGTACTACGCGCTGGACCTCCAACCACCACCCCTCCACTCAACAATCACAGCAAAGTACAATCTAATCCCAAGTGGCAGGTGGCAGGCTGGAGGGGTTTAAAAAAAAAAAAAGCTGACCTCTTAGAAACAGGCTCTTGGATATCTATATAGAAGATACATTCTTGGCTAGAATAGGTATCATTGTTTAGTAAGCACAGATCAGCAGGTAAAATGAATCCCAGTTATTTGGAAAGAAGGTCCATGTGCACTTTTGCCCAGTGTAATAACACGAGTATAGCTGAAATTAATTAGCAGTGGAGCATTTACTGCACTACCATAAATCCTCTGCTGATTAACACCCTGTGATAATGGGAGTATAACCAATAAATCTGCCCTGTTGGTAGGCCTTACGGGTCAAGAGAGCTAGAGTTGGTGGTGCACATAGTGAGAAATCATTGTGTAATTAGCAGAAACATTTAAGACTCCGCTTACAGACCTTCAAACTGCAGTGCAATTTTATGCATCTCACCATTCAGCAATACAATATTAATTGGTTTCAATCTGCCCCGGGGGTCTGTACCCAGTAGAATGTAGACAAATTCTGAACATAGAAAAAACATAGGGATGACCACATTTTTCTCTGTTCAGTTTTAGTTTAGTTTCCGGCCCTGTTGATACAGACCTAGAAGTGAAAGCAATTCACACTTTCACTGCCAAATGCTTAAAGGGGTGGTTAACCATCAAATTTGCTTTTACTATCATATAGCCATTATTATCACAAAACCATTGCAATAAGTCTTTATTCTTTAATTTTAGTGGGTTTGTTTCTAATTAATTAGCTTTTGGATCAGCAGCTCTCCTATTTGGCCCAATTTACCCCAGCAACCAGGCAATGGGTCGAATGGCAGACTGGAAGATGAGTAGGAGTGGCCTGAATAGAAAGATAAGTAATATGTTACAAATAAATAACAATAAAATGATAGCCCCACAGAACATTAGTTTTTTTGGCTCTCAGGGTCTGTGACCCCCTCACTCTATCAACCCCAGAGAATGTTAAATTACAAGCTGGAAAGAGGAAGACATATGGTAATACAATGAGGGAGTGCAAGATACAACTATAATCATAAATTAAAACAATTTCAAAAACATTAATAATGGAAACACACGAGGGAACACTGCATTGCAATAATATAATAATTGTTCTTTCTGTAATCTGTAACTACTAAATCCCTCCTTCACACTCTTCAGCTGCTGGGAGTTGTGCGTCAACGGCAGCTGAAAGATCCCAGATTGGTAGCCCTAATATAAAGCGTCATCATCTTACCCTAACGTCACCAGTCTCTCATTCTTCCTACCTACATTTTCTGATGGTGTGGGACCTAGAATTTGAATTTTGACAGAGGGGTTCAGCCTGAAGACCCCTTTGGGTGAGTTTGGAGAGAGAGTGCCTATTCC
>CM044445.1:99498545-99509173 GCA_024363595.1 Xenopus borealis | reverse complement strand
TATATATATATATAAATTGTTTTGAAAGTATGCACACTCTTACTCCAGCAGTCGATAGTCGGTGCTTAGGTCAATCGTAATGTACAATCTTCAAAATGGACCAGCAATCCAAAATTGTAAATCCACGATTTATTGAAACATCACTCGTGTATCCAATGTTTTGGCCTTCATTGGGGCCTTTATCAAGCTCAGGTCACTGACAGTAGCCCAAAGCATGTGTTGTGAATCGGCAGAAAAATATATAGGGGGTGCTGGGGGCATCATTAGAACCTCACTGGTGAAGATGTCAGAAATATATAATGTATCATACCATAACTTTGTTTAGCTCTCCCCATTTGGTCTGAGCTCTGAATATCCTACTATTAAAGGAGAATAGATTAGCCACAATAGTGCAAGCTAGAATACTATTTATTCTGCAGAATGCTTTACTATACATTAGTAAACAGCTCTAGAAGTTCTCTCTGTTAGCTTAGAATAGCAGCTGCCATATTAGCTTGATGTGACATCACTTCCTGCCTAAGTCTCTCCCTGCTCCCGGGTCAGATTACCGCAGGGAGGGGAGGAGGGAAAGGGAAAAGGGGAGGGGGAGAGGGAGAATGGAACAAAGTGAGAATGCTCAAGTCCTAGCACTGGAGGTTTAGGGCAAGGCCAGATGTGGCGTTTTTATGTTCCATATTTAAAAAGCTCCATCTGGCGTAAATATGCATAAATGTGCTCTACCACTGAAACTAACGGAAAAAGCACTATGGCAACTCACACAGGGAGCTTGCAAGCCGAAATCCGCCACAGGACGCCAGTATTGGTGTTTTTTAGCAGAAACGCTAAAAAGTCAAGAAACCACTAAATCAATACATTCTATGGGATCTGCACATTTGAAACCACACTTTGCGTAAATACGCAGGGTATTTCAAATATGACATCCAAATTATCAATGAGAACAATGAGAAGTGCATGTTGGGAAAATAAACCTACGTGCTGAAAAACGTCGCGTTTGGTTTCTGTGGCGTATTTACACCCGACAAAGCCTTATTAAAAATGAGACGTAAAAATGTTGCAAAAACGCCACGTCTGGCCTTGCCCTTAAGCTGAAGGAAGGCTGATACAGAAGCCCATGTGTACACAACAGAAGGAAAGAGATGCTGTGTTTCTTTTGACAGAGGACTCAGAGCAGCATTACTTTGAGAGTTTACTGGTATATTTATATAGACCTTTCTGATAAAGCTTACTTAATTTTAGCTTTTCTCCTTTAAGGAATCTCCCAAAGAGGTACCAGTAATCAGACCCTGGCACCAATACGCTGTATGGCGACACGCTCGCATAGAGGTGCCAGGCAATGTGTTTTTTTATGCAATATTCTTCATGCCTCTTAGTCGTGTATCACTGGGACACTCAGTCTGTCGTGTTCTACAGCAGCGATGTGCCATTTATATCAGGCCAAAATACGCTGCTATATTTAGTTGTGAAATTGGCCTTTTATGTTCCTGATGTTTACAGAGTCGAAGAGAAATTAATGTTGACAGCCGCAGGCAGCTCTTCTTAACCCTTCTGTGCCTGGGGGTGGAATCAGCCCTGCGTGACACTCCGCAGGGAATCCCAGACTGCAGCAATGCTGAGATTTCCCCCCCCCAGGTATGTGGGCCACCTAAGCACAATCCTATTTTTTTTTTATTTACTGCTATTTTAACACACAGCGCTGTACAGAGATTCTCTGGAGCACGGAGAGTACCTGCTCAGCAGAGCTTATAATCTAAATTGGTGCCTGAGGTGTTGGGGAATAAAGTGAATTGCCTAAAGTTACAAGGAGCAAACAGTGTTTTTATTTTAGCCTGTTAGCCTCTGTTATTGTCCCAGCACCCATCAAGTCACCCAGCTTGGACGTTTCTAATCTTAAAGGAGCAGGTGATACTTGGAAAAGGCATCCTTAATAACATGGATTTATGGGTGATTTTTATTGCAAGCAAATCAGTGGCGTCAGATAAACACATATATGGTATACGGTCCGGTGGCTAGAAACCTACATACATATGGCATTACATCACGGTTCTGTCCATATTGTAAGAATAGAAGGCACAGCTATCTAGTGACCACAGTAACCTTATTATTATCAGCTTCCACTGGTTAAACATATGGTAAGGTATAGCGTTTTGGGAGGAAAGAACATTTGCGTCTATACTAGGGTATAAAATACGGCTAGAAGGGCCATACTTATTGGAATTTAATTTACAAGCAATCAGCACAGCCCTGCAACTTGCATTTATTAGATGTGTCCCTGAATTTTTAAGTGATCTGGTAAGCTGTCATACTGCTTACATTAAGACATTGTCCATAATGCAAGAACTGCATTCGGTCACAGCTAAAAAGTAGAAACATAAATAGTCAGTGTATGTCCCTCTACAGAATGAAGGACCTTGGTGTCTTTTAAATTCAGGGATTATAATAAATTTATAAACAGGTACATCTTATTGCACTGCTTCTCCCCCAAAGTAAGTTTTGTGTTGAGCAATCATTATTATGGTACACAGTGTCAGATTGGGCCTACCATCATAGAGCTTAAATGAACAGTAACACCAAAAATGAGTGTCCTAAAATAATATAAATATAATGTAATGTAAAACTGTCACATATATAAATATATATAAACAAAATGCTGATTAGCCATGGAGGCAGCCCTTCAATGATGAAAAAGGTAAAAGGATACAGGATACACAGCAGATAGCAGAAAAGCTTTGTAGTAGACAATGGGATTCTTCAGAAAATCTCTGTTATCTACTGTGTGTCCTGTGTTCAGGGCCGGAACTAGGGGTAGGCAGAGTAGGCACGTGACTAGAGCACAAAGCTGGAGGGGGGGGGGGTGCCAGACACGTGCCTTCTCTTCTTCTCCTAGCCCCATGTCCAGTCCCTGCTGGTTTTCGTGTTTTGTTGGCTCATGCAGTTTTTTTGTGCTGCCTAGGGAGCTTCGCTGGGTTGGTCTGGCGCTGCCTGTGCTTGAATGGCTGCCCCAATGCAGGGTGCATTATATTGTCGTTCCTTTATAACACTTTTGTGTTACTTCCCCTTTAACATCTGGTGCCTACTCTTACAGCCAGGCCCGGACTGGCAATCTGTGGGTTCTGGCAAATGCCAGAGGGGCTGCTATAAGGTGCCATAGAAAGTCAGTATTTAGTGGGCTGGTGGGGCTGTTTGGGCCTCTATGTGGGCTGATTGGGTCTCTGTGTACCTGAAATGCCAGGGCCTATTTTGACTCTCAGTCCGGACCTGCTTACAGCAATAAGATGGATACAGTGCCAAAAGGAATAGAGCTTATACAGGCCTATAGCGGAAAGGGCTTATTGGAATTTTCCAAGACTCAGGCCACTAGGAGATCCTCTGGTACCAGTATTTCCCTGACAGTATCACTTTAACATGAACTATACAATGGATTATATTGAATTGTTGTAAGAGGGAATATCACCACCCCCTGACCCCCTCCAATGCAATAAAGGTCAATGTGGTGAGGAGAGGGGTCATTGGCTTATGGGCCAAAATCGGCCTTGGTTATAAATATATGGAAAACTGCAGAGAACTTCAGTCTAGTCTTAGTACTTTATACTGTTAAATAAAACAGATATGGTATATTCTAACCAAAATGCTTTGGACCATGTAATTTCCAGATAAGGGATCTGTAAAATAAAGGCAATAACTTACTAAATATATACTGGGAGATGGCCTTCCCATGAGTTTTCTGGATATCAGGTTTCTGGATAAGAGATGCCATACCGGTACTATCCATATTATAACCAAAAAGTAAAATGTTCATTCTCCTTAGAAACATTGTGCATTTTCATTTAAAATAAGTTATGCAACTCGGTTTCTAATAAGGGATAATCTGAACCTCTATAATGAGCTCCGTTACCACAAAATCCCAAGAATCTTGTCTGTGTTTGACTTTATTAAACGCATCGTGTTATTTCTTCGTTATACCTTAGTAATTGCACTAAATATGGCTTCCGAATCCACTTTTTGGAATCAAAAGCGTTAAGAAAGGAATCGCCCCCCCTTTCCAATGGGGGTGTTTATCACAGAATAGGTCCTGACATCCATTTATTCCTACCGGCTCCTCACTAAACAGACAAATGGGTGAAAAGTGGCGAATAAATGCAATTATCACTGGCTAAAGGAAGAATGCAGGATGGGCAGAATAGAGGTGTCGCATCCGATTACTGCACTGACACCTAACGGAATGGGTGACCCTGGTTCAGGTCACATGCTTCCCCTCCTTCCTCCCATACTTCTTCTGCCAGATTCAATTAGCAACAGCAAAGCCTAAGGCCAGAGAACACAACTAAGTGATGTAAAAGGCCCTCTCTAAACAAGGTCACCTGCTAAACCTCGGATTGCAAGCTTTTCAGTCAAACACATGCAAGACAATACAGGTGCACTGATAAAAGAGATGTCTTTGTCATACACATATCATATGGCATATGCACTGAGGTCACAGAAAAATCATTCCATGCTGACAAAATTCTCATGTATAAAGTTTAAACGCTAAATAAGTGGCTGTGCTGATGCAATTAACCCTAGTGTGTGATAGATTGTAAGCTGTACTGGCGCAGGGACTGATGTGCTGCGGAATATGTATATGAACAGTAATGTAATCTAAAAATGGAATCTATTAGGTTTATTTACAAAAAAAGGTACGGTACCTGTTATGCAGAATGCTTGGGACCTTGGCTTTTTCTAGATAATGGATCTTTCTGTAATTTAGATCTTTATACATTTAGGGGCAGATTTATCAAGGGTCAAATATCGAGGTCTAAAAGCCTTTCGGATTCAACCCTTTTACGATTTTTCGAAGTAAAATCCGACAAAATCGAACATCGAATTTGTTGGATTTTACCGCTTTTTGATTTTTTGATAGAATCGAATGATAGAACGATTTTACGAAAAAATCGTAAAAATTAGTTGGATTGTTGAAAAAATCGTATGAATCGAACGAGTGAAGCATTCGATCGTAGGATTTGTATTCGAACATGAAACTTAAAAAAAAACAAACCTATGGGGGCTTCCCATAGGCTTCTATTACAATTCGGTAGCTTTAATCTGGCAAAGTAGGCCATCGAATAAGAATTTAAAGGGGAAGTACTTCGACCATCGAATGGATGAATGAATGTATAGATTTTTTATCCGATCTATTCGATATGATCAAATTTTGGAAATTCGATGGTCGAAGTGGTCTAATTTGAGAAATCGAAAATTTTCAATGCGATCGAATTTCGAATCCTTCACACAAATTTGATAAATCTGCCCCTAAATCTTCTAGTCTACTAGAAAACCATGTAAACATTATATAAACCCAATAGGCTGCTTTTGCTGCCAATTAGGATTGATTATATGTTAGTTGGGATTAAGTACAAACTACTGTTTTATTAATACAGAGAAAAAGGAAATCATTTCTAAAAATGTGGAATAATCTCTATAGGAGCTGGCCTTTCCGTAATTCTGCACTTTCTGGATAACCGGTTTCTGGATAACGGATTCCGTACCTGTACTTATAATGCAGCCATTGCTGTTCAGATGATCTAATGTACTGTATTATAGGTGCATCTCCTGTTACTGCAAGACCTAGAGGACTAAATAAAGAAAATAACTAATGGAGGGAGTTTGTAATATTCCAAATATTAATGGGCGAATCTGTCTTGTTTCGCTTTTCCGAAAAATTCCCAAAATCGTGAAACGACGGAAAATTTGCGAAACTCGAATTTTGACACCCGCGGCAATTTTGACACCTGTGACTATTTTGATGCCCATCACAATATGACACGTGCCTATTTTGACATTAAAGTCAATGGACATCAGAATAATTTAGACGCATTTCAGAATAGTCGTGGGCAACAATTATTTTTTTTGCCGCAGCTTCGCAAATTTATTCGCTGGCAGCAAAATGCAGAAATTCATTGTGATTTTGCGCCTGCCGAATTTATTCGCTCCATCACTATTCCAAAACTACATTAAAGCAGTTTTTCCTTCTGACATTTAATATATATATATATATATATATATATATATATATATATTAATCAAATAACATGTAATCTATATAAATACCAGCACATTGACACATTAGCAACACACAGGAAGGGCACAGCTCCACTAGATGTCAATGTTACATGTCTGCCAACTCCACTGAACAGTGTTACTGCTCATTCAATGCACTTCAGCTACAGCACTGCGTGAAATAGTCTGAAACATCACGGCCTTGCTACATGCAATAAAGCAATACTTACACAACCGTATCGAACCCCTTGTTTCCCTGCTAGAGAGGAGAGCAATGGGCTCATCTCATAATGCTCTGTACTAGGAAGTTGAAATGTTAATACACAGAAGTCCAGCCTTTCTGTTCTCTAAATATGGCAGAATTTCAATTCCCAGCATGCTCTGCTGACCCCTAGTAAGAGTCAAAGCTGCTCTGCAACAGGGCGATGATCCATCATGCAGCACTCAATTTCTCCTCTCTGGCTATCTCCTATAAGTCAAGCAGGGAGGAGAAATTGAGCATTGCACGATGGATCGCTGGATCGCTGGATCGCTGGATCGCCTTTTTCTGAAGTGGAGCACCAGCAGAGTTTCGGTAAGTTATTTCTTAATAAAAGCTTTGTGATTTTAAAGTCTAATTTGTCTTGGGGTCTTTTTTGTAAATGTATACTAACAAATATTTTATACATTTTTTTGATGTTATTGGTCCTTTAAGAGACTATAAATATCACGTTGGCAACCTCTCACTTCATTTTGCAAGCAATATACAAAACATGACTCTTTTTTTCACCTCCAATATCGGGTTCAAACTAGGAGCAGATTTACTAAATTCACATGAATAATTCGAAGTCCGATCGAATTTCAAATAAATTAGAATCTTCGAATATGCAAATTCGACCATCGAATATTCGAATTCGAATAATTTGAATATTCAAATAAAATTTTATTCGAATATTTGACTATTCGATGGTCCAAGTACTTCCCCTTTAAATTTTTATTCGACCACCTAGTTTGCCAGATCCAAGCTACCGAATTGGGAATCATTATTTTAGATTCTAGTCTATCGATCAAATTTTTCCTAGTTGATCATTCGAATTGCAGTAAAATCCTTCGAATTCGACTATCGAATTCGGATTTTACTTCCCTACTGTTCCCATGGCCAAATTTAGAATTTTTTTTAATTCAAAATTCGACCAATGATAAATCTGCCCCATAAAGTGCACTTTTCACTATAAAACATGTGTGGTACAGATCACACTTTTCTACTGATCTCGTGTTATTTATTTATTTCTATTTCTTTGTATTCTGTCTCTTTTGGCAGACAAAATTAAATGCCACCTGGTTGCAATGAAATTTTTGATTATGAGGCTAAATTACTACTATATGTTGCCTATGCTGTATATATATGCTCCAATTCATCTTTTATTCTGGCAATAAATAAAAGCCTGCCTGCAAAACTTTGCAAATTAATTTTTTCTTTATATATTATTTTATTGCATTGCAAATCTTAATTGCGCATTGTGAACCTTTAACACCTGCTCTTGAGTTTTGTTTTGCAATCACTATCCTACTGTCACATGAGGGGCAAAGTGTTCACAAAGGCAAAATTTAAATTTTTTTTGCATTCCGAACGATTTTTTTGTTAGCAACCAATATTACATTTCCCCCCAACTCCAAACCAGAGAGCTGCAGGACAAGAAAAAAGATCAAACTAATTTCAAAACATTAAATAATGCTAACCCAATGTAACTGACCTTAGAATGTCATTGCCTACCTTACAGTAGAAGTTGATTATAAAGTAAAGTTCCCATTTATTCAGGTAGTGTTAAGATTGTTCTCCATGAATCTACTATCTACAGTAGAAGGTCATTATAAAGTCCCCTTTATTTAGGTAGTGTTAAGTTTATTCTGCTTGGAGGATTTTCCTTGAATCTACTACCTACAGCAGTGATCCCCAACCAGTAGCTCGTGAGCAACATGTTACACTCCAACCCCTTGGATGTTGCTCCCAGTGGTCTCAAAGCAGGAGCTTATTTTTTCATTCTTGGCTTGGGGGGCAAGTTTTGGTTGTATAAAAACCAAGTGTACTGCAGAACAGAGCCTCAATGTAGGTTGACAACCCACATAGGGTCTACCAAATGGCCAATTACAGCACTTATTTGGCACCCCAAGAACATTTTTCATGCTTGTGTTGCTCCCCAACTCCTTTTACTTCTGAATGTTGCTCTCAGGTTCAAAAGGTTGGGGATCCCTGATCTACAGTATAAGTTTATTATAAACTAAAGTTCTCCTTTATTCAGGTAGTGTTAAGATTGTTCTGCTTGGAGGATTTTCCTTAAATCTACTATCTACAGTAGAAGTTCATTATAAGTAAAGTTCCCATTTATTCAGGTAGTGTTACATTGTTCTACTTGGAGGATATTCCTTGACTCTACTATCTACAGTACAAGTTCATTATAAACTAAAGTTCTCCTTTATTCAGGTAGTGTTAAGTTTGTACTACTTGGAGGATATTCCTTGACTTTACTACACTTTCTGTTAAGCCAGAATAGTTTTCATCATCCCAAGGCAAATGAGGGTTTGCAGGTCCATTGGGGGTTAAGAGCATTTTATCTTCTGATCCATTATTCTGCTTGAAATGTCTAAAAAAAATCTCCACTCCCGTCAATGACGGAACCTCCAGCTGATTTCACCCTAACTACTGCAATTTCAGCAATTCCTTCTCAAAATCATACAGGCATGCGTCTCCTCCCTCCACCATATCACACTTGACTGGTGAAATGATGGCCTGGCGTTTGGTTAAATCACACACCCTGTCAAGGAGAGGGGGAAAAGTGTCAGCCGCCCCCTTTGCTCAATCTCTCCGCTCCTCTGAAGCTGAAAGGATTTAAGTGTGTGTGTGTTAGATTACTCAATATATACACACAGCTCAGTAATCAGCAAAAATGCCTGCATGCTAGGTTGCAGTGAAATGAGAAATGGTTTAATGGGGTTGATAAGTTGGGGTGTTTAGCAGACATATTCAGTACACATGGTAAGTATAAATACAAACGCTGCTGTCCATACAATCATTACTGGGGTGCATGGAAGGGACAAGGACCATCCCATTGACAGCAACTGAGAAAAAAATATTTCTGGATCTGACTAAAGCAATTTAGCACACAAGTTTTATTTGCAAAGCTCCCATCCTAGAGAGGGGGTGCAAAAACATTCAATCAGCACTTTCATCGGAGACACCCCAGCGTTCTGCTCGCTGCAGATTAAAAATCTGACTTGAGGTGCAGAGCACAGAACAGGTGTGTGCTAACTTGCACATCTAAATGCAAGTTACGTGGTAGTGGATGGGAGAGGGTACCTGCCCTCCTGCTGCTTAGAATTAAACATTATCAAATGCAGGCAGGGCTGTATTTATAGAGGAAGCGCAAGACTTGTATCTCCATTCATGACGGCAAAGACTTGTAATATTCCAAAAATTGTTAGAGCTCCTCCAAAAATAAAATATCCCAATACATTTAAAAAATAGAAAATATGTCATTAGGACATATCAGACAGGACCTAACGCATTTTGTGCCTGTTGGGGCACTAACTCATAGGCTATCCGCCTATACGTAAGTGCCCCAACAGGCATGAAATGCGTTAGGTCTTGTCTGATATATCCTAATAAAATATTTTCTATCTTTTTTCATTTATAGACTTGCTATTATTTTTGGAGGGACTCACACAATTTTTGGAATATTGCAATGGATTTGCACACTGGGGTGAGGTGCGAGTATACCCTCCAGAGTTTCGTTTTCATTTTTGTTTCTTGATTTTGTTTGTTATATACTTATTTTGGTAGTACCAGTTCATATTTATTTTTCTGGCTATAAGCACTACCTATCTTTCCTAAAGGCAAACACTTGTACCCTTAGTGCAAAGTATGGGGCAAGTGAAAGTGCAAAAACAATAGCGGTGTAGGCCCATTTTGTTCATTAATAAGGCTCCTAGTGCCCAGTGCCTCAATTAAAAAACCTACAGGCTGAAGAAAAACTGCACCCATACATTAAGTATTTTCCCATGGGATTTGTGCTCCTTGCATTGAATCTGATACAGGGTGCACTTTCAATCTAATGAAATCCATGAGGGTGGTCATGTACCATCCCCCACCCATGCAGGCCTGCTCGTCAAAAATACAGGCGGCACTTGAATAGAGATATCCTCTTTTCCATGTTACTAGCTGAATAATTTTATGGAGGTAGAAACAAAAAGTTAAAGGCATGGGCCATACTGTTGACTTTCAATACACGCTATTTGGAAACTTGGTGGTGGCCAGATAGCTTGCTCAGTGAATTTGCCAATCTGGGAGAGCCAGGAAAATAAGGTAGGTCAAGGACATATGTGTTAGAAGGTACTGGGTGGAAGGCTTTATCTGCACAATGTCCAAGGAAGTACTAAGACCAAGAATCAATATTATTAGTCTAATGCAGTGGTTCCTAAACTATGAAGCTAACCCACATTGGGGACTTGGAGCAGTGGCAGGAGGGCACATCTTTACAGGTCAGTAGGGTGAGATTTGGGAAGAAGTCTATTTGGTCTACTAGATACATCTGAAATCGCAGCATGAAGGACATTTGTGG
>CM044445.1:99487263-99496071 GCA_024363595.1 Xenopus borealis | reverse complement strand
AGCAATACATGTACAAATAACTTAAAAACCATAGAAAATCTGTAATGAATGTATATTGCAAAGCTGCTCATGTTTTCTTTGATCAGGCAAAAAAATATTTTTGGGGTTGACACCTTTAATATCTTTGAACAATGGCTGAATGGCTAATACACAACTGTTTGCCTATATTTGTAACCTTTTATGAGTTAATGGGGTCCATGACTAAAAACTGGATAGGGTGAGATCTGGGGAGACTAGGCATTGGCTCTCCTAGATGCACTCGTAATCCCAGCACGAAGGTAATTTGGGGAGAGATTAAAGGTGAACATTTTTTTATGCCCTTAATATCCTTGAACAATGGCTGACTAGCTAAAACACCACCGTTCCCCTATATATGTAACCTTTTATGAATTAAGGGGGTCCATGACCAAAATCTGGAACCCCTGGTGTAGTGCAATGCTAACAGCTGGCAAGGAACACTGTAAAATGATGCCGATGGTTACTAATTCCAGAGAAACTGATGCAGCTATAAAGCTACAGTTGAGAGAAACGTTAGAATGAAGGCACAAATATTTGCTACCTTTTTTAAACAGAAATCTCTTGGAACATTGAGCCAATTCCTGCAGCTGTATGTGCAATGCAGAGCTAGATAACAAGATCACTAAAAGATCTCTGTGCCGCTGTGACTTAAAGCTGGCCCTAAAAGGCTACGTTTAATGCCAGAGACATTAATATCCTCCCAGGCAACTTCCCATAACTAGCACACAACTCTTCCTACATAATCTCATGCCGTATCGACGTTTCCCATTCCTCATGCGCCCACAGCTTCTCTGTTTACAAAGCAATATGTATTTACTTTACATATAAAATAGGCGGATGATGTCTAATCACTGTGTTTTAAAGTGCATTGACTTTCACTGTCAATCTGATGATCACAGAGAAATTATGAATTTGGCATCTTAATAAGACATTTCTTTCTGTAAGATGACTACCTTATTGCTAATGGGGCTATTATCTTAAACAGGAAATTTGCACCAGTGCAGTTGTAACACAGAGCAACGAATCAGCAGGTAGAATAATGTAAAGTATATCTGTCGTTGCTATGGTTGTTGCACTGGTGAATTAGCATTAGCCAATGAGCACCTAGGTGATAGTATTAGCAAACTGAGATATAGCCAGCATGACAGATACGCCTATTAATCTAAAACAGAAGCTGATTATAGTTGCAACATAACCTGCAAATATGTTTACTACAAGAGAGAGCAATCAGTAGCTTTCTACACAAGGGCATAACATTGGGGAAAGCTGCTGCAGCTGCTGTGACCATAAGAGCATAGAGCAACTGACCAGTGAGAATTTTAAATTTGTATCCTCCATGGAGGCCACAAAAAGAAAAGCTGTTGGGGGGTGCTGCAAATGCTGTCTTTAGGCATGAGCTCCTGCACAAATATATGAGTAAATACAGCACACACAAACACTTTTCCAAAAGATAATTTTTGTGCATTTGTGTTTGTGGATTACAATCCGCACCCCCAGCCGAACTGCTCTTCCTATGACTTACTGTGGTATGGACAAAGTAGCACAAAGAAAAGGACAGTCTCATGTTAAGCACCAAGGACAGCTCCTGCTCGTTTACTAGTGTTCTCCTCTTCTGCTCCTTTCTCTCTCCCCACAACTTAACACGAGTGCTGAATTATACCAGTGCAGATGCCCATAGTAACCAATCACATTTAGTAGACTGCTGATTAGTTGCTACTGGTAACAGTGCTGGTAACTAGCTGATTATAAGCCATTCGTTTTGGCATAGGCCCTCTACGTCGGTGCCTTGGTAGATATTCTAAAGAGAGCGGCAATATTAACACCACATAAAAAATAATGTAAATGTGTTTGTTCACAGCAGAAGTCTGCCTTGCTTTTAGTGAGCCCCAATCATTTTATGTAGAAATCCCCCCATCCCCAAATGAAATGAATCTGTGAAAATGAACATTTACTAGTTTGATTATGACACACTCCCACATATACAGTATACAAATGTGTGTAATGGTACAGTACATGGCCAAGTGTTTGCTTGACTGGAAAGCTTTTTCTCTCTGATGTTTTAACCTGAACTCATCTGATTAGCTTGCTCACTTCTTTGTCATCTCTGTGCATGCCCCAGTGCCTATATAGATCTGCTATTTGGCTTGCCTAACTGGCCCCAATCATTGTTCTTATAGACTGATGCTGCTCTCTGCCCTTAGCTTCCGCCCTTCCATTCCTGATCTGCTGTTTGCCCTTGCAATCTCGGCCCTGCTTTCTACCCTCTCTAGCAGGGTTTACACCAAACTCTTACTATTTAGGAACCATCCTATAACCTGACAATCTGCTGTTTTCCATGTCTGGGCTGACACCATAAGCTTGCTATTTAGGCCTCTCCTATAACCTGCCTATAAAAGTAATTTCCGTCCTTACTTTCTGTAATCATGCCATCCCCTGCCTATTTTTTCAGGTCCACACATTCCCTTCCTGGTTTATCCCAATCACATCTAGGTCCATTACGTAATCCAATTATCTATATGCTCTCTCTCCCTTTCTCCTTGGCCTACTCCATATTTGGGCTCACACTATTCAGTACCCTGTTACATGGAATTAAACAAATGCCTTTGTTCTCCACCCTGTTTTTCAGTCTGTTTTCTACCTGCCAGTTTGGTAACTATCTCTGTTTTGGGCATACCAACTGTATCTGGTTTATTATTACCTACATTACTTTCTACTGCAAACAACAGATTTTCTGCGCCAACCCTCAGCTCTAAATTTTGATACCTATCACTTGATGGAGGGCCCTTCCCCAACAGATCAAGGGGCCTTCCCCTCACAATATACCTGAACAAAAACATGAGGGTCACAGGGAGAAATGGGGTTATGAAAAAATACTGAGCCCTTCCCCATAGTCTGTAAGATGATGTACCTTAGGTTGAGGTCTGGAGGACAGGGGGCGGGACATGCGCTGATAGGTCTGGAGGCTCCCCTGCCACGAAAAGAAAACACATTATACACATGAGGAGGCAGGAGAAGCAGTATGCAGGTATTCATCCTATGCATCAATGTGTCTGTCTCTACTCCTGAACCTCCATTCTGCTCCCACTTTATTTATTGACTGTACAGGGCAGGGACCTCCTTCCCCTTGACTCTCTTGGCACTTAATCTTAAATGGAATGGTATTTATTTTATGTATTTATTCTACCGATATGATGTATCACAATCCATGTATCGGTGATCTGTTCTATTTATATAGGGTACAAATAGCGCTACATAAATAAAAATATACATATATACAATTGGATGCAGGTGAGAACAAAACAGCAGTGCAACCAGAACTCATCTACCGAAGGGAATGTTCCCCTTTATATTAACTTTTAATATATTACAAGTAGACCCATGCTAAGCAATGTTTCATTTTAGTCTTTCTTTTATATGTTTTTTTTATTTATTAGCCTTTCTATGCTATGTTTCATGACTACAACTGAAATAGACACCTGGTTGTTGTGTTTAGTTATATTGTTATTCATATCTGAATTGCTTTTCCCTCTTTTCAGGCATTCTCTCCTATTCATCTTACATTCTGACTTCCAACAGGGATTACTTGATTATTGCAGCAATTACACCCTAGCAACTATATACCAGTTTGAAAGCTGGAGATCTAAAAAAAATGTATATATATATAGACAGGTATGGGACTTATTATCCAGAATGTGCAGGACCTGGGGCTTTCCCGCTCATGGGTCTTTCCGTAATTTGGACCTTCAAACCTTATGACTACTAGAAAATCATGTCCCAATAGGCTGGTTTTGCTTCCAAGAAAGATTAATTATATCTTAGTTGGGATCAAGTACAAGCTACTGTTTTATTATTACAGAGAAAAAGGAAACCATTTAAAAAAAAATTGGATTATTTGATTATAATGGAGACTATGGGAGACAGCCTTTCCATAATTCGGAACTTTCTGGATAACGGGTTTCCAGATAACGGATCCCATACCTGTGTGTGTGTGGATGTATATATATATATTGGAAAAAGAAAAACTGTCTGGGGCCACACACGAAATACACAAACACTCTGTAAAAGTAAAGAAAATGCACAGAAAAGAACTACAATACCAGTTGGATAACAAGATGGAGCTTTACACTGGAATATGGGACACCTGGATATTACAATAAATAGACCTATTTTTTGGACATTTCCTCGGGAACCAAGCATTTCAAGCTGGACCTCAATCCTATGGATCCTGGGCCGCAGGTTGGACACCCCTGGTCTACATGATACTATGGGATCTGTTATCCGGAAACCCATTATACAGAAAGCTCTTAATTACGGAATGGCCATCTACCATAGACTCTATTTTATCCAAATAAAAATTTTTAAATGATTTCCTTTTTCTCTGTAATAATAAAACAGTAGCTTGTACTTGATCCACACTAAGATATAATGAATACATATTGGAGGCAAAACCAGCCTTTTGAGTTCATTTAATGTTTATATGATTTTCTAATAGACTTCAGGTATGAAGATCCAAATAACGGAAAGGTCCATTATACAGAAAACCCCAAGTCCAGAGCATTCTGGATAACAGGTCCCATACCTGTATCGGTAAAATTTTGGGTGAACTACCCTTTTCATATTAAAATTCCTGTTGCCTCTGTTAAAAGCAAAGGTACAGAGCCAACTAGGCAAGGCTGTGTGTTTATTGCATGGAATGTAATTACAATAAATAAATCACATGAGGTACTTTTTAATTAAAGGCTCCTTGAGCATGAAGGTGTCATTATAACAAGTCGAATCCCACTGCAAGTCCAAAATGGACAGCAGACAACAAACTATCCAGATGAGTGCTTCACAAACAAGGCAGAAAACACCAAGCAAAAGGAAAAATGCAGCCCTTGTAAAAAAACAAAAAAACATGAATACAGAGTGTCACCAAGTATCACCTTCCGGCACTGTAAAAATTCTGCTTACAAGTACAAGACCCACATGCTTTATTTACTCCTAGTCGTTAAACTGAACGATTCCCCGCTGAGAAACAAGCGAGAGATGTGGCCGCACAATGCAGGAAAGAGTTCTATAAAATCTTAAATTACACGTTTTTCGCCCTTCCAGCAGCAGCAAAAATGTATATAGCTGTATTGGTCCCAGAGGAATCCTGTGCCAACATATCCGTTGTGAAGGATAGCGCGGCCATGCTTATTCCAGACTTCTGAGATCGCTTCAACAGATGATTTGATAAATATGTGCAGAAAATGAAAGCCCCCTACTCTCCCAGGCTGTGCGTCGGTCTAGCGGTATATTATGCTTGATCGTTACAGCCCTGATTATAAGAGAAGGGTTTTAAAGAGGCAGCTCCTTGTACTATAATTACTTTGTAAATACTCAATAACAATAATATTTGGATAAAAAAAGAAAATAGTGCCCATGGCATTGCAGAGGGCCGTGGGAGAACATGCTGCGTTGCATTGTGGGGCTTGTAGTGCCAGTTTTAGGGTTATGACTCCCCTTGTAATGCTTCAATACCCTCATAATCCCTGCGCCTTCTGTGTTTCAAAGAATTTCTCCCGCATTATGAGTGCAAAGTCATCAAAAGCAGCCTGGAGTCTTCTCATATTAATCCCTAGTGTGCAGGCTATTGTAATGTATTCTACTCCTGTATCCGGCCTAAACCCTAAATAATCCTTATTACTGGCTCTGGAATACATTGAGAGGAAAGTGAGATGCAGAGGACAGCATTCAAGCTACCTGCACAATAGATCTGAAGCCTTTCTAGCCAAGTGAACTCTCTCCCTCTCATTATACTGCCTGCCTTATAAGTATCTGCTTATGAGCAACTACCTGCTTATATTTGCCTGACTCTCATATGAGTTGAGCGTTCTGGGGCAGCAAATGCATACGCTACAAGGGCTCATACATATAGGCGTTTGAATGTGTCTACTCCAATACCAGCTGAACAAATTCAAATGCATATTTTGTTTTTATATGCATTGCTTTAAATGGAAGTATTACAAAATATAGAAAAATATATATCTATACATATACATATATATATATAGGGGTCGAAAAGTTAAGCTAAATAAATATGTTTCAACTGAGAAAGATTCCATGAGAGCAGTAATTTCATGCATATTGTATACATCAAGACTTTCCGGTCACTATTTTCTATCTACTAAAATATAATGTAAACATTAAATAAACCCAATAGGCTGATTTTGCTTCCAATGAGGATTAATGATATCTTAGTTTGGATCGAGCACAAGCTACAGTTATATTATAACAGAGAAATGAAAAAGGAAATCCTTAATTATTTAAATAAAATTAGGGATGCATTGAATCCCCTGTTTGGGATTCTGTGGAATCCCAGAATCCTTTGTGAAAGATTTGTCCGAATCCCGAACCGAATCTGAGCCCTAATTTGCATATGCACATTAGGGGCAGGAAAGGAAAAAGTGTGAACATTTTTTTCACTTCCTTGTTTTGTGATGAAAAGTTATGTGATTTCCCTCCCCCGCCCCTAATTTACAGATGCAAATTAGGAGTTGGAATTGGTTCTGCCAGACACAAGGCGAATCCGAATCCTGCTGAAAAAGACAGAATCCCAGCTGTATCCTGAACCGAATCCTGGATCCGGTGCATCCCTAATTAAAATGCAGGCTGTGAGAGATAGCCTTAGGGCTCCTACACACAGGCGTTTTTGACCTGCGCTCCCCTGCGTTGCGTTTGGCTGCGTTCAGCTGCAGGGGAGCGCAGGTCTAGACGCACCTCATTCTGTTCAATGAGGTTGTACCCACGAGACGCGTGTAAGCACCGAACGCAGATTCAGACGCAACATGCTGCATTTTTCCTGCGTTCGGCGCTTACATGCGTTCGTGTGAGTACAGCCCCATTGAAAATAATTAAGTGCGTCTATACCTGCGCTCCCCTGCGTTTGAACGAAGCAAAACGCAACGCAGGGGAGCGCAGGTAAAAACGCCCGTGTGTCGCCCGTGTGTAGGAGCCCTTACCATAATTTGGAACAATCTGGATAACAGGTTTCTGTATAATGCATCCTGTATAAGCCTTATGTAAAGCAAGGAATGCGTACGATTTGAGACCATCATCAGCATCATTGAATTACATGAAGTAAGAACGTTATACTGTGCTTTAAATGAACAAACAGGGGCCAATGCTGAAGCGGTGTTAAAGGGGTGGTTCACCTTCAAGTTAACTTTTAGTATATTGTAGAAGGGCCAATTCTAAGAAACTTTTCAATTGGTCTTCATTATTTATTTTTCATAGTTTTTTAATGATTTGCAATTTTCTTCTGTTTCTTTGCAGCTTTCAAATGGGGGTCACTGACACCATCTAAAAACAAATGCTCTGTAAGGCTACAAATGTATTGTTATTGTCACTTTTTATTACTTATCATTCTATTCAGTCCATCTCCTATTCATATTCCAGTCTCTTATTCAAATCAATGCAGGGTTGCTAGGGTAATTTGTACCCTAAAAACCAAATTGCTGACACTGCAAACTAGAGAGCTGCTGAATAAAAAGCTAAATAACTATAAAACCACAAATAATAAAAAATGAAAACCAATTGCAAATTGTCTCAGAATATCACTCTCTAGATTATACTAAAAGTTAACTCAAAGGTGAACAACCCCTTTAATGCTGAGGGCAATGTCATATTAGCACCTTTTTTTTGCCCCTGATGGTGATTGGAAGGATATGTATCAAGCCAAAGCCAGATCTCTCCAGGTGGAAAAATTCTCCTTTTTTCCAGATATATTTTATTATTGCAATGGCCTTCTCCTTGAGTGATCCATTTATCAACAGTTTGATAGAGTTTTTTAAACCCACAATGAAACTCTGTTTCTCTAAAATCATGAACACCATGTAATTTATGAAATGGTCCAAATCTAAAAAAAAAAAGTACAAAAGTAAAAAAAAAAAGATAACGGGGAATGATCCGAATACAGGTACGAAAACCTCTGACTAGTTGAGTTTTTCAGGCAATTACTGGTGAAAGAAACCTGAAAACTCCAAAAGTCTGAATTGATTAAAAATAACCCAGTAGGATAAGTGCATCTGACTTCTATAGGACATTCACATCTTTTACTCTGCAAAGTTTTTTTTCAAGGTTTTTACACTTTATAAAGCTCCCATTTTAAGAGTTTTAGAGAAAATTTTAAAAAGCCCAATTTTTTAATGAAAAAATTTGATTAGTGAAAAAAATAGAAATACGAATGTCAGTAAATAGGCCCCTAAGGGCCCTTACACACGGGCGTTTTTACCTGCGCTCCCCTGCGTTCCGTTTTGCTGCGTTCAGCCGCAGAGGAGCGCAGGTATAGACGCACTCAATTATTTTCAATGGGTCTGTACTCACACGAACGCATGTCAAACGCAGGAAAAATGCAGCATGTTGCGTCTGAATCTGCGTTCGGCGCTTACATGCGTCTCGTGGGTACAACCTCATTGAACAAAATGAGGTGCGTCTAGACATGCGCTCCCCTGCGGCTGAGCGCAGCCAAACGCAACGCAAGGGAGCGCAGGTCCAAAACGCCCGTGTGTACCGGCCCTTATAGTGATCTTAGGGTAGAAACTACTGCCTTCAGTAGTTGATGGGTGCAGAGAGAACATTAATTAAGAGATCTGCAGTTCTTGAACCCTAAGGCTCCGTATAACTGGCTTTGTTTACAATGGGCCTGCATACCATACCCTGGGCCCCCCCAGCCACAAAGTCTTCTCTCCCCTAGCCCCTCCCCCCTGCCATTATCCACCGTGTTACAGACAAAAACCATGTTTGCTGAGGGAGAGGAAGAGAAGG
>CM044445.1:99479763-99482263 GCA_024363595.1 Xenopus borealis | reverse complement strand
ATAGCCAGGTACAGTTTGGATATTATAACTGGAAACATGAGGAGGCATTTTATTTGCAGTCAGTATACATGGGGCAAATTCACTAAAGGGAATATTTTCATCTGTGAAGGCCTCACCACACCTTGCCAGGAGCAAATTCGCTACCACTATGCTTATTCACTAAAATGCAAAGTTGCATCTCAGCAACCAAACACTGGCAAAGTTTTGCTAGCGTTAATTTGTCAGCTTGAGCATTTCATTGCGAACTTTCACTAGCGAAACTTCGTTTGTACTCTTGCGTTTGTCAATTTGAACAAGGTGGGTACATGTAGGTCAGATATACAGTAAAACCTCAATTTTACGTCCCCTGAAGTTTTCCTTTATTTTACATTGTTGTTTTCTGGTGCCACCTAAATATTAGGCATAATACATTCCCATGATTTTCCATTTTCCTTGATTTTACACCATTTTTTTCTGGTCCCCCTGAAAAATGCAAAATGAGGGTTCTACTGTAGGTCTTTATTGGAGATGTTGGTGCAAATGCTTAAAGTGGACACTTATTATTACAAATGTCCAAGGAAGCAAAATAAAGACAAAAAAGAAACTCTAATACCCTAGATATGAGCCCACCCTTAAACAAATGTAGCATGCCCCTCAAATGTTAAATTTTTTTTAATAGTTACAACTTTTAAAGACAATCCCGCTTTAAAATATGAAAAAAAAAAAGCCAGCATTTTATTATAATTTTTATGACTTTTCGGCATACAGGTTACAGGACATGATGTCACTGACAGAAGACTGAGGAGGATGTAGTTTCCTCTTATCAGTTCGTCAGGTTTAAGCTGGTGAAGGAAATACTGGTGTTCTGTAAAATTCACGTTTTTAACGCAACGACCGTTCCTATGAGCGAAAATGTGCCTGCAGGCCGGATTTGTGGAGAAGCAACCTAGGTCTGGGCCTATGGTGGCAGGATTTTAGGGGGCGGCATGCTGCCCAACCACACCTACATTGGTTCAGAAATTTAAATTTCCTGTTTGCCAATTCCCATTGCTCCGCCCTGATGATGAAAATTTGAGCGAATAAAAAGGAGGGGACAGGGGCGACAAACAACAACGGGCCTAGGGGCACCCACTATGTAAATCCGGCCCTGTGAGCCTGGCTAAATAGCCGAAACTGCTCTAGAGATTTGTTCTCTATGCCTGTTATCGTTGCCTGTATTGGCGATGTCCCTGCGGATGGGATTTTCGCTAGCATGGGCCAATTGGCCAATTATTAAAACTGCCCTTTAGTGAACTATTTACTGTCAATCAAATACATTGTAGATATTACACAAAGAAAAACATCTAGACAGAGCACCATAATGACCATAAACTAAGGAAATAATACATTCCCTCTACCCACAAAGGAGTCAACCCCAGTGCCTTGCCCCCTGGTACAGTAACCCAAAGCAACAAGTACCAGCCAATTAGTTAGCTTTGCTAGTTTATCAAAAAAGGCCGAAAGCCGATATCTGATTGGTTTCTATGAACTGTGCTTTAATCTAGAGTTTTGGACACAATAAACAAAAGGTACACAGCCAAGCAGGGAGTTGGTGCTAAATCCCCTATCAAGCCTAAACTACCAGAACAATATTTCAGTAGAATGCAAGTTCCATACTGAAGCAAAGAATAGAATGTTAAGGTATTATAATGGTTTTTGCACAATGCAAATACTTAGGTTCAAGTTCCCCATTTGGAGTCAAATTGACTCAGAGGTGCAATCCAATGTCAAGTCAATAATTTTATATTATTGTAAATTACTGTGATGCATTATTGCCCCATTTCCCTCAAATGCTAATACTAATATTCGTTCAGACACTCTTGCGTGTAAATGTCAAGTTGTGCAGTTGCTCCAGTGTACATTTTTCACCCAGGAATTAATTGATATCATAAGATGCTTCCCTTGTTTGTTCAATGAACTGTGCGAGTGGTCTGTGTATAGTGCAGTGAAATGAGTGCATGCTCCAGAGTCCTGGAAGTGGCAGCTACATGTAGGCTGCATAGCTGTCAGTATTTCTCATGTATGCTGCATCATTCAACTGATTTCCAGCCTTGTTTATTAAAAAACATGATACGCGGAGTTGCCTGGCTGCCGCTATACCATTGCTACCATACTGGGTGCCCAGAAAAGTCATATTTAGCATCAGCCAGTCATGTAACCAAGATCTTGCGGGAAGTATACACGTATCTGTATTTGCTGCAGTTCACTGTATATTAAGCATATGTGAATAGAGGCTTGAGTGTGATGCAAATGATCATGACCTTTATATGGAGCAGAGCGCTGAACTGACAACCTGGGTCTGATACATGTGCTCTGCTTTTGTGTGCTGCAAGAAGAACCTATAATGCAGAACAGTGAGTCAGCTCTGTGTCCTGTGTATGTATATTACTTGTGTGATCACAGGGCAAGGAGAATCTTATCACAGAGCAGTGAATCAGCTCCTTATGTCTGGTGCATATATGAGTATTATTTCTGTGATCAC
>CM044445.1:99447181-99474650 GCA_024363595.1 Xenopus borealis | reverse complement strand
AGGGCTTATTTTGAATCTCAATCCAGCATGGCAAAGAGACCATGGCAGGACCGTGAGTCAGCTTACTGTGCCCGGTGCATGTTGGCATGTGTGAGTATATTTTGTGTGCAGTAGAGCAAGCAGAACTTATATTGGCAAGTATAAGTATTCTGTGTATTGCACAGCATTGTGATGCATGTCATGTATGTGCTACAGGGTGTTTCCAGCTTTTCAGACTCTGCCATCACATAGTTTCTTTGTCCAAGGACAGCTCAGTCACCTTCCCATCTGTCCTGTGAAACATTTCATGTGGCAGACAGGTGGCTGGATGGAAACCCTGCTCCTTTGGGGCCCAGAACTGATTAAATCGGCAGCACAGGCTGTCTGCAGAACCAGGGGCTGGTAGGACAACACACCCTGTCTAACCTGTGGTTCAGACTCTAGCATTTACTAAACTGATTCCTCAACAAGATTCTCATAATAATGTTCAGCTAAATCACAGATTATAAGCACAACAGAGCTGCCTTTGGGGGGGGCACAAACAGAGACAAATGACCTGGGGCCCACAGAGCAGCATAAGGTAGAAAGCAGTTGCAAGAGTGCAAGGCAGTAATAGTAGCAGAGCAGTAATATTTTATGGGAATTATGTACTAGCAGTGGGCAAGGTACAAAGGGTAAAAGTTTCCGTGATTTGCCTTCCCCCCTTCCCACAATTTCAGTGTCATTATGCCACACACATTTAATGCTGTAAGTCAGGGATCCCCAACCTTTTGAGGCACTGAGCAACATTCAGAAGAAAAAGGAGTTGGAGAGCAACACTAGCATGAAAAATGTTCTAGGGGTGCCAAATAAGTGCTGTAATTGGCCCTTTGGTAGCCCCTATGTGGATTGGCAACCTGTATGGAGGCTCTGTTTAACAGTAAACCTGGTTCTTATACAACCAAATCTTTCCTCCAAGTCTGGAAATCAAAAATAAGCTCCTGCATTGAGGCCACTGGGAGCAACATCCAAGTGGTTGGAGAGCAACATGTTGCTCACAAGCTACTGGTTGGGGATCACTGCTGTAAGTAATGCTGCTCTAAGTCATCTGTCAAAAAAACACTTCATTTCTTTCCTTCTATTTAGTAATCATGGGCTTCTGTATAAGACTTTATGTTTTCAGTTGAACCCTCCATGGCTAGGGCTTGAGCATGCTCAGTTTGCTCTCTCTCTCCCTCCCTCCTCCCCTCCCTGCTGTAATCTGAGCTCAGAGCTATGAGTGAGCAGGGATAGACTCAGGCAGGAAGTGATGTCACACCAAGTTAATGTGACAGCTGCTATCCTAAACAAACAGAGAGAGCTTCTAGAGTGCATTCTGCAGAATAAATATAGTGTTATAACTTGTACTATTGCAGCTAATCTATTGACAATAAACTGCTTCGGTAGCTTTCCTTCTCCTTTAAGGGCATAATTTATTTTACATGCCCTCTGCATGCAGTCATAATACTGCATAACAATTACAATGAATTAGCAATAGTGAAACAATGACCTACAGTGGCAAGGTACAAATGCTTATTATATAGCATGTCCACATTTTCATGCATTTCTGAGACTATCATGGAACCTGCTCTTTGGAAATAAAGGCTGACATATTTCATGGGTGGTGGCATCACAAAGTCTGGTTTGTCCCCAACTAAAGACACAGCCCTAAAACACAAACCTGCCATTCCTGTAAATCCTAACATAATCCCTGTGTGTAGGTCAGCAATATACTGTAGGTGTGTGTATGTGTGTGTTGCCTCTGGCAGCAACCTTTCCATTGCCCGTCCTCTGCTAGTCATCTTGAATTGAGTTAGAGGGGAAATAAAACACAGTTCCAAGAAAAGGCCTCTTTGTCCTTCTTTCCGGGCAAGATTCCTGTCTGCCAGAAAATTTTATGACAGACATGAACCCAGAGTGCTACCTACTTTAGCCCTTAGCAAACCGTGCCAGTTATTCACAACTATATTTTTAATAAGTGATTGACTTTTGGACTGTAATTTGCCAACATATAAAAATGCATTCCCTGCCATACATTCTAAAACTGGGGCCACATGGCAGGACATTATCTTAAGCAGCTTGCCTTGGTAAGCACTGGGTGTTCATAAAAGAGATAGTAGCAACTTTGGAGTCCAAGGGTATACGGGGTCAGAGGTGTCCTGCCTGATGTAAAATATCATTATATGTTTATATAAATGGATAACTTCAAAAAATGTGTGGGCCATAAGGCCTATAATCCATAGGGCATATAGTCCCTCATAATTTTTCAGCAGTTACCCTGTAGTTATGTGCAGAGAACTCTAGACAAATCCACCTGTTCGTATTATTGACAGTTGGATGAGTGCATGTGGGCACTTCTCTGCTGGCTGAAAAATATCAGTAGAGAATATACCTATCCTTGGGGTGGCATTAACAGAATGTGGATCTACTCCCCTAGAGCTGAAATATGCTGAGAAACCCTCCACTGTGCTGACTAACTCCCAAGGATGAAACAGGTCTATAGCTGGGATTTGATCAGCAAATGTCCTAGATATGCTCTAAGAGGGTAAAGAAAGCTCCAGCAGATACTAAGACAACAAAGAGCTGAATAATTCATAGGAATCAAACATAGGGCCAGTTAGAGGTGCAGGGATCCAGAACTTTGAAGAGTCAAGGGTTCCAAACTAAACAAAAATGATCTATTCAGGGATGTCCAGCCTGCAACCACCCAGACAGAGGGCCACATGTTTATCATCATTGATACTATAAATAGTTCACAACTGCAACACAATACTGTATGTCATTTGTTCTTATGCCAAAATAACCTCCCATGAGACCCCTGCAGTTATAGGGGCCGAGGACAAATACCTTATGCCATAAAACTGGATCTGATCAAACCCAAAATTGGGCTAATAGCAATTCACCTCATTTGTGAGCCCTTCCAATCTCAGGCAATACATGTGGAAGAATGTGGCTGAAGGGTGTACATGAAGTAGGGGACTCAGAATAAAGAACTACCTCCAAAAGCCCATTAAACACCCAACCCTACATAAGCCTCACAATAAGGTGGAAGATTTAGTGGAGGCACCTTCCCTAGATATGTGATAGTGACAGCATGGTAGAGTGTGACGGACAAAGCGCCATAAAAAGAACTCATTAAGCAGAGGTAAAGTAATTACGGTTTGCTAAATCAATAAAGTTAATTTGTTTAAACAACAAGAGGCATATTTCTTGGTGGTACCCAGGCCGCAGAATGTCTGGGAAGAGTGAGAACATTTTTCTTTTAGCTACTCTAAGGCAAGAGAAGACTGAGGATCTGCCGACCCACCCTTTCGTTGCCCAAAGAGTTATTGATGGTAAGCACATTTGGGAACTCAATAGATCTGAATGTGAAACATTTCAAGATCTCTGACCACATGTAGCCCAGCTACATACTGCCATGTATTAAAGCAGCCAGGACATTACTGATGATCAGATAGCAAAGAGTTTCTTAAACTCTGTTTTATGAGTCCTATGAGTCACAGTCCAACCCCCAAAGAAACACTGTATTTCCTTTTAGATCCTTTAGTTAGTACATCAAAATGTTGTGTCTCTCCATTTAATATTCTACTATGTGCTTGCAATGTTTGGAACCAGAAGAAGCAGAAAAACAAAAATGGACAAGGTCCATAGAGCATTGAGGGGTACCAAACAGAGCAAGCTAAAGGTCACTGAAAAGAATGAGCAAAGAACAGAGAAAGCTTAAAGGGCAAGGAAAGGCAAAGAAATAAAATCCCATTTTTACTTTCTTTAATGAAAAGAAATCTATTTCCAATATACTTTAATTTAAAAAAAAAAAAGTGTAGCGTTTTTATAAGAAACCTGACTGTATGCAGTGAAATTCTCCCTTCATTTTCTTCTGTGGATAGGAATTGTCAGACGGTCCCTAACTTCTGGCAGGGAAACAATCATACTTATGAACAGCAGGGGGAGTCCTTGTCTTACTTACCAGCCATGCAGAACTCAAGCAGCTTTGTTTTTTGATCATTTATGACGATCCCTAAGAAGCCCAGACCACACTGAGCATGTGTATGTAGTCTAGTCTTACAAAGATGTATAACAAAGTTACAAGGTGACAGACCCCTGTGGCCAACTTTCAAAGCATAAATCATTTGTTTGATTAGGCTTGTGGTGCAGTAAGTTCATGTTTATGTTTAGGAGCAATGGAACAGAGGAATCACACTGTAGTTGGATTGGAAAGTAAAAACTGTAGTTTTTAGTCTCATAGCAGTAGGAATGGGTATAACATGAATAGAATAATTAACGGATCACAGAAAAGATGGATATATCTGTCCGAAAACAGAGGGACGTAAGACAGACAGAAAATAAGTATAGACTTGAAAGGTCACTAGACAACAGATTGGGCATATGCATACTAGTAGACTACCAAGGCTGCTGGGAATTGAAGTTCAGCGGTTGTTGTAGAGCTGCTGATTCGCTACACCAGCCATAGATGGAGTACAGCACCCAGGGAAGAAGCGTGCAGAGCGGGCACCAAGGGAGCACAGTCACACATGAGTGCACACGGAAACCCAAGCACACAGCTGCTAGGAATAGGGAGCTCTTCCTTATGCAGACGTGCGCGAGGTATGATTAGAATTCCACTTAAAAGTTTAGATATGTAAATTAAAAAAAAAATAATTACAAAAACTCCCCAGCCATCAGAGTGTGTTTGTTCAAATACAAATTACGCTCCCACATCTGCCACTTATTAATTTTGAACTTTTTACAGCGCCGATTCCTCAGTTCAATCTGTTTATTACCATGAATCCATTTCCAAAGATTGTCTCTAATTAAGCTATAATTTGGATCAGCCAGGTAAAGCGCATAAAGCAAGACACACGGTACACAAGCACACACGTACATATCTTACTGCAGATTGCTGGGAACCATTTACCATCTTATTGAGATCCTCCAAGCGGCGCACATTAACCTCTTCCCTTCCAATTAACACAGGCAAATGTGCAATAAACTGCTTAGCTGAGGTCCTTAAGAAGAAAATTTATATACAGGGGTCTAAGTGGTAGAGTTGGTAGAGCTCAGAAGCTATTGCTTCAAATTGCCCAGCAACTATTCCAATATTTATTCTAGATCTGGAATTTCTGGATTTGGCCAAAGTCAGATTCAGCAATTTGAACCAAAATCCGAGCATTAAATTGCATATTTAGATTTGAAAAATGTAAAAACTTTCATTGACGGTAGAAAAAAAAATAATCGCATGCAGCACTAGCTGTAAAGTCACATGACGTTATGGATTCAGATCAGTCAAATCCTACAAAAACTGCTATAATTTGTATGAGTTACAAACTGAATGCTATGCATCAGTGCAATTGTTTCTGAAATAATGGTCACTTTTGGACACGTCTCAGTCTATGCGTGGGGTTGCTTATTCAGTACAAGTGGCCTGAATGCAGATAAATAAGGTTCATTGTGCAGTGAACAAAGATCTTTATGGAAAGACCTTTAAAGACAGATCTTGATTACTTTTGCCCCGGTTGAAGGACTACTGGTCGACACATGTCCCCAAAACATACCTTATTTGAATAATAACATATAACATGTGATCAGGCCTCAGACAGATACTGATTATACCTTGCAGAAAGCCAATTCAGCCAAGAGCTGCATCAGACCATGGACCAGTGGCAATAAAGATGTGGTTGTTGTTGTGTTACAGTTCGAAACATCTGGATGGTTGCAGGATGCCCAAATGCTTAAATCATTTCACAGGTTTACTGGTTCCAGGTGGTTAACAGGAGTATAAAGAAAACAGAAATGTTTATGTAAATGTCTTCAACCTCCCTTTCCTGTCTTATATCTTCAAACCTTCCCAGACTATTAGATTGTCAAAGTGCCTATGCTATCTCAGGCTTCGCATGTCTAAAGCCAAACTCATTATCTTCTTCTCTTTCCCCGTCACCTACATTATCCCTCATTGTCAATAACATCACAGTTTCCCAATCACATCAGCATCCCAAGCCCATTACCCAGGGGTTATGCTTGACTCTGCCCTCTCTTTCATTTCTCACATGCAGACTCTTGCTAAGACTTGCTGCCTTCATCTCTCAAGCGTCTCTCTAACACTTTCTCTTCAGAGTCGAGACCCTTCCAACATCCAAATCCACTCTCGCTATTTCACCTTAATAACCACAAGCTTTTCCCAGCAGCCAGCCTGTTCCCATTTCTTTCCACTAGTAAAGTCATTAATTCATCAACAGTCACTGTAATACCATGTCTGACTTTCCATTAGCTGCAGAATAAACCTAATAAAATATTGTGTAAAATTAAAGTCATACCAAACCAATCATATGGAAATGATTTGCACACTTCCAAGAAAGTTTGAAAGACTGACCAAAAAAAACCAGAACTGAATGCTTGGATCATATTTGTAGTTGCAGACATCATGCAATTGCACTTGGACCAAAGTTATGGCAGAATATAATTACACTTTTGGTTCATATACCTCTGCTGTATATGTGACTTGGGGTTTGAGTAGTGATGCACCAAATCCACTATTTGGGATTTGGCTGAATCCTTCGTGAAAGATTTGGCCAAATACCAAACCAAATTTGCATATGCAAAACTAGAGGTGGAAAAGGAAAAAATTAAGTTTTGTGCTGAAAAGTCATGGGGTTTCCCTTCCCATCCCTAATTTGCATATGTAAATTAGGATTTGGATTAGGTTCAGCCAGGCACAAGTACAGATGCAGCCACTTGGATTTGTGTGTTAAATGCGTCGTGACTCAGGGTTAATTGAAGAAACTGTGTTATCTAAAGTTATCTTAACTCATTTAATGCATTTAACTTTTTCATTAGCATACCAAAGTGAACACTTTAATTAGATGGGATGCTGTGATGCAATTTTCTGTGTTATATGAGACAAGTGTGAAGTCTGAGTTTAGTTATTCTGTGTCAAAACACACAATCCAAAGTAGCTTCATCTGTATTCGTCGAATCTGAACCCTGTTGAAAAAGGCCAAACCGAATTCTGGATTCAGTGCATCCCTAGTTTTGAACTAAGTCCTTACTTTGCAATCAAGCAGCCATATGGAATTTGTATTTACACAGATGAAAAAGAAACTTGGTGGCTTATTTCCTGTAGCAATACCGATCCAGGCAGGGACACTCAGCAGAGAGGGACTCACTCGGTATGGGAGGGGGCTGGGATGATTAAGAATGCAATTCTCAAAAGCTGAGCAATTCATTAACGAGAAGAGATCAATACGCTTCCATTACTTTCTACAGGCTTGGGGTGTTAGGGCATGACGCATGGGGACACAGAAGAGAATCTTTAACTCCTTCCCAGCACATCAGATATGCTGCAAGCATTGGAACTTTAAACTGTGTTTGGGGCCTGCTATGGCTACATATTGACATTAAAATACATGCATGTGTATGTGGCTAGAGATTGAAAGATAGGTGCAAAATATCTAAAAATTGGGCCAATTTGTTTTCTAGGCTGTAATGTAAGGGGCCATACTAAAAAAAAATACAAAATTCATTGGCAGTTTGGATGTTCCTATAATGTAAAGATATACCAGATTCAGTTTTGGATTGTCCCACCTTCTTATGGTTGTGTCATATGCCTCAGTGATGTGTCCACCCTTGTGATATGCACATACAGTGTGTCTCCACTTTGGGTAAGACAAATGCTGGCAAACTGTTAAACTATCAATTCATGGGAGGACATAAATGAAAGCTTAGGGGAACACCCCCCCCCCCCCCCCCCCCCTCCCCAACTAACACCAATGAATTTTCTACAACAAACAGGACGGAGGTATTATAAAAAGACGCATGAAGCTGGCACTGCATTTATCCTGATGTGTTTTTGGGTTATTATACATGAAACCAACACTTTATTTATACTACCATATGTAATGGGGTCTTATATCTATGGAATTGGCACTGCATCTATCTTGCCTTGACACCAAGAGATGTGATAATCAGAAAGTAAAAGTGATTAAAATATTATGTGTGCCATAGCCTTAAAGGAAATGCCTGAGGTTCCATCAAGGTATGACTGCTCCAATTTATTCTTTCCTTACACAAATTCCCCCTGTATTTTTAGCATTGTTTCCTTTTCCAAGCAGGTCTCAAAATGCACAGTATTCATGAGGGACATTCAGCCAAGAAAATATTTAAATTAATTCATCATTGTTTTATACTTGCAAAAATTACCTCCTTTTTTCAATTAACATCTTATTTAGAGTTAATTAGTTCATTTTTGTCTAGCTATTTGGCTCCTTCATGAACAAGGCGCAACACGTAGCACAGAATTCATTTCAGCTGCTTTTGCAGTGAAGCATGGTGTCTTTGTGTGCTGCAGATTTAAATAACTGCACCACACGCCAGGTCACATGCACAAAGGGATGAGCGGCTAAGAACATTACAAAATTCTGCATCATATCAGCTTTTGCATATGTGTCATGGTAGTCTTTAGTGGTAACATAATAACTGTTCAACCTTTAACGTCTGCTATTTGTGCAATACAACTCTAACAACTCCACCACAGCCTTCAGCAGGTGTCAAAAGATGCTAGGAGTTGTCTTCCAAAAGGTGTGACCTTCCATAGGGACAATGCCACAACCACAGTCCCTTCCCAAAAACTATTATCCAACTGTTACTATAGGCACCAACTCTCCCTACTATAATCACTATCTCACAACCCCATCTCTCTCTCTCTACTATACCTGCTATCCCACAGTCACAGCCCCTTCCCAGAGACTATTATCCCACTGCTACTATCTGCACCATCTCTCCCTTCTATACTTGCTATGCCACAGCCACAGTCCCTTTCCAAAGGCTATTATACCACTGTACTATAGGCACCATCTCTTCTTAGTTCTTACTATACCTGCTATCCCACAGCCACAGTCCCTTCCCAAAGACTATTATCCCACTGCTTCTATAGGCACCATCTCTTCCTACTATACCTGCTATCCCACAGCCACACTCCCTTCCCAGAGACTATTATCCCACTACTTCTATAGGCATCATTTCTCCCTACTATACCTGCTATCCCACAGCCACACTCCCTTCCCAGAGACTATTATCCCACTGCTTCTATAGGCATCATTTCTCCCTACTATACCTGCTATCCTGCAGCCACAGTTCCTACCTAGAGGCAGTTTTGACCACAGCTACTACAGGCACCATCTCTATATTATCTTCACTGAAAAAACAAGTACTACCTTGGCCCTTCATTATAAAAAATAAACAATATTTATATTTTCCATTATTTTCTGCCTAATATAGCAACATGAGTGCAAGGCTAATTCTCCATTCTGAATACTTTTTTCATAAACAATTGCATTTATATATCCCCATAACAATACTGGTTTAGCTCACCTAGTGGCATCCATTTTATCTTAGCTGTATTATCTGCACAGCCAGTACTTGACCTCCATCTCCACTACCAGTATACAAAATCTAAACTGAAATAAGCCTGTCAAACCCAGTAAAAGATGAAGCTACAAGCCAAATTGTTATACATGCACAGACTGGAGAACTTATTTTCTGGCATAATGACCACAATGTTCAGTATTTAAGTACAACACCCCAAAGAACATATTTGAATGTCCACTTTATGTTGACGAATTGCAGATTCTAGTCAAGCTGGTAATATGTAAAGCCAGCTCACAATTTCAGGAGTGAAAAATAATCACAAGATTAATTATCTACCACCATAATGACATGATAAATTAGCTAGCTTCATCTCATTTGTGGCATAGTGATCCACAAAAGATAGTGATCCACAAAGAACCAAATGTTCAGGTGTATGTAAAAAACTGGACTGGATCACACTGTGTCTAACCATATGGAATTATAACTGACATTTTTTATGAAGAAACGTACCTTTCAATTATATTTTCTTGCAAAATAATGTGACATTTTTCCTACAGATATATGTGGTGATTAAAACCAGATCAATAAGAGGTTTGAAATCATTTGAGTTGTGAAGCTGCTGAGTCTGCAATATAATTTGGGCCTCAAAATAAAGGCAAGTAACCACTGTTCTAATATAGTCATATATAACTAAATGGTGTTCATTGATTTGTCAGGTAGTACTAGTTTCTGTTTTCAAGCTAGTCTGAAATACAAGTTTGCCTGTCATTTATTCTAATTATGAAAAATATGTTCCTTACAAAAATACAGGGGACAATAATGATTCCGTATGAATGGAAACTGGTTAGAGGCTTGTGCAGTCTACTGATCCTGCATTCTACAAATAAACAATAATTAACCAAAATCAAGTCCATGCCAGGATTTCTAGATTCAGACCTCTAAATTGCAGTCCACTAAATCTTAATTTAGATGTCGTTTAAAGTTGTGAAACATTTGCACATTTGAATTGCAATTACAGTAGAACCCCGATTTTATATTTCCCCAGGGACCGTGAAAAATTCCAGCAAATATTTCCCCAGGGACCGTGAAAACCCTAAAACCCAGGAAGGAAAGAACGACACTTGCCTGGTTTGGACCACAGGAAATTGTCATTCATGGGTATGCAAAATCTGGGTTATACTGTAGAGCATTTATGAAAGATATGATGTAGTGTGATGTGCTCCTTATTAATGTCATCCATAATGTCATTAGTTATGTAAGGTTTGTCATATGACTTGCTGAAACTTGTAATACCCCCTTCTTTACCAATATGCCTTTATGTGGTTATGAAACTGTAATCTAGGTATATTTTAAAATAAAAGCTACATTATTCCCTATATTACCTAGGTAAACATTGCTGAAAAACTGTACCTTCTATTCGACCTAATTCACAGAAAAGTGTGAAAATGCACTTTGCGGAACAGGTTACCCCAGAAAGGCGCTAGTGTAGGTAAAACCAGCTGCCTGAAAACTTCCCTGTCACTTGATTGGTGTTGGATGTGATTTGCAGACGATAGATATGACAAATGCAGTTTATATTTCAATGTGTCAAAGCGTTTCAGAGCCCTAGAGCGTGCTAGAACCAGCTCACTATATTACTTTTCTTTTTTTTTTTCCACCTCCTGGAATCGACTTCAATTCCGCAGTGAATTACAGGAATTTTACTGACCCTAAGCCTGTCAGCAGTGATATACCAGATGGAGATTTCAAAGCACTAGCTAACTTTCTTCTGACTCCATAGGTACAGGCATGTCCTACAGAAGGGACACCTTCCAAGCCAACTGCAGAATATGCATATTTATATGCCAAGCATAGACACTCTTTGTTCTTGCTAGAAAAAGGGTTGTATTACTGCAGATCTGGCCAATTACAGGCCTGGGGGGGCCAGATGTGGCCTTCTAAGGAAATTATATAGCTCCCAGCCTGAAGAAGAACCCAGCAGATTTTTTTTTTTTTTGTACCATTATTTCAATAATTAATGAAAATTGGCCCCATTAAACGTACGTACTGTAGGTGTATAAAAGTAAAGCCGAATTTAGAAGTCAAAGTTACAGAGATATTAAATTAGAAATTACAGTTTCCATGGCTTTGCCAGTTTGGTCATCGCATCATAGAGAATCAGCAATTCTATACATAAAATGCTATATACTAGCAGAGTCATGGGTCTGACATGGATCGCAAACCCATCAGATAAAGTCAAATAATGACCTATAGCACATACACATCCAGAGCAATTATATAATATGAGGCTACGATGATTTGTGTCAGATGGATCCCAGTTACACCAAAATTAAGATAGACACAAGGCTTTTTGCCTTCTTTTGTAGGGTGATTATACAGTAGGGATGCACCGAATCCACTATTTTGAATTCGGCCGAACCCCCGAATCCTTTGCAAAAGATTCATCCGAATACCGAACCAAATCCAAATTTGCATATGCCAATTAGGCGTGGGAAGGAGAAAACTTTTATACTTCCTTGTTTTGTAACAAAAAGTCATGCGATTTCCCACCCGTCCCCTAATTAGCATGTGCAAATTAGGATTCAGATCCGGTTCGGCCAGGAAGAAGGATTTGGCTGAATCCGAATCCTGCTGAGAAAGGCCAAATCCTGGCCGAATCCCAAACCTAATCCTGGATCCAGTGCATCCCTATTATAAATTGATTATAACATGTAGCTTCATTGCAAGTCTTACTGGCTGCTTTAGCTTGTGCTCCTTTACTAACACAGGTGCAAGTATGGGACCTGTAATCAGCAAAGCTTGGAACCTAAGGTTTTCCAGATAACAGATCATTTTGTAATTTGGATCTTCAGACCTTAAGTCTACTAGAAAATCATGTAAACATGAAATAAACCCAACAGGCTGGCTTTTGCTTCCAATAAAGATTAATTATATATTAGTTTGGATCAAGTACAATGTACTGTTTTATTTAAACAGAGAAAATGGAAATAATATTTAAACATTAGGATTAATTGGATAAATGAAATAAATATGAGATGGCCATTCGGAACTTTCTGGATAACGGGTTTCCAGATAACCTGTACAAGTTGCACAGATGCACTGACCATATCAACAGTACAGATGTTGGTTCTGAAACCATGGATACACATTAACATTCTCAGTTGTTTTGTAGGAACTGGACCGAACGTGAATCACAAACCAAAAAAACTATAATTACTTTGCATGTTTATAACATTACCAATAATCATCAATATGGTTTAATGAGGGATAAATCAGGTCAAGCCCACCTAATTCCCAAGCTTAGGCCAGGTGGGTGAATGGCTTGCTAAACTAAGACTATGAAGATTGAGTCCCCGGGTTACATTTACTGGACCAAAACAGTAGGCAGTGTTGTATGTTATTTTATATGTAATACTTCAGATATATGTCCTGGGGCAACTCAAGTTCAATGTAATAATCAATAAGAAATAATCTCTCAAAAAGGTGTCTTGATAATAGTTGATGACACACCTGAGGAGTAAAAGGGCATTTTGCCTCAACACCTTCACCAATGAAAATAATTGACAAATAATACCAGTAGTTTAAGTGAGAATCACAATGGTAATAAAACATATAGGCAGTAATTGTCATAGTATGAATGCTTTTCATTGTATGCATGTACCATTACCCCTGCAAGTCTCATACTTCTGCCATTTTGTCTTAGCTAAGGTACACATGTACACCGGCTTTGAAACTTTAAATCAACTCAAATGAAATAATGTTCTGATAAATGGGCCCTTAAATAAAACACTGATAATGCACTTTTTCAAGTAATTAAATAAATGGCCCCAACTGTATCAGGACTAATCTTGGTGATTTTAACACCATGTCACGGTAGTCTTAGAAATAAATCCAGATTTGAAACCTGTTCTAAAATGCTCGGGATCTGGGGTTTTTTTCTGATAAGGGGTTTTTCCATAATCTGGATCAACATACCTTACATCTATTTAAAAAATCACGTAAACATTAATGAAACCCAACAGGACTTTTATTATATCTGAGTTGGGATCAATGGTAAGATATTACAGAGAAAAGGGAAATCCTTTTTAGAAATGTGAATTATTTAATTAAAATTGAGTTTATGGGGATGACCTGGAGCTTTCTAGATAACGACTTTCAGGATAAAAGATCCCATACCTGTACAATCTTCTGACCAAGATAAATTACATAGAATTTTCTTGAGACATGCTCAACCACAAGAGTGTACACAGCGAAAAGGCTCTTACAGTGGTTTTGAATGGGATGTTTGGTACCATGGGAGACAAAAGATGCTTCTAGAAATGAGCAGAACGCTCATGCACAAAGGCATTATCTTTATTATTAACAATAAATCCCTTACTAGTGGCAAAAAGCAGATGTATAAAAGTGTATATAGCATATAGGCCCAGAGTAGAGTGAATGCAATTACCTTGTAACGGTAAACTCCTAAAAGAGAGAGCCTTTTAACTGTGGGCTCCTAACAGAAATGTATATGTTCCCCAGAGGAGAGAAATTTGAAAGTGTAAGCATGTACACCATTTCCTTGTAACTGAAACTTCTTAAAAGAAGAGAACATTGAAACTGAAAGCTCAGGATTAGGGTGAGTTTAAGTACCTTGTAATAGTAAACTAGTAAAGCACAGGTTAGAATTATCTTCTAACTATAAATGATCTTCTACAAGGGAAAGATGACAATTAGGTCCTTCTAACAGAAAGCTCCTAAAAGAAGGTCCAGTAGGGTTCCTCGTAACCTCAAGGTCCTTAGAAAAGCTATACCAATGTAGAGGACCTAATGAGCTATACATTCAATGGCTCATAGAGACTGTTGGCTGAAAACAGCCAAAAAAAGGCTGTGAATGGTTTTATATATAAAACTGGCCATACAAATAAAGATCCCTCATTAGGCAAGGTCACCAAACCAGCAGATCTTTCCCTGATATTCCCACATTGAGTTGGGTGATATCAGGCTGGTCATCACAATGCTGGCAATGCAGGCCATAGGCAACAGTGCACTGAAAAGACCAAGTCAGAAGGACTGATTTCCCAACATGTATCCGCCTGTGTATGGCCATCTTAACTCTTTGTTCTTCATTTGCTTTAATTTTAAGTGACTGCATACATTGAGGAAGTTCAACTACATAAGCCATTGCTGTCCAACTTGTTGCATGTTGTGAGCCAATTATTCCATGTACAGCATGATGGAGGACCAGATTATATTAAGATGATGTCATACAATGAAGTATATCAGATTGCAGGTCATAAAAAATGCTTTGGAGGGCCACATCTGGCCCCCGGGGGCCTCCAGTTGGTCAGCCCTGACCGAAGCATATATTTATAATGACAATAATAAAAAAGAATATCTAGAAGAGCGCTATCAAAGATGGTGCTTTATTACTGGAATGTGAATAGATATTTTGGTTGTGTTTGGTTATGTTATTATGCATTAGATATCATAGCTTTGTTGTCTCCGGTTAAATGAGCAGCATGCATGTGTATTCCAGTAAGGTGAAGCAGCACATGATTGAGTATTTGAATCTGTAATTTCTTCCTTGAATCAGAGACACAAATGCATTTCCTCTTGTCAGTGTACATAACTAACCCCTTCAGGTCCACAGGGGAGTGTTTAAAATTGCCTTCCAGCTACTGTCTTGAACAGAAGGGATTGAAAGGATTACGGCAGGTCTCTGTGGCATGAAGCGACCAGCAAACAATACTACGGGGTCACAGAAAGAGCTGGGGGCACAGAAGGATGTAAAATTGAATTGCTTACCCTCTTCAAACCATGACCCCATGTGCTGGGTAAGAGATGGGAATCTGAAAAACCCCTGGGCTTTTTTTTTTTTGTTGTTGAGAGAAATCAGCAATCTAGCCCGCCTCCACCTGCATCTCTTTCTTCTCGAATTAAATGATATTTCTAAACAGTGAATAGGAGATCCTTACTCTGGTGGTGCAATTGCTTGACTTGTGTTCTTAAGGTTTCTGGGGCTCCTCTGCAATATATGTAAGTACACGGTCAGTGATGAATAAATATGTGTTTTTCCCTTTAACTCTAAAATAGGGTGGTAAATGGTGCAGCCCGTGTAAAATGAAACCAGTGTCTAAGCATTTAGACTAAAACAATCAACAAAGGTAAATATACTGCAGTATCATCTAAATGACCGAGGTGGGGGGGCGACTTGGTACCACAGGCAGATTTAGGGTATGATATATAAGGCAAACTGCAAATTATTCTCCTAGATATGTCTGAATTGTGCCATTTTCAACTGGAATGAATGGTATAAGACCTATCAGAAAAAATGTCATGGCTCGGCCAGATCTGGGTTGTAGCTTGGGAAGATTGTGAGCTAGGAATGTACCAAATCCACTATTTGGGATTCAGACGAATCCCTGAATCCTTTTTGAAAGATTTGTCTGAATACCGAACTGAATCCAAATCTTAATTTTCATATGCAAATTAGGGAAGGGAAAGGAAAAAGTGTGAACATTTTTTTTCATTTCCTTGTTTTATGATGAAAAGCCATGTGATTTCCCGGCCCTAACTTACATATGCAAATTAGAATTTGGTTCGGCCAGACAAAAGGATTAGGCCGAATCCTGGCCGAATCCCCAACTGAATCCTGGATTCAGTACATCCATAGTTTGGCCATGTCCAAAATTATAAGAATTTGTGCATAAAAATATTGGTTGGTACAGTATGCAAGGACTAGATTTCTTTTTTAATTACTTTAAAGGTATGGGATCTGTTATCCTGAAAGCTCCAAATTACGGAAAGGCAGTCTCCCTTAGACTCCATTATAATCAAATAATCCAAATTTTAAAAACAATTTCATTTTTCTCTATAATAATACAACAGTACCTTGTATTTGTTCCAGACTAAGATTTAATTAATCCTTGTTGGAAGCAAAGCCAACATATTTGGTTTATTTAATGTTACACAAATTGTTTGGTAGACTTAAGGTAAGAAGATCCAAATTATGGAAAAATCCGTTATCCAGAAAACTCCATGTCCCAAGCATTCTGGATAACATGTCCCATACCCGGGGAGAAAATCTGTAGATCTCCAACTGATCGTCACCATAAGTTCTGGTTTCCCAAACTGGTAGAGCCAACCTTTGTCCATGTTCCTTGGTTCTTCTGTATAATGAAGATGCCCTCTACAAAACAAGGACATTGAAATATTTGCCCTGAAAATCAAATACAGATTGCCCGGAAGCAGCTGCTGCAGCAATCCATTTCACCACTATGTAAACATCAACCCACAGTACACTCCTTTGCCATCCTGATATTTAAACATGTAATCAAATAAACCTCTGTTTTTCCAAATACACTGCAGTGATATTTGTTATTTGAAGAAATACTTTAAGGCTTTCATCATTTACTGTTCACCAAAAGGGAAGAGGTGTGTGTGTGTGTGTATGAGAGAAGGAAGAGAAAAAAAAACAAGAGCAGATGTTCTATGAAACAACTTCAAATTAGAGCCAGTTAAGGATAATATTGTAAGATTATATAAAACTATGAGTGGCAAACGGAAGAAAATCCCTTAAATGAAGGCCAAGAATCAAACTGAGAGAATGGGAAAAAGGCCAGACAGGCTGAGAAAAGCTCTACTTATCCGCTAATAAATATTCTACTTCTGTTTTACCTTCTCAACAGTGGATGCTTCAAACTGGGGTCTCCTATTACTGTTTTCTCTTTTGTTTGTTAGAGAGGTGACAGCATGGGGGGAAATAACATACACACCTTTTTATTTTAGCTTTCACTGAGCGGATAAAGACTGATGCAAGTTAGTAGGCTTTGGCTATTAAACCAGTATGTTTCGGCTTACTGGTTGGCCCATCTATGCTAAGTGATGCAGCTATATAAATAAAGGAACATTATTATGATAATAATAGTTACATCAATCTAATGTGAAAATAGAAGAGTTGTACAGGAATCAGTAATTATTGACTGTCTACACGGCCCCATCTAAGGTTCCAGTAGGCTGTGTTTGTGATGGACATTTAAACCTAGGCCTGCAATGGTTATCAACCCCAAAGAGTTTCCCTAGCAAGTGTCCCAAGACAATTCCTACCTGCAGCGATTTTCATTTGGAATATACACATTAGGGAAACTCAGTCCCTGCTGGTGTTGATTTAGTATGATTCCCAGTAGCCCCCTAGGAACACAGGAAGGTGTCGTATGAAAAGCAGGTGAAAAATCAACATCGTTGTGTTGGCTCCTTTGTGTTTGATATTATTGGGGTCATGTATTCAGTAGATTCAGACTCACTGACTACTATGCAACATATGTTTTGTGCACACTTGCCTTCAAGATGGGTTGACTGTTTTTGCAACTGCTGCTAGTGCAGCTTTATGGTACAATGTAGCCAAACTCCCTATATAAAGCAGGAAAGCATAGAAAAAATAAGATACTGCTTTACTGCCATGGGTTTTTCCCATACTGCATTTAATGAAAATGTCTGATCACATTAGGACTAAGAACTAATCACAGCATGATAAATTAGAGTCAAAGCAATGATTGGATCATTTTGTCATAACTTACAATCCACAATGCACTAACCCTGAAGCTTTTCTAGCATTTCAAATGGTACTGGAATGACACCGGTTAACATCCAAAGCTCTTGGGAGCTGAAAATGTGTCATTTTTTTCCCCTCTGTTTTTATGACACCTCTAAAATTATTTGCGCTTTTTAACACCGGTGCTAATTACAGCTTCTGCTCCAGGTGCCAGAAGAGTGTTAATTAAGGGATTAATGAACATACCTTTTTCCCTCTCTCTATTTTTTTTTTTTGGATTCTGATGAATGGAAAAGTGAGAATAAAACACAACAGGGTGATCATATAATTTTAAAATGCAACTCCCTTGTATAATGGATTCTAGCCATTTCCCAACTTGAATCTTTTTTTTTTTTTTCCAGAATATTTATTGTTTCCCTAACAAAGCAAACAAGAACTAAATGAATCCGGCTGCTAATCCGATCTCCGAGAGTGACATTAGCAGACCTCCAAGAACCTTATCTGAGAAGATTAGGATAAAACAGTTTTCTCTTCCTATAATAAGATGCTGCTATGTGAATGGAAACGAGCTGGGGGATATTTGACAAGGAGAAGGAAATTAGGGAAAATAACTGCAGTCTTGGAGATCTGTGCCAGAGAATGAAGAAGAACTCCCAATGAGCCCTATGGATAAACAATTGTATAATTTGCCTTACAGCTCTACTTGGCATCACCCCTACGTACAAGTTTAGATTGTCATAGGGATAACACTGAATGGACAGGGAATGGGATTACAAGAGGAAAAAGACAAGAAGCTTTGCCATTGTATTGATGATGTTACCTATCTTTAAAGGGCAAGGAAAGTGTAAAATAGAATAATGGTAGAAATGCTGTATTTTGAATACTAAACATAAACATGAACTTACTGCACCACAAGCCTAATCAAACAAATGATTTAGGCAAAGTTGGCCACAGGGGGCTGTCATCTTGTAACTTGTTATACATCTTTGCAAGCCTAGACTACATACACATGCTCAGTGTGGTCTGGGCTTCTTAGGGATCGTCATAAATGATCAAAAAACAAAGCTGCTTCAGTTCTGCATGGCTGGTAAGTAAAGTAGGGGCTCCCCCCACTGTTCATAAGTATGATCGTTTCCCTGCAAGAAGTTAGGGACCGTCTGACAATTCCTATCCACAAGACTAAATGAAAGGAGAATTTCACTGAATACAGTCAGGTTTCTTATAAAAACGGTACACATTTTTTAATTAAAGTATATTGGAGATAGATTTATTTTTCATTAAAGAAAGTAAAAATGGGATTTTATTTCTTTGCCTTTCTTTGCCCTTTAAAGCTAACAAAGGATCTTGGCTGCAGAGATTTGGAGAGGGCACAAAAGTGACAAGATGGAAGAACAAGATAAAGGGTTGAGTGAAAGTCTCAAGAATAAGAAGGTGCAAAGCTTTTGCCTTGCATTCTATAAAAGTTGACTGCATAGAACTGGAAGGAAAAAGTCTTTTTGACCACAGAGTTGACACAAAAAAATAAAATCTGGTTTAAAAAGCTTTTATACCAAAGAACACAAATATAAATTAACCAACCTCAAGATTGAACTGAGCTAGAACTAGAGCAAAGATTCCAATCTACAATAATCCGGCACTGGTTTATGTAAATTCCTGGATAAAATAATATTTGTTTAGTTACAAAGCAAGTTAGGATCATTACTATTAAGCTATCTGGTCTGGGAATTCAGATGTTTTCAAGCCCAAACTATTATTATATGTGTGGCCCTTGGAGTGATATGTTTGCTGCATTGTTACCAAATCCCATTTGAGATTGTCAGTCGCTCAAAACAGAAATGGTGAAGTAAAAACCTCTTTCTTTTTTCTTCTTTCTTTTTTTTTTTTACCATGGAATAATCATAGACCACCCAACACAAGTATAAAATCTGGCAATCCCCTTATGGCCAAAGTGCAACTTGTACTTCTCTAAATAAGATATCATTAATCCTTTAAAACTAGCTTATTGGGTCTATTTAATGTTTCAATGATTTTCTAGTAGTCTTAAGTTATGAAGATCCAAATTACAGAAAGATTCATTACCTGGAAATGTATTTGGAAGTCTCAAACATTCTGGATAGCAGGTCCCATACCTGTACTACAATTAGTTCCGATGATTTTGTACGAAGACTGGCATGGCATTGCCTTCTGATAATCCTACATATATTTTATCTAAAAAATTTTAATTACAATACAGGTAGCATTAAATAGGCTTCCTGATTTGTCTTA
Source organism: Xenopus borealis (assembly GCA_024363595.1). Classification (NCBI taxonomy): domain Eukaryota; kingdom Metazoa; phylum Chordata; class Amphibia; order Anura; family Pipidae; genus Xenopus; species Xenopus borealis. Next base: position 99,454,495 of record CM044445.1, on the reverse strand, counting down.
AACAGTATGGCTGCTGAGAGAGCTAGTACCGAAGGAAACTCATTATATGGAGACTCATCAAAGAAATAATAGACATTGCAGAAAAAGTTCTTGAGCTTTGACCAGTATCAAAACTTCAAAGATATTAACCTAAAAATGTAATAACTGTCCCTACAGTGGAATCTGCCATGTTATTCACAATTTAAGTAAACAGGCAAATAGCTGAAAAGAAACATAAATGTAAACCCCTCTGCCAGCCACCCACTGATGGTACAGGCAATTGGAAGCCAACAAAATTCCAAGTTATTGTCAGTATTACCTCTGGGTATAAAGAATCCTTCATGGCAAATAAAAAAGTATTTACTGGTGATAGCACAGCCATATGAATAATACCTACAAACACAAACATAACAATTCTATCTGGAGAACAGGAATTATAAATGCACAAGTATAATTATTATTAAATTTTTTTATGCTAAAATGTGTTAAAAAGAATATATATATACGGTTTATATTTAAGGTTCATGTTTATATCATTTATAGGCCGTTCTGCAGGGATAACCTTATTAATGCAGACCAGGCTTGGGCATCATTTTTTCCTTCAAATGAAGCTGAATTGCTGCTTGCACCTTCAAACTAATCAGAGACATTCCACACATGCTCTCCAGTTTATGGTTTAATAAGAACTTGGACTCAGGTTGCCATTCCATGACCCAGATATTTCTATACATGTAGCAGTTAAAATATTGTATGTGTTACTGGGTAAAATGAAAATCCCCCAATGATATCAATTAAAACAACCCCTGTAGCAACCACATTATCTTAAAAATTTAAGAACACTTGCTCGACTTAATCAAGCAATTACTTTTCAACGATCATCTCTTAGACACAGAAGTAATTTAACATGAAATCTTTAGCTTTTTTTTTAATGAGATTCACCAAATTCCAAATATTTGTTTGGGCTAAATATCCATCCGGCACAAATATTCAAGGCCTACACCACCTAAAATGGAACCCTCATTTGCATATTTGTATCTGAGAAAAATCATCTGAAGAAAATTATGATAATAAGGGTGGTGGCACACGCTGCTATTTGGGGAGATTAGTTGCCCAGCGACTAATCTCCCCGAACTGCCCGCCGGCTAGAATGTAAATCGATGGCGTGATGGCACTTGAAAGCTTTGGTTTCCGAAGTCGCCTGGAGGTTCCTTGTGAGGCAACTCCGGGCGACTTTGTTAAAATGAAGCTGAGAGCCATCCCGCCGGCTATTTACATTCTAGACAGCCGGAAGGCAGTTTGGGGAGATTAGTTGCCTGAAGAAGAAGCAATTTGTTGCTGGGCGACAAATCTCCCCAAATAGCAGCGTGTGCCACCACCTTAAAGGGTCAAATTTGGTTTGCCTAATCTGTAAGGATTTGCCTGAATTCTAATTCTGCATAACGTAGTTGGAATGATCCATGAGAACTAGTCAGGATAAGTCTTTAGGAACTGCAGATCCATTCTGATGACAACACCTACAAGCAAGGTTCCTTTGTGGATCTGTTGAATACTGGCTTTGGTCCATCACTAGAAAAATATCGCAATTCTGGGCACCAATAAACCTAAGTTTGGGATGTTGCCAAGGACTGGTGTGAAGACCAATGTCATAATGGTCTAATTACAGGCCTGGAAGTTTTTTTTCTTATTGGTTACGGGTGCCATATTCTCAAGATCTTTCTCACTTGGCTACATGGTAGACAGAAGAAGAACGATAACAGAGTGGGGGATGGAAGCTGAAGGAGAGAGAGAATGTTTTTTTTTTAAGGAAAGCAAACAGAGAGTGCAAGGAAATCACAGACAGAATACGTAAAGATGACGGAGACAGAAGATATCAAAGCAGGAAGAAAGGAAAGAAAAGAGATAGAGAAAGATAAATATTAAATCCCAAGATTAAGCTCTGAAGATGAAGGGAGGCAGATTCTTTAGCACAGTTAACTGACAAATGCAAAAGTCAAATGCAACCATACAATTAAAACTAATCAATAAGGCTCTGGGGATAGACATAAGGCTAAGCTGAATATGGAACTGAGCAATAGGTGTTTAGCCTTTAGGAATAAACAGACAAAGAGGGGCAAGCTTTTCTAATCTGCCATCACATTAACAGCCAATGTCCAGAATCCATAAATACAATGGCACCAAGGCACCTTAAGGATTAAGCATCCCTCTGCTACAGACAAGAGGGGTTATCAGCGAGCAGGGACCACCTCTCCCCTTCACCCTCCCATCTCTGCCAAAGCTGAGTTGTCATCCCAGGGAGTTAGAGAAATTGTGCGATTATGTTTTGAGGAAAGAGACACGCGCGCACATCATGCTCTCGGATAAACAGTGTCGGGTTCCTGTGCTTCCCCAGGCCCCGCTTGTCCTCCCTCCTCCCTGTGCCAGAAAATGGAATCAATTGCTAGCAATTGGCAGCTCTGTGTTTTTAGCAGCACGTCGGGCGAGATGTTCAGGTGCTCTGATGGGTTTGATCTCCTGCCGACTCTCTTTCTCCAGGCTTCCTACTGCTCCACTTTGTGAACTGAATTCTTTTTCCTGTGGGTTAATAATCCCACACTTTCTGATTAACCCCTCAGATTCATAATGGGGTATGAGTTTTGTGATAATTACTCCTTATTATTTGTTAAGGCCACAAATTATTCTGCCGAACTTTACTTTACAACAGATTTCAAGGGGGAAAAAAAATGCAAGATGCAAGCGTGATGCAATATATTTTTTTTTTAAGATGGAAAGCATAAAACTGCTAAAGAAATCAATATTTTATTCAGATTTCTTAATGAGGGTCATTGACATTGTTTTAAAATCAGTTAAATATAATCAGCTGGATCAAAGGTTTCCTTAATCTTTAGGTCAGGTTCTACAGTTCTAAAATTATTGTCCCCAAACAACAAGGAGGATGGGAATGGGGGGGGTTAAAATGACAAGATAAATTCCCTCTGGCTCTGCTTCCATATTGAGGGGCGATCCTGACGATATTGCCGCCTGAGGTGGCCTTCAATATGATACCCCCCTCCCCACAGTGCTCACTTTTTCAGCGCTGGACAGGGGTAGGGGGGTCCACGGCTTGTGCAGAGCATGCAAGTGTGTGCTCTGCACTAGAAGAGCTGAATTTTCTGGTTGAAAACTGGCAATTTGGCTCTTCATTACCAGGCATGCCTCAACTCGCCTCATTGGTGGAGCTCCCCTGTCCATATTGTATATAATTCTTATACAATACAATAATTTTAAATTATATAGAGGAAGAGAAAATCGGTGCAAATATGGTGAAAGAAACACATTCAAGAAACTATATGGTGAGATTTAACACTTTATACCTGGTTCTAACTCCTCAGCATCCCAAATTATCATAAATAATCCATGCTGGATAATAAAGGTTTTCTCCTCTTCAAGTATAATTTGCTTCCGAAAGTCATAACTCTGTATAAGATAATTATAATGAAGTCTATGGGAGTGGGCCTTTGCGTAATTCAGAATGCGGGTTTCTGGATAACGGAGCCCATACTTGTATATTTTTCATTTGCAAAGCATAATTTTCTGGCCTGCATTATCTGTAGGTATAGATAGGCAGAAGTGAGGGAAGTAGTGGTCAGCAGGGCACGAGAGACACTCAAGGAAAAAAGATAAAATAAGTTTGGTTTGTACAGAAAATGGGAAATCTGAGTGTATGGGTGGGAGACAGAGATGGATAAGAAAGGAGTTGTTGTGAATACGCACACAGTATGTGAAGAAAATGAGAGAGCGATTGGACGGTCAGTGACAAGTAATTTACCGGAGAAAGAAGAGAAGAAAACATATCACTTTCAATGGGTGTTTTATTGCTCAAAATAAGTATGAGGAATAGAATAGCAAGCGGGAGACAGTGTGAACTTTCATCGCACACAGAGACAAAGGTTCAGCTCCCACTGAAAGGCACACAAACAGATACACAGTTTACATGAATTGCACATGCTCATTATACTAGAAGGAGCCAGACAAAAGAAGGTAGATTTCATTGTTAACCCTTGGGCATCAGAAAAACCGCAGACAATGCAGACCATCAATGCTGCCCAAGACAAGGCCCAAGGTGTAATACATGGGATATAGCAATAGAAAATACTTAAAGGGGACCTGTCACCAGAAAAAAATTATTCCAAATCCTATTTCGCGTTTGTCAAGCAAGATAAACTTTAGTTACATTACTGTATATAAATTATTTGAATCTTGTTTACTTCGGTCTGGGAACTCATAATAAGCTGGTAGGAGCCATATGGACACTTCTATTAAGGCAAGTGTTGGTTATGCACCAGAATGGGGAACCTGATGTCCATCCCCATGCACTGGTTACACAATTAAATAGTAAAGAGAGAGAGGGGGAATGTGGGGAGTGCAGAGAAATCTAGTAAATGCTGAATGGAAAGTAAAAATAATTGCCTGCCCTGCCACTATGCCTAAGGCGTAGAGGAGGGGCAGGCAATTTTTGATTGACAGATTAGATTTTTAAATGCAACAGCTATGAATGCTTTAATAAAAAAAGAATTCGGATTTCGTGTTTAATTTAAAAAGGACTTTTATTATACAGCTTTTCATGTCTAGGTGACAGGTCCGCTTTAATGCTTTGTTAATTACTACCCTTTTCAGTTGCCTTTGACCATGGGTGCTCCCAACCTGTTTTACTGGTGAGCCACATTCAGCTGTAAAAAGAGTTGGTTGGGGAGCAACAAAGGCATTAAAATGTTCCGGTGGTGCCAAATAATGGCTGTGATTGGTTATCTGGTACATCTTATGTAGACTGGAAGTCTAAAGAAGGCAATATTTGGCAGTTTTACGCAACCAAAACTTGCCTCTATGCCAGGAATTCAAAAATAAGCACCTGTTTTGAGGTCACTGGGAGCAACAGCCAAGAAATTGGTGATCAAGAGCCACTTGTTGGGGATCACTGTGACCTATGAGTACCAAAACTACATGCAGACCACTCAGTATAAGAGAAGGCTGACCTACCCAATGATTCTTTTTGTGCCACCTCAATTAGGATACCCCACAGTTCAAAGGGAACACTAGTGCCTTGTAGGATGGGCAGGAACCACTGATCCAGGCAATAACAATGTAGGTAATGAACTTATGACATTTCCACAACCTGCAGTTTATTGAATTACTAAACATAGTTAAAAGTTATAAGAAACAGCAGTAATCTGTAGGTAATGAATGAATGGAAATGTGTGGCTCTAGTAATAGTTAATGTTTAAAACATGGCATTATGTCTTTGGGGAAATACCTCCTGCCCTGGGAGAAGTTCTGGTTTCTATAAGTGATATGAAGATCTAAACACTCTATTATGCCACATATATCCCTCTGTTCTGAAATCCAGAGGAGGAAGACATCAATCACAACCTCATGGGTTATAGATAACCAGGGGAGATCCAAGCCACTTTGTCGCCTGAGGCGGCCTTGAATTTGCAGTGGATCCCCCCTACCCCTGTCCGGCACTGGAAAAGTGAGCGCCGTGGGAAAGGGGGGTCCAAGGCGCGCTCTGCACTAGAAGAGCCGTATTTCCGGGTTGAAAACCGGAAATTCAGCTCTTATTTACCAGGAGCGGCATTTTTGCCACCCCTGGTAACCAGGGGCGCTGACGACTGAGGAGAGTGCCTCAACTTGCCTCATTGGCGGAGTTACCCTGTAGATAACAAGTTGTCTAATTCTGGGCAGTGTCATTCTGTAGCTACTAAAGCAAATAAAATTCTGTCCTGCATAAAAAGGGCATAAACTCAAGGGATGAAAACATAATTATACCTCTTTATAGATCCCTAGTAAGGCCTCATCTGGAGTATGCAGTGCAGTTTTGGACTCCAGTCCTTAGGAGGGATGTAAATGAGCTGGAGAGAGTGCAGAGATGTGCAACTAAACTGGTTAGAGGGATGGAAGACTTAAATTATGAGGGGAGACTGTCCAGGTTGGGGTTGTTTTCTCTGGAAAAAAGTTGCTTGGGAGGGGACATGATTACACTTTACAAATACGTTAGAAGACATTACAGACAAATATCAGGGGACCTTTTTACCCATAAAGAGGATCACCGCACCAGAGGCCACCCCTTCAGACTAGAAGAAAAGGACTTTCATTTGAAGCAGTGTAGGTGGTTCTTCACAGTCAGGACAGTGAGGTTGTGGAATGCACTGCCGGGTGATGTTGTGATGGCTCATTCTGTTGATGCTTTTAAGAGGGGCTTGGATAATTTCTTGAAAGGCTATTGTGATACTAAACTCTATAGTTAGTATATGTACATATATAATTTATGTGAAGGTATAGAGAAGTGTGTGTGTGTATGCTGGGTTTCATTTGGAGTCATTGAACTTGATGGACTTTGTCTTATTTCAACCCAATTTAACTATACAACTATGAACTGTCCCTCACAGCACAAAAATATCTACAACATATATATAAAAAACAATAAAAACTATCTTGGAGTAGCCTATGTGGAGTCTGTAAGGACACTGAAACTCCTAGTTGGACATCTCTGAAGTTGACTTTAGTTTATTTCAGTGAGTTGAGAAAATGGAAGACTGCATGGTGCAAGATTGCAGACTGCTTTTAGGCAGATTATATTTCTGCATGGATTTTAAATTGTATGTGATAGTAAATAGGATATTGGCCTGCAAGAAATCTCCAAGGAGAGAGAAAAGTAATCTGCGAGAGAAGAGACAGGAAAAGAAAGAAAGAGACAGCGTTTGTATGAATGTAAGTGTCCTGCAAGGTACATTCTAATTAGGTGTGAGCCTCCGAGCGCCTCACTAGCATGTTAACTCTGCAACATGACAGCATAATTTGACTTCTTAAAGGATTATGCAAATTACCGCTCATCATTTCATTACAAGGCTGGAAGGAAAAAACTGACAGGCAATTTATACATAACACACCTTTCAAATCCCCTACACGTGTAACACCTGGGCCATGTAACTGCGCTCCTGGGACCTGCCTCTGTGCTGCCATCCTAAAAAGCACACGCAGATTCCAAGCACAGGTAAAAGCCCAGTTAATATCTCTTCTAATTCAGGCTTCCCCCAAAACACACAAGAGTATGGGAAAGCATTACAGGTGTTATCTGGAATGTTTGGGATCTCTGGGTTTTAACAGATAAGGGATCTTTCCATAATATGGATCTTCATACCTAAAGTTTTCTAGAAACTCATGTAAACATTTATGAAACCCAATCGGTTGTTTTTGCTTCCAATAAGAATTAATTATATTATATACAAGGTACTGTTTTATTATTACAGAGAAAAAGAAAACCATCTTCAAAAATTTGGATTCTTTGGATAAAATGCAGTC
>CM044445.1:99380745-99420222 GCA_024363595.1 Xenopus borealis | reverse complement strand
TACACAGAATTTTGTTTGCTTTTGCAGTTCAAGGGTAGCTGTCAAGCCCACCACTGGACTAACTAGTGACCGCTAGTACCATTACAGTGTGCAATTTCTCCCGTTTGGTGGTGGTTCTGCCCTGGGGCATGTATTGGTAGCTCATATACCGCAGGACATATAGAGGAACATTTCTCAAGGGTCAAATTTTTAATACATGTGAGTTTTGTTAAACTCCCTTAAATTTGAATATATTCGGGGGTCTCGGACGAATTTTACAGACCCGGAAACTCAATAAATTTGAATTGAATTCGGACAAACTAAATACACATTTTTCCACCTAAAAAAACTCGAATGTTGGGAATGCTACAAACATCTCCAAATTGGTCACTGGACCACTCCCATTGACTTAATTCAGCAGGTTTTAGATGGCAAATAGCCAAAATGAAATTCTTAAAGGGCTAGAATTTTTTTTTAATTTTTTTTTAAACTTGAATCAAGTTTGGATAATTCCCTAGTAGAATTTGACAGTTTTGACCATAAAAAAATAATAAAAAACCATGCAATCTACCCTCCATAGTCCCCCCTCCCTGCTCCCCCGCACAGGAATTACCACAAGTAAATACCCCTTGTCGCAGAGTCAGTGCAGCAAAGCTCATGGGGGCCATCTTCAGCCACTTTGGTAATCTTCGGGTCTTCTTCTGGTGCTTCTGTAATTTTCATCACTTTCGGTGCATGCATAGTTGTAGCAAACTGGGAAAATGCTCCAAATGCGTATGCACCAATACATTGCTTCCTTACTGAGATTAACAAAGCGGCTGAAGATGGCCCCCATGAGCTCAGCTGTGGGTTTTTATTAGAAAGGGGGTTGGGTTCTCCTTTGATAAATCTGCCCCATATTGACTGTGCATCCAGTTTGAGTTGGTCCATGTCAATGGTAAGCGAGTGCACACATGGACTGAGAATCAAAATAGGCCCTGCCATTTTAGGTACACAGAGGCCCAAACAGCCCCCCATACCAGCCCTCTAAGATGTGACTTCCTAAGGCACCTCACAGCAGCCCCTCTGGCATTTGCCAGAACCCACAGATTGCCAGCCCGGACCTGAGCGAGTGTGAGCTGCCGGCGAGTGTGAGCACAGTGAAGCGAGGCAAGTAAACGGGCCTGCGTTGTGCAACACATAAGAGAAGCGTATTACAAAAGTAAATACTAGCACAGTCCCTTTGGCTCAGTGTGTTTCATATTAGAGCTCCGGCACAGCTGTTTTATGTGATGCTTCAGCCTGCAAGGGGATGTGGGATTAAAGGGAGAGAGGTGCTTGAGTGAAATGCTACTTATCAAGTCAGTGAGCCCTTTGTAAATAAGAAATCAATGATTCAATGTGTATTATTCATCTCTCTGTTCTCTGGACTTCTAAACCACTGCAACTTTTTAACCCTTCTGCTACCAGTGGGGCATGCAACCTATTGCAGTGAGAAGTAGGGCTGCACTTATGTGGACGAATGGTGGATTTGGGGGAGGAAGTCTCTACAACAACAAAGCAGTTTATGTACTCTTGAGAACAATTATTTAATTAAATTTCCCTGCATGTCATAGATGGGAGTCATTGGATAGATGATCTGCGTAGAATTATGACTAATTAGTGGTGTCTGTGTGTCCAGGCAGGACCTCTCAGGCCCCAGTAGCTGCCATCATATTTGCACCCTTGTAGTAATATGCCTGTGTATTCTGTAGGAAAGGATTTGGATCACTGTTATTTAGAAGGATGCTGATTTCACAAGGATCTTGGCCACACTAGATAAAGCCTTGGGCACTTCAGTCTACTCTGATGAATTGTGATAGGCGAATCTATCCAGTTTCCGTCGAAATTCGCAAATTGGGCAAAAATTCCTGAAACGAGCCGCGTCATGTCTTCTTTTTTACGAAAATTTGCTGGCGTTTTGCGAATCGCGTGAATTCGCCACGAATTTGCGCCTGCCGAATAAATTCGCCCATCACTACTGATGAACTGTGTGCAACAAAGCACATGATGCTACGGGACCTTGGAAATACTTAATTCCAGGGTTCCTCTCAATGCTTGCACCCATGGACCTTATTGATTTGCGCCAAGCAAATTTGATGATGATGCTGTTATTGATGCTATATGTTGTTACTGTTTTTCCCACTCTAATTGTAGAACTACACAGCCAAATCCAAATTTTAAAAAAGTAAATAAAAAGACTATTTGCACAGAAGATTAATTAAATATTAATTCCCTGATGGATATTTATACTGGCAGTCCTAGGCCACTTTATAGTTGATGATAACACCATAATATCTGATCATTTCTAACTAACTAGAAAACTCTTAGCTATATACAGTAGATGAAGCCCCTATACACTTTAACTACATCCATGGACACTCTCTGGACTCAACACCATATAAAAGGTTAACCTTCTGTTGCTCTTACAACCCCAAGACAGACAAGGGCTTGAATAGATAAGGCAGCCGTGCAAAAAGCAAAGGCCCTAAGGGAGTTCAGTGAAGAAGAGCCCTAGTCAATGGATATAACACACAGCTTATGGGAGCTGCTCCTAGTCTGTCGGCTAGTAGCAGTTCACAAGCTCTGGTGGAAGGGATTTCCTCCTATACAAACCTAAGCCTTTTACTGCTCTAATTGTGACTCGTGAGACCCTACTCTCACTCAGGGCTCCTCTAACGTCAAGAGGGAGGGAAGGTTGGCAAAGCTGCGGCTCAGACACACCATCATATTATGTAGATAGGGATAGGCAGGGATGACACAGGCCATAGCTTTCATGATTCTGGTCCAGTGGCACTTTGAGCCATTAAGGAACTGCTTTAGCAGTGGAAATGAAAATAGCAAACAAGTAGTTTTCTTTAGAGAGATCTATATGAATTCTAAAAACATTGCACACATCTACAGCCTAATATAAACTATGACGAAGACCTTAACTATAGCCATATATAAAATTATAATGAAGTCCTTACCTATATATATATATACGGGCACTGCTTACTGTTTTTGAGTCTCACCTATCGGGTAATGTTAACTGTACTGGAGTTCTTAACTTTAGGTTAAAGATTACGGTGTTAATGTCTTAAACTACACTGTAATGCTACTACTATCTGGCTACTACTATCTGTGTTGCATGGCATTGATACTCCAACTGTGTGTATCTTTGTGTTTATTTATGGCTGCTATTACGATTTTGGTTCATGTGTGTGTGTTGCATGACCATGAGAATGAGTCTTTGGGGGTTATTTGCTGAAATCCAAATGTATCTCATATTTTATGCCCATGTCCAATTTTAGCTGATTGTTAATTAAAGAAACTTGATTTTATCAAATAGCGGAAAAACTCAATAAAATTGAGCAAAAACCCAAATCACTCTAATTTTCAGGCTTTTTTTGTCTGCCCATGTGCAAATTTGCCCAGTGTTTGCAAATGAGCTACACTTTGTTTTACAGAATACACGGTACTGTCCTTTCCAAGTGAATCCATGTGCTTTATTGTTTGCGGGTTTGTGAAATGGTCTCTTTGCCCATTGCAGTGTATATTTAACCAACTGGAACTATGCAGGTATGTAAGTGTAGCGGTAAATGGAAATGTGGCCTGTGTGTGGTTGTCCTGCTGCTGACGTGTGTATGTGTGTGTGACAGTGTGTTTATTCCGTTTGGTGCTTGAATGCATTTCTTTCTTTGGGAGGGTATGTGGGGAAAAGCCAAGAGAATGAATTCCTTACCTAATACTGCAACAGGAAACAGAATAGAGGAGTAAGGTTCTTTGGCACAAGAGGTTAACCTTCAACACAGGAACACAGCTCCGCGGGTCTGGTCACTAGCCGGAACAGCAAATTTTAAAAGTGCCTGCTGGGAACTGATTGTCATGGGCTCTCGGACTTCCAATTTGTTTTTCTTTGTATATTTTTTTTTTGAGTTCTCGTGTGGAAATTAGTAAGTATAGCAAGTGCTTGGAGTTGTTGCCTACAGATAATTAGTCGATGTGGTATCCATATGCATGGTACTGTCGCTGAGAACAGATATAGTATGACACAGATGAGTCTTTATTTCAAGTGTTACTCTGTAGCACACTATAACGCAATAATAGGCGACATCTGAAGAGTATTACAACAATATGTCTGAATAACAGGGAAGCAATCTCCAGCTACATTAGTATATAACAACTGCAAGATTACTACTCCAGCAGAGCAATGCATTGCAAGATTACTACTCTCTAACACAGTGATCCCCAACCAGTAGCTCGCGAGCAACATGTTGCTCTCCAACCCCTTTGATGTTGCTCCAAGTGGCCTCAAAGCAGGTGCTTATTTTTTAATTACTGGCTTAGAGGCAAGTTCTGGTTGCATAAAAAACAGATGTTCTGCCAAACATTCTCTCCTGTAGGCTGTCAGTCCATATAGGGGTTACCAAAAAGCCAATCAGAGCTCTTATTTGACATCCCCATGGACTTTTTCATGCTTGTGTTTCTCTCCAACTCTTTTTTAAATTTAAATGTGGCTCACGAGCAAAAAAGTTTGGGGACCCCTGCTCTAGCAGGACAGGGCAATACTCTACAGCAGTGTTCACCAACCATAGCTTGAAAGTAACATGTTGCTCTCAGTGGCCTCAAAGCAGGTGATTATATTTGAATTCCTGGCTTGGAGGTAGGTTTTGGCTGCCAGTCCATATAGAGCAGTGATCCCCAACAAGTGACTAGTAAGCAACATGTTGCTCACCAACCCCTTGGATGTTGCTCTCAGTGGCCTCAAAACAGGTGCATATTTTTTAATTCCAGGCTCAGAGGGAAGTTTTAGTTGCAAAAAAACCAGGTGTAATGCCAAATAAAGGCTCCTGTAGTCTGCCAGTCCACATAGGTGCCAACAAATAGCCTAGCCAATTGCAGCCCTTAATTGGCACCCCAGGAAGTTTTTTCATGTCTGTGTTGCTCACCAATTCTTTTTAATTTTTAATGTGACTCATGAGTAAAAATAAAGGCTGGGGATCCCCGAAAAAGGGGCTAACAAATAGCCTTTTTTTGGCACCTCCCTGTAATGGTTTGGATGCTTGTGTTGCTCCTCAACCAAAAAAGTTTGGGGACCACTGCTCTACAGGATATCAAGGGGTATATATATATATATATATATCTCAAAGAATGAAGTTAGAGAGCTCCACAGTGCTCTAGAGTGAAATTCTACCATTCTCAATTAATTTCTATGGGATTTTGAAAGACATATTTATCATAGGGTGGATTTTCACCCATTGATAAATACTCTTTTAAAAACCCCATAGAAATGGAGGTCTGTGGAGATCTCTAACTTTGATAATATACTCCCATGTACAGAGAAGGCAACCCTGCACCTGCTGGGGGACCCTGGAGATTTAGGGAGTGCAGTGTGGCACTAACTGTTTCATGAAAAATGTCTTATCCCCAAAATATAGGGGGAACCTAAAATGATTTGCGGTGTGGTCCAGAATCTACTAATAAATCTCAAAAGTAACAGAGTAAAAATCGGAGGCTAACATAGCACTGTACGGTGTAACAGAGCAATCAGTAGTAGAGCTATTCTTCTGAGTGACAATGTAGGTTTATAATCCTCTGTCATAAAAGTGCTACACACTGTGATATTCTTACTCACTAACAGGATTATTATTTAAGGATAATAACAGCGGTGCACTGCAGGATTATTATTCTTGTGTAACAGAGACACAATTGGCTAGATTATAACTCTACCCTAGTGTAATACTGTTAACACTCTGCAGGATTATTACTCTAGTGTAAAAGAGAACGAAATCTTGACGGGACTGGTCAAAGTACAGGCATACAAACTGTTATTGCTGTGAATGCTCAGGACCTAGGTTTGTCCAGATAATGGATCTTTCCGTAATCTGCATCTCCATACTTTAAATCTAAAAGAAATCATTTAAACATTAAATTCACCCAATAGGATTAATTATATCTTCGTTGGGGTCAATTACAAGGTACTGTTTTATTATAATAGAGAAAAAGGAAATCAATTTGTAAAATTAGAATTATTTCATTAAAATAGAGTCTATGGGAGATGGTTTTATGGTAATTTGGAACTTTCTGAATAACCGGTTTCTGGATAATGGATCCCATACCTGTATACCAAATGCCAGTTAAATCTGGGTACCCCTGCACTAGAATAGGGGCAAATTTACTATGTGGCGCACTAGCGCAGCCTTCGCCGGACTTCGCTAGGGTCGCCTGCTCTGACCTGGGAAGTGAACTCTGGTGAAGGGGGTAACGTTCTGAAAAAACACAAACTTAGTAAATCGGCGAATTTTCTCCCCCTACGCCAGAGTGCAACTTCACCAGCGTTAGTGTGCAAAGCTGCGCTAGCCTATTGACATTGCTGGCGAATTTATGCCAGTGATGGATTTGTGCATTATTGATTTGAGCTAACGCTGGCGAATTTAATTAATGTTGTTAAACCACAGGAATGGGACCTGTTATCCAGAATGCTCAGGCCCTGGCGTTTCCAGATAACAGATCCTTCTGTAATTTGGATCTTCATACCTTAAGTCTACTAAACATAATTTAAACTTTAAATAAACCCAATAGGCTGCTTTTACCTCCAATAAGGATGAATTAAAAGGAACAGTGACACCAATTTTATTAATGCTCAATGCCCCCCAAAACAGCTATAATACTAGATACAGCTTACTTCCCCTTGGCTTTTTCAAATCTTCAGCTTGGTTTTTATATGCAGAGTGCCGCATAGGAGAAAGGCAAAAAAAGGCAATGGCAGCTTGAATTCCTCTGTGTGCTGAACCGGAAGTCAGCTTCATACTTCATACCGATAACCTAAAGCACTTAAGCTTTTTTCAGCATCTGCATCTTAAATATATGCTCACATCATTACCCCCAAAGCTTTCTAAAGGAATAGAAATATATATTTAAGAAGCAGTCACTAGAAAAAAGCTTAGGTGCTTGGTTATTGGTACGAAGCTGACTTCTGGTTTTGTCTTTTTGCCTTTGTTCTGTGGGTCATGTTGCATGTCAAATCCAAGCTGAAGATTCGAAAAAATCCATGGGGAAGTAAGCCTTAACTACCATTATAGCTATTTTGGGGGGGTGGGGAAATACATTTTAAATAAATGTGGTGTTACTGGTCCACAAACCCAAAATTATGGTTTTGCTTCCAATAAGGAATAATTAAGTACAAGCTACTGTTTCATTATTACAGAGAAAAAGGAAATCGTTTTTAAATATTTGGTTTAATTGATTATAATGGAATCTATGGGTTTCTGGATAAAAGATCCCATACCCATAACTGTTGTGCTGGAAGGTAGTTGAAAAACATCTGGAAAGCCATAGGTTGCGCTTCCCTACTTTAACCCATCATCTACTGTGAAACAGAGCATGGCTATGACAATTTTAAAGCACATTGAAGGCATCTCTCTTTGTTTAATACAAGGATAAACTGCAAGAGCATACGGAATAAGATTCCTTTGGGCATTCAATGCACAGCGCAGAAGAACAATGTTATCCACTAGCAGCACATAGTAAGAATATTCTAGTATCTTTTTGCAAAGCACACATCCACTCTCCCCCACAGTGCAAAGCATAACGCATACAACCCAGAGTATTCCCAAGCACTTTCCTTATCTCTCTCCAATTGTTTTATCCCACTTTCTTTACCAGGGTCATAAGTATTTCATTACCAGTTATCTGTATGGTACCGGAGAAGGCAGTAACAATTAACGCCTCTAGACCCCCTCCCACATATTCTTCTTTCAGTGTGATTGATACCGGCCTAAGCTTTCAATTTGTTCCAGTACACAGATCATGAAATTCTGAATGTGACCATCCTTATTGACCTACACTCTCATGCACTGGGCTACAATAGGCAGAAACCAATTACAACCCACAGAGAAGGGGGACATTTTTTCAGCATTGGATTAACCCCTTCACTTATTTCTTTCCCCTCTGCAGCAGGGATGTTAAACCCTACTGTATTTCAGATGTTGTGCCCAAAAATTCCCATCAGCCTCTGCTAATAGCTGAGAGTGAATAAAAAGAAGACAAAATA
Organism: Xenopus borealis; assembly: GCA_024363595.1. Taxonomy (NCBI): domain Eukaryota; kingdom Metazoa; phylum Chordata; class Amphibia; order Anura; family Pipidae; genus Xenopus; species Xenopus borealis. The sequence continues at coordinate 99,412,190 of CM044445.1, read as the reverse complement.
ATGGGGCCCACTAGAGAACCTGACATCTAGGACCCAATCTAGGCCCAATTAGATATAAAGGGCCAGATTCAATTCAGTGAGAAAACAGTTCATCGCGTGAAAAGACATGAACGGGATTGAGATGCAATTCAATTCAGAAAAACTTATCTCAGTTTTTCACGTGAAAACTCTATTGAAGTCTATGGGTGCAAAACTGGAACTGAATTAGGAGAAACGTTTTCCTCCTCGAATTGAGTCTACTTTTCGGGAGATACAGTAACTTTATCTTGCTGAATTGAATCTGGCCTAAAGTGTGATAAAGGGTATCTGTCTCAATAGTAGAAACAGAACTGATTTGCCATGTGGAAAACCCTGTTAACCTGTAAATTCTCAGGTCCGGAGCATTCTGGATAACAGGTCCCTGTATTGAGATAAACCATGAAAAATGTTTTTCTCATGTACAGGTACACAAGAAAAACATATTTCATGGTTTATCTCAACAAAACTTGATAGATGTCAATGGGGTAATTTTACATGGAACTAGAGTTTTTTTCATCAAAATACATCTGGCCCTTTATATTAGAACAGAGCTTTCAGGCAAGCAGCAGTACACTTGATGGCGTGGGGAAGACTGTCAGCAAGTAAAAGTGCAAAGGTTAATGTGTGTTTAATTTCACATTAAACACGTCGAATTCACACTCAGTACTTAATTATTAAATAGACACTATAATTACAGTGCATTGTGTAGAGGGGGTGCAGGTGAAGCTCCGGACCCACTACTTCAGTGTAAAGGTTATGAGTTCTGGTGCATAAGTAATTTGAACTGAATTCATTTGTCTTTTCTGTTGATGGCCACACTTAGCTGTGGTTAGAAGAATAAGAGAAAATCATGCAAGGATGGTCAGCCTGTAAGCATTCCTCCCAAATGTCATCATAGTTATACTTGATGTCACCCCCCCAGGACAATGCTTTGGGTTCTCTTTGTGGGTTCAGCCTCTCAATTCAGGAGCCACTGAATTCAGGAGCCATCGGCTTACCAAACTAATAGTACTCTTTCTGAGGCATCTGGGCTGGCATCAACACAGTAAGGGGCAGATTTACTAAATTCTTGTGAAGGATTCAAATATTCACTCGAATAGTCTCTATGCGACTAGACGAATATGCAAATTAAGTATTTTCGACTATCGTATATAGAATGTTCGGTTGCATCGAATAGATTGAATAAATATATATTTGTTCGTTCGACTATTCGCCAGTTGAAGAACTTGCCCTTTAAATTTTTATTCGACTGCCTACTTCGCCAGATTGAACCTACCGAATTGCAATAGAAGCCTATGGGAACCCCCCATGGGCTTTTTTTTTTCAAAGTCTTTTGCCTAATTTCAATCGTACGATTGAACACTTCCAATGTTCGATTTGTACGATTTTGGCGAATCTGTGACTTTTCGTAGAATAGTTCGACTGTACGATTCTGGCGAATAGTCGAAAACATGCTCTATACCGGTAAATATTTTATTCGACTTTGGCGAATATTTATTCGCCAAATATTCGTCAATCGAATTTGACCCTTAGTAAATCTGCCCCTAGGTGTCCTTTAAATATCTACTTCTATGGAGCAAGTTTAATAATATGTCAGGGGATTTATCATGCAGCATCTGGATATCTCCAAAATTCACCTTAAGGGGTCAGTGACCCCATCTGCTTTCACTGTGGAATCCAAAAAAGCAGTTCCAAGCTCTCTTTTTTCTCATACTGTCACCTGCTACACTCCAGACCACTCTGCATGACTGTAAGTTTAGATTTTATTATCACTTTTCGTGACATGTATTAGTGCCCTCCTATTAATATTCAAATACAGCGTCATGTTACAAGGCTTGAACTCCCTAACAAAAAGATGGCAGTTTCTATCTCAATCGGCAAGAAGAAAATTAAATAATTTAAAAACTACAGAAAATACAAGTAAATACCAAGTGCAAACAGTCCTAGAATTCCAGTATCTGCAACCATGATCATTTAAATTTGAATTTCCCCTTTAATAAAAAGAATTGACGGAAAGGAGATGTGTCGGACAATAAATCAGGGGCCATAATCAATAAAACAATCAAAGAAATTATGAGAAACAATCAAAATTTTTGTATGGCACAAACCAAGTTTCTCTCTGCTATATTACACGCGCTAAGTAAGTTGCTAGTTTTCCTATATTTTTCACAGTATACAGCATGTCAAGTAGTGTCAATATGCATTTCTGTCAACATTTAAAGATGATTGTACAAAATGAAGATTTTATGAAGAGGAATCCAACAATGGAAAAACACATTAGACTGAGTTTATTGCCATAAATTAGGCTAATTTTGATATATTTGCCTATCAAAGACTCATGTCACAACATTTTTTTTTTACCCTTGATATAAAGTCCCCTACAGTAACACACGCTTGGCAGAGGTTGTGATGAATTTATTGAGGTGCTGTTTTGGTGGCTAAATGAGCAATGCTAATTCTGAATTCTTTTACTGAAAGGGGGAAAAAAGGAGACTCGGTGCCGAGGGGATTGGTGACAGGTCTGTATGTCAAAAACCACTGAAGAGGTGGAAATTCTATAGTATTCTCTACATTCATGTACAAAACCAGTGAACCACAACTTCAGTCATCAAAGACTGGCATCGTGCTAAAGGGAAACAATCAGAATCTCTCAGTTGATGCTGCTATTACCTGAAATAAATTAGTTTATTTACATTTTTATAAAATGCTATCGTTTTCCTACTTTATTCCCTTAGGCTTTGGGTGAGCAATGCAACACATTTCTGGGGACCCCAAAACCAAATTAGTTTACATGATTCAATAGGATCATGATAACACCACAGTAAAAAGAATGATTACCCCCAACAAACAGAATGAGAATATTTATGGGTTCAGATCAAGAGCCTTACTAATGGCTCTTAGTAGAGGTATGGGATTCATTACCTGGAAACCTGTTATCCAAAAAGCTATGAATTACAGGCCATCCATCTCCCATAGTTTCCACTTTAATCAGTAAATTCATATTTACTAAAAAATATTTCCTTTTTCTCTGTAATAATAAATAGTACCTTAACTTGTACTTGATCCCAACTAAGAGAGAATTAATCCATATTGGTGGGAAATCAATCTTATTGGGTTTACTTAAAGGAGAAGGAAAGGATAAAACTAAGGAAGCCTTATCAGAAAGTTCCACCTAAATATACCAGAAAACCCTCAAAGTAATGCTGATCTGAGTCAAAAGAAAATCTGCATCTCTTTCCTTCTGTTGTGTACACATGGCTTCTGTATCAGACTTCCTGCCTTCAGCTTAAACCACCTTGTGCCAGACGTGAGCATGCTCAGTTTGCTCCTCTCTCCCTCCTCCCTTCTCTGCTGTAATCTGAGCCCAGAGCTATGGGGTAAATTCATTAAAGAGTGAAGTTAAGAGTGAAGTTCCGCCACTAGAGGGAAATTCCGCAGCTCTCTATTCATTTCTATAGGATTTTTAAAGGCCTATTTATCAATGGGTGAAAGTGATAAATACGCCTTTAAAAATCCCATAGAAATAAATGGAAAGCTGCGGAATTTCCCTCTAGTGGCGGAACTTTACTCTTTGATAAATTTACCTCTAAGAGTGAGCAGGGATAGACTCAGGGAGGAAATTATGTCACACCAAGCTGAATAAGCTTTTTATTCAGGTATGGTAAAATATTCTACAAAATAAATATAGCATTCTAGCTTGCACTATTGCAGCTAATCCATTGGCAATAAAATGCCTCTAGCTTTCCTTCTCTTTTAATGTTAAAATATTTTTTAGTAGACTTAAGACCCCTTTCCTTATCTGGAAATCCCAGGTCTCGAACTTTCTGAATAACAGGTCCCATTCCTGTTAATGCCATCCAATATAAATTCAATTGGTGAGTCAAAAAGGGGCAATAGTGAACCTTGCAGTGTCTTAAAAAAACATACATTACAAAGTCAGCCTATAACAAGCTTTGTGCCACCACTGCTTATGGCCAACACAATACTTCTAACAGTGGGGGTCATTTATAAACACTGGGCAAATTTGCACCTGGGCAGTAACCCATAGCAACCAATCAGTGATTAGCTTTTTTGAGCCAACTGCAAGTTGAACACTGAAAGCAATGATCTGACTGGTTGCCATGGGTTCCTGACGATGTACAAATTTGCCCAGTGTTTATCAATAACCCCCAATGATTTTATGCGGTCAGATTCATGCTAATTAATCCAGGTTAAACGTGGTTTTGGCACCCATGTGCCAATATGGATTTCATGTCACCATGTCACCTTTTTTCAATTTTAAAGGAGTGTAGGTAGTTTTAACTTTTTTTCTCAAAATGGAAGGTATTTGGTTTTGAGTCATTGGGGTATGTCTTTTATTTTGGGTGTAAATTGTTGATTTTTTTAATACAATTTTTTGACGTTACTGTTCCTTTAAGCAATATCTGTTCAATACCTGGGTCACATTGGTGCAGACCAGAGATCTCCATTAAGTGGCTCGTGAGCACCATTACGAGTCACTGGGAGTTGTAGTTCAACAAGATCAATTGCGGTTTGTTTAACATTGTATTTTCGGAGACCGTGGATTGTTGTTTTATCTCAATGTGCAGCTTGTGATAGGTGCAAAAGTTTCAATAAAGAGAATAGCAAAAATCCACGTAAAAACCCGGGGCAGCGTTGCAAGCTCCACTTGGGGAATTTTTATAGCTTTTCACAAGATCAGTTATTTATCAAACTACAACTCCCATCATGCTCAAGCAAGCATCCCCCCAGAGATTGGATACTACAATCCTTGCTAAGATTTCCTGCAATGCAATTTGTATTTTTTTTATATATATATTTTGCTCTGCTTTGTTATATTTATCATCAACCGGCTCCTCTTGGCTTCATCTCCTTTTTATGGCTTAATCTTTATCACTTGCAAAGTGTATAATTTAATTTACATAGCGTCAACATTATACAAAGCAGAGGATTATTCTCTCCCATATCCCGCTCTGGGTAATGCATTGTGGTCAATGCAAATAGTCTTGGTAATAACACACACAGCAGACACACTGAGTGTGTGGGTATCTGTGGAACAGACTCCGCTCTGTGCCTCGGCATTGTTTTGATGTAGTGAAGATGAATCTAGCTAAAAAGGATTACACACCTATCATTTATTTAACAAGAGCATCGTGTCCTCTGCCTGGGTTTTAGGTATGCCGTGTGAATTCTTGGAACAGATTTATTCATATGTGGCTTGTATATTAACAGCTTTTTTCCCTGTGTTCTGCCTCAGCCGGGTGTGCAGCTGAGAGGAGAACGCGCCCTTTTAACAAGTTGATTTATTTCTAGAGGAGAAGAGGGGGAAAAAGAAATAAAAAGCACTTCGCTTGTTCAAAGAAGATAAAAAAAAAATTATATCCTGGAGGACGGTTTATTATATTTTTTCCCTTTTTCTTTGGTAAAATCAAATAAAGTGTTAGGGTGTAACTCTGCTCATGATACTTGTATTACAAAGAAAATATTGAAGCGTTGATGCCAACAGCAAAATGTAAATGCGATATATGTATTTTTATAGAGCGTTAACTTTGCACCCTCAAAAATCATGCATCCTTATAAAACATGATGTTTTTGTTGCAATAATGGAATTATACCTTCAACTTTCATTCTGTAGGGCTTTCTGGCACAGGTCATCAATATGTTTTACCAATTCTCTAAAGCATAGTGGGAAACACTGGGTGTGCTATATAATAATAATAATTAGTAGTATTATTATTATTAGTATTTTCATTATTATCATTAATAATAATAATGTTCAATTGAACAAAACAAATAAGGCGATGATTCTTTAGTAGATGAACAAACTCCATTTATATTTACAGAACGGTCTACAAAGATCCATTCCTCTACCTGTGAGATTGCTAATGTAAGTCAAAATATACATTCTTTAAAGGATGTTTGTGACAATTTACCATTGCTCCAGGCAATAGAGCACTCAAATTGCACCCCATAAGGCCCAAGTGCTTACCTGCTACAATTGGACCAATGGTTTTTGCAGAATGGATTGCATGATCTGCGCCTAACTGGAGCACCTTACACCACCCTTTGTAATCTTGTTATCTGTAAACACTTTACAGTGTTTATTGTGATGGTGTAGGTCTTAAATAAATACCACCCAAAGATCTATGCCTTGTCCCAACCACCTGACAAACTTTGACAACTAGCACATCTACAGCAGTCTAAAATACATTGAGGAAGTGTGCAGAAAATGTCCAGTTTGCTGAACTTCAGGCATTGGGCATCAAAGTGCCACCTGCACCCAACTCTTTATGTGCAAGTTTGCTGCAGCAATTGATGAAGCTCTACGTGGGAACCACGAGGTTCCCCCTACATTAGATGTGGCCACAGCTCTAGGGTTGCCCTGTGTCAATAAACACAACTGCGCACAACTTTCATAACAAAAAGTGCTCAGCCTAACGATGAACTAACAGAAGTTCAAGGAGAAGCTTCAGACACAAGGGGGGAGATTCATCAAAGAGTGAAGTTCCGCCACTAGAGGGAAATTATGCAGCTCTCCATTCATTTCTATTGGATTTTGAAAGGCGTATTTATCAATGGGTGAAGTGAAATTTCACCCTTTGATAAATACGCCTTTCAAAATCCCATAGAAATGAATGGAGAGCTGCATAATTTCCCTCTAGTGGTGGAACTTCACTCTTACTTCATCATTACACAATAAATTATATACATAAGTAATAAGTTGTAGCCGGTTAGTTGTCATTTTATAGTTGCCCTCTCTTCCTGGAATATACTGGCCATGTCACCTAAAAATATAAAGGGAACCTTTTAGCATGGCACCTAAGAAATACCCCAAAATTGCTGCAACAAAGTGAAATAAAATCAAAGAAAGCTAGGCAGAAAATTCTGCTGCTGGACCATAGCAAGCCCCTCTCAACCAGTTGCAAACAATGTTATTTGCTAAACTTTATTTAGACATGTAAGGTCTCTTTCAAGCTAAATAACAGCTTGAGGGCCCCTGGATAGACATCCTTCATAATTAAAATCTATAAATTATTTCACTGAATAATAATATACAACTTATAATTTTGCCAAGGCCATTTCTGGCCAAGGTTGAGAGCCCAAACAAATGGAGAACAAAGAATAGAGACGCGTTCATATTTAGGATACCTGTGAATTGTGTGCAATCACTTAACCCTCTCCCATGACAAGACTGGCCACTTGGCAACGGCAGGGGTACCCTCCTGCTCTCCCGAGTACCAGACACTCCTTCCCTGGCAGGAGGGTCTGATCAGTAGCAGCTGGAGGAAGGTGGCTGCTATTCTTCCTGTCCTTCCAAGGCTAGGCCAGCTGCCAGCTCGCTGAATTATGAATAAGCAATGAACAAAAGAATGCAGATATGGTGCTGACAAGATAATCCTAGCGAATTTATCTGTGACAAATTTCCCGGGATTAACAAATTACATTTGCACAGAACAATAAAAAAGGGATAAATATGCAGAAAGGGAAGAAAAAGAAGGTGGTAGGTGTGAGCTGGCAGGTAGAGCGTGAGGAAACCACAGTACATCTTCATAAATGCACAGGGCCATGTTCACTAAACTGCCTTCCGGAAAATGCTAAGAGCTCAGTGGCCTTTGTTATCTGCCAACGAGGATCAAGAATGATTAGTGATTATGACTGCCTTTCATTTAATAGATGGTGAGTAATGGAACATATATTTATTCAAAGGTCCAAGGGCTCACAAAGCTGTGCTGGGGATAATTCTGTTGCAAGACTACAGTATATTCTGTAAAAATTGAGTCTTTCCCCCTCAGACTATGCAATAGACTCACATGCAATTATCAGTAGTCAGCTGCAGTGTTTAGGGAAGCAGTTGCTGCTGGTCAGGGATCGAAATCTCTAATTCACAAAATATTTTATATAGTTCATATTAGGGATGCACCGAATCCTGGATTTGGTTCAGGATTCTGCCTTTTTTTCAGCAGGAGTCTGGCTGAACCGAATCCTTATTTGCATATCTAAATGGGTTGGGGAGGAAAATTACATGACTTTTCATCACAAAACAAGGAAGTGACAAAAAATGCTCACACTTTTTCCTTTCCCAAACCTAATTTGCATATGTAAATTATGATTTGGTTCAGTATTTGGCCAAATCTTTTACAAAGGATTCAGCTGAATCCCACATAATGGTTTTGGTGCATCCCTAGTTCATATAATACGTTTGAAATACACCAAACTGGCAGGTGAAAACCGAACAGGGATATTAAAGGAAGTTTAACATGATTAGTAATATAGTTACGTATAGTTACATAGTTACATAGGTAAATTGGGTTGAAAAAAGACAGAGTCCATCAAGTTCAACCCCTACAAATTAATAACCCAGCATTCATACACACACACACACATCTCCACTCTTTCACACAAACCATATATGCGCATAGCTATACTAACTGTAGAGTTTAGTATCAAAATAGCCTTTGATATTATGTCTGTCCAAAAAATCATCCAAACCCCTCTTAAAAGCATCAACAGAATGAGCCATCACAACATCACCCGGCAGTGCATTCCACAACCTCACTGTCCTCACTGTGAAGAACCACCTACGCTGCTTCAAATGAAAGTCCTTTTCTTCTAGTCTGAAGGGGTGGCCTCTGGTGTGGTGATCCTCTTTATGGGTAAAAAGGTCCCCTGATATTTGTCTATAATGTCCTCGAATATATTTGTAAAGTGTAATCATGTCCCCTCGCAAGTGCCTTTTTTCCAGAGAAAACAACCCCAACCTTGACAGTCTCCCCTCATAATTTAAGTCTTCCATTCCTCTAACCAGTTTAGTTGCACTTAGTCTCTGCACTCTCTCCAGCTCATTTACATCCCTCCTAAGGACTGGAGTCCAAAACTGCACTGCATACTCCAGATGAGGAGTATGAGGTATAATTATGTTTTCATTCCTTGAGTTTATGCCCTTTTTTATGCAAGACAGAACTTTATTTGCTTTAGTAACTACAGAATGACACTGCCCAGAATTAGACAACGTGTTATCTATAAAAAACCCAAGATCCTTCTAACTTAAGGAAACTCCCAACACACTGCCATTTAGTGTATAACTTGCATTTATATTATTTTTGCCAAAGTGCATATCCTTGCATTTATCAACATTAAACCTCATTTTCCAGATTGCTGCCCAGTTTCCCAACTTAGACAAATCACTCTGCAAAGTGGCAGCATCCTGCAAGGAACCTATAGCTCTGCACAATTTAGTATCATCTGCAAAAATAGAAACCGTACTTTCAATGCCCACATCCAGGTCATTAATAAACAAGTTGAAAAGCAAGGGACCCAGTACAGAGCCCTGCGGTACCCCACTAACAACACTGGTCCAATTAGAAAATGGTCCATTTACCACCACTCTTTGTAGTCTATCTTTTAGTCAGTTCTCTATCTGGGTACAAATACTATGTTCCAGGCCAACATTCCTTAATTTAACCAGTAACCTTCTGTGTGGCACTGTATTGAATGCTTTAGCAAAGTCTAAGTAAATCACATCCACTGCCATCCCAGAATCGAGGTCCTTGCTTACCATCTCATATAAAGAAATTATGTTAGTCTGGCAAGATCTACTACGCATAAAACCATGCTGGCACAAACTCATAGTATTGTTATTTGCTATGAAGTATCCTATCCTTATTAATCCTTCAAAAAGCTTTCCTACCACCAACGTCAGACTAACTGGCCTATATATTCTGGCACCAACTCACTTTAGTTGTGGTAACAGACAGGTTGCTGTCTATGTCCCCTCTGTCAGCCCATTGAATTCCAAAGCAGCTAAATTAAGTCGTGGTTGGAAGTTTGAGCTGATTCGACTGAAAAAAGTATAATTTCCCCATAGTGGTAACTTTAAAGATGGACAAATATATATATATATATATAAAGATCAACTGCTTTGGTTAGGTTCCCTAATCTAGTTAAATGGCGAGACAAATCAAGATGGGTGAAATGTTTGGATTATTGGAGGGTGAACCTCCTCTTTGACCAAATGCTTTTGCTCTTCTTTAAAGAGACATAACCAGATATGAATCAGGAAAGGGGGTAATTTTGGCCACATCAGCACCCAGTTTGGCAGACAAAGCAAAAGAAACATACTGGTTAGGTTGAGAAGGGCTAAAATGAGCCAAAGAGTCCTTCTCAAATGCACATAGAACATTCTTAAAACAGAAGGAATTATTGTACATGCCTCATGCTACACATATACCAGTACCTTAACTAAAAATAAGAGTCTTTAACCTCCATTTTAGGCAGAGGCATGAGCTTTGCAGCTTTCCAAGTCGTACCTCTGAGTGGCAATGTTACAATATCTTGCACAAACCTGTCTGCAATCTTGGATACATGGCTCTGAATTATTAGGCTCTATCTGTGCTAATAAATCCAGCAACTCTAGATTCATAATTGTCCATAGGGATATTAAGGAGTCTTTGCATGTTTCCTCCTACACTAGATTTCTCTATGCTAAGTAAAATATACCCTAAAATATGGCTTTTGTGCAATTCCTGAGACTTGTCTTGGAGCCCAGTAGGACTTCTCTGATGTTCAGGTGCCCAGGACAAATTTCAACTTTTCCCTACCCTTTCTTAAAGGAGAACTAAACCCTAAAAACGAATATGACTAAAACTGCCATTTTTTATATACAAAACTTATTTCACCAGCCTAAAGTTTCAGCTTGTCAATAGCAGCAATGATCCAGGACATCAAACTTGTCACAGGGGGTCACCATCTTGGAACGTGTCTGTGACACTCACATGCTCAGTGGGCTCTGAGCAGCTGTTGAGAAGCTAAGCTTAGGGGTCGTCACTAATTATCAATTAGAAAATGATAATATAAGCTGCTGCTACAGGGCTGATTATTTTGATGCTAGTTGCACTGGTTTCTGTGCTGTCATGTAGTACATATCTGTATTAATGACTAATCAGCCGTATATTGTGACACTTCTATTCTATGCGTACTGTAAATTGTGAGTGGTACCTGTATTAATTACTGTAGGAGATCCGATTGGCTGGGCACCTCAGTGCATCCTGGAGAGAGAGGGTGTGCCTGAGTGTGGAGCTTTTTGTACAAGGCCCCAGACAGAGTTAAGAAAAGGCTGTGAAAAGTGAAAGATCCAGCCTGAATCAAGTCCTGTAAAACAGCCCATGCTGTGGAATCTGTGGATGTACAGTAAGAGGAAATCCTGTTCCCTGCCAAGCTGCTAAAGACTCAGAAGGAGAAAGGTGCCACTGGTGAGATTGCTCCTGCTGCAGAGCTGCCTGTAATCTCCAGTGTGTCTGCCTCTGAGAGCACCCCCGTGAGTGAGCAACCCAAGGTATGATACTGGCAAAGATACAAGTGTGCAGCCCGTAACTGAAGACAGGTCTTGTGTATTTACCTGCTGCATGAAGGTACTTTTGGGAAAGGTAGCGCTACCTGGGGTATAAGAGTTCTGGGGAAGGGACATTCCATTTGAACTGTGTGGTTATTAACCCCCTTCCAGAGGAGTGGGACTTTGATTATAAAAGGACTGTGTTGAAGAAACTAGTCAAGCTACCTAATAGTGATTTAGGTAGTGTCCCATATGTCCCCAGTGCAGGAGTGACTTGTGTATTAGATTGCCCAAGTTCTTTATTACTGTTTTATATAAAGTTCATATTTGTTTCATATGCAAACTGAGTGTTTTATTATTCCTAGTGGAATCCCCCCTGAGGTGTGCTCCTCAGTGTTCCCTAGGTGGAGACACTCAGTTCTCAGTACTTTTCATATGCAAAAGGGACTCAGGGCCCCTGGATTTCCAAGGGTAAGTTGCTATTTAAAGAGACAGTAACCAAATTAGGGTTCTATTACTAATAAGCCTTATACTGTGACATTTCTATTCTATGTGTACTGTATATTGTGAGTGGGTCCCTAAGCTCAGTAAGTGACAGCAGCACAGAGCATGTGAATCAGAGAATCAGCAGAAAAGAAGATGTGGAGCTACTGGGGCATCTTTGTAGACACATCTTTATTACTAAAGGACTATGTTGCCTGGGGCTGGTACAGAACCCCAAAACATAATGTACAACATTTCTACCCTACTTCTTTAGTTTAACTTTCCTTGTCCTTTAAAGTTCTAACCACAAGCTACAACTCCCAGCAGCACAAGAAAATAAGAGACATTTCAATTAGCAAGGCAATCACAAAAGAGGTGTAAATTGAACTGTATAGTGATCTATAACTGCACCGGCAGCCCAGCAATGAATACCGGGGATGCTGTAAAATTCTTTCATTCCATCTGGCACTGGCATTGTATGTTCAATACTACTACAAGATACAGTGCCAGAAACCTAAACATCATATGCTCCTATAACGGAAAGAATCATCCTGTTACCAGAACACTGCCAGCAAGAACAGAGACTCAGCAGGTCCTGATCAAAACAAAAACGACACAATGTCAACACACAAATCAGTTGATTTGCAACACAGCTCGGCGGCAGCCTGCATTCTAGCTCCCACACAGATGTGTTTATCTAGATTAGGCTTTGCTGAATTGTTGGTCTGGGAACAATTTGGCTACCATTCTAAATTGCCGCAGCTTGCTTTCTAGATGCTGGACATTTATGCCTACTGGACTACATGGGCCCCTAAAAAGCACCACAAATAATCAAACATTCATACATAAGAAATGTTACAGTAAATAACAATTTAGATAAAGTACCGGGATAGTCCCATTAGGCTGCACAGTGTAAGGATTACGTGATTAGCTCTGTATTTCCGAGGAAAGGGTTAAACGTCAAACTCTGTCTCAGCAAGGGCAGGTTGTCCTTCCAGCATCAAAAATCGACTTGTGTTGCTGCAATTTCTGTTATTAAATTAATGACTTTTTTTATTGTTATTTCCTCCACACACACTTAAGCGTGTGTGCAAGAGAGTGGGACCAGTGCCAAGATCCTTCTCCAAATTCTTGGCCCAGTGAAAGTGACAGTTTTGATAAGATGAGAAATGTTATGAGCTGCTGGAAGCTGGGGGGCACCATTGTCTTTGACCTGCCTAAACTGGGGTTTAGTGGCTGGAGATTAGTGGCTGCTACATGTAGCTGGCTAAAAGTAGCTTTCATAAGGCATAATTATGATTGCAACCCAGTCATGTTTCATCAGTATATCACCAGCTAAGGCTATGGCCAGTGTTCAGGGGCATAACTACAGAGGAAGCAGACCCTGTAGCTGCAGGGGGGGGCAGGAGGTATAAGGACCCTATGAAGCCCTAATTCATATACAATTTCAACAAATATAGGTAAGACAGGTTAACATCTAGACATTTTGGGGGCCTGAAAAATAATTTGCTGTGGGGCATAGTAATATCTAGTTATACCACTGCCAGTGTTACAAATGTAAGGGCAATATCCTTACCTGATTTGTTCAGTCCCAATCTATTCATGGGTGCCCCCATGATGTCACCACCTCCACCTTTCCCCCAAACACTTTCCGTTATTATTTTCTGCCAACCCTAGGTGTAACAGGAGACAAATATCACAGAAAATACTGACATATCAGTACACTGTGTTATATAGCTTCTTTAGTTTCATGGTCACAGTGTGTGAAAATGGTTGCCTGTGACAAATGCTAGCACTGTCAGAGGGAAACACTCTGGAATAGAGTCCTGCAGCGGGTCGGGTACCTCGCAAAAAAGTGAGTACCCTGCGGAATGAGGGTAGAATTCTCAGGTGTGGGTATAGATGCGGGTCCTAGGGTCGCGGGTCTGTGGCTTGCTGGTAGACTTTCAGGCCTCATCTATGTTATATTGTCTTATCTTATGTTATATTGTCTATATTTTACTCCTTTTAAAATCTTACAAAACCTGTTTCTGTCTCCACCTTTGATGATGTCACTTCCAGTTTGCAGCAACATCACTTTCTATTTGGTCAGCAGGTTGTGGGTAAGGCAGTTGCGGGTCCGGTAGCGGATCAAAGCGGGTATATATGCAGGTTGCGGTTTGGGATGCGGGCTGCAGGTTGCAGGGTCCGGGTCTTAGAAATTGGTTCCGCACAGGACTCTACTCTGGAATCCTTTGGGAAACATTTGGACACATGCAAAGGTAGTGTTTCCTTACAAAACTGTAGAAAATAGTATGTGCACCCAAACCAGCTGGCAAACTATAGATTTGAAGTGTGATTATTACAAGAAAAATACATATTGATATGACATTGTTTATTAAAAGGAAATTTCATTTATAATAAGTTATACAATTTTCTTTAATGGAGGCATAATGTGTAAAAAACAAGAATTTGACAGTGAATTATAATATATTTTAAATATAAAAGGAAAGTGCTAAAAAAGGAAGTGTTGTGGGCTGATTTATTGAAAATTTCTGCAAAACTGTACTAGTACTGTCCATCTACTCTTTTTACTGCTGCCTCATGTCCCAGGCTGTGCAGGAGAGCTGGCAGCACACAGCACTGTAAAATACCAATTACCAGCGAGGCTGACCTGATAGGGAACCAGAGGCGTTACTATAGAGGAAGCAGACCCTGCGACTGCAGGGGGGCCCAGGAGGTAAAGGGGGCCCCATGAGGCCCTAATTAATGAGACATTTCTACTTATATTGGTAAAACTAGACAACCTCTAGATATGTTGGGGGGCCCTGAAGACTATCCTTGCTTGTGTGACTGCAGGGTTGTTATTGGCTAATCCCCTCCTACTGTGCTTCTGGCAGGGACGGTTAGGACACACCCACCCCTCATTTGAAACATGGACAGAGCCTAGCAGATTTCTAGGGAGATCTAATAAAGGGCCATTCTTGAAGATAATATACATTTTTAGCACACAGCACATTGGCATGATGGGACGCCAAACCTCTGCCAAATAGAGGTGGCTATGGATTCCTCTGCAACTTCTCTCCTGTACATCTGGGCACCCATTGACATTTTGAATGCTTCACAGACAACCTTTCCTTGGAACTTGTTATTGCTAGGTCAAAAAAGCTCAGGATTCTGGAGCTGACAACCTGTGAAAAGTTTTCACCAGGGACACTATGTGGCTTATAAAAAGTACAGAAAAAAAGGGAAAAAGGCAGCACTCCTTCCCCAAAGTTAAAAGCAGTCCCTTGTTAAAAAAACATGGGTGGCTGTTGTGTCAGTGTTTTGTAACACAGCAGCCACCCATATTTTTAACAAACAAATAACAGACTGCTTTTAACTTTGGAGAAGGAGTGAAGCCATTTGCCTTTTCTTTTGGAATCACAGTGTTGGAGCTCAGTGCTGGATTGACTTGACCCTATCCTCCTGGTTCCTTACCAGGCCACACACAAGAGCAACAAAGGGGCTGAATATATGCAGGTTTTTTCATTTTTCTATTTTGTTTTATAAAAAGTACAACATTTGCCAACAAACCATATTTGGCATCTTTAATATATACAGGTTACAAAAAGAGAGCAGCCAACACAAACTTGTTGCAGTTGGTCCCTTTTAAAAGCCAGGGACAAACATTTTGAGGGGCAGTTTTTTCACTGGAACATAGAGACAGCTGGTAAACTATTGAATGCAAATAAAAACTAGTACCGTTATAGGATCCATTATCTGGAAACCTGTTTTCCACATTACAGGAGGCCATCTCACATAATAGAATACATTTTTATGGATCAGTAACATCAAAAAATGAAATTGTTTTAAAGTAATACAAATATAAAGCAGTGTTGCCCTGCACTGGTAAAACTGCTGTGTTTGCTTCAGAAACACTACTATTGTCTATATAAATAAGCTGCTGTGTAACAATGGGGACAAACATTCAAAGGAGAAAAGGCTCAGGTTACACAGCAGATAAGCTCTGTAGAACATAATGGTGTTATCTGTTATCCACTATTTAACCTGTGCCCTTTAGCCGTTTCTTTCAATTTCCACCATTGCTACACAGCAGCTTGTTTATATGAACTATAGCAGTGTTTCTGAAGCAAACACATCCGTTTTATCAGTGCAGCACAATACATTATAGTTTCTTACTTTAAAACACCTTCATTTTTTGGTGTTAGTTACTGTTCCTTTAATCAAATAATTCTAATTATTTAACAAATATTTCCATTTTCTCTGGAAAAAACCTTGCACTGTATGGGAAACTAAGCTGCATGAATGCATATTGGTGGCAAAACAATCCTACTGGGGTTATTTTATATTCAAATGGTTTTCAGCAGACTTTGGCAGGCCCTAATTATATATTAGTACAGGTATGGAATGCGTTATCCGGAAACCTTTTAGCCAGAATGTGCAAAAGCCGTCTCCCATAGACTCTACTTTAATCAAATCATCCAAATTTTTAAAAATGATTACCTTTTTCTCTGTAGTAATAAAACAGTATTTATTACTTGATCCAAACTAAGATATAATTAATCTTTTTTGGAAGCAAAGCCAGCCTGTTGGGTTTATTTAACGTTTACTTAATTTTCTAGTAGATTTAAGGTATGAAGATCCAAATTAGGGAAAGATCCATTATCCGGAATACCCCAGGTCCCGAGCATTCTGGATAACAGGTCCTGTATTAGGAGAGATTTAACCTATGTATTAATTATTATTATATTTTTTTCCTTAGAGAATCGGATCTTTTTGAAAGCAAATGGTACAACCAACAGGTCAACACACAAGTACACACTTAAAGGAGAAGGAAAGGCTAGGAGAACTTGGGGGGGGTGCCAAATGTTAGGCAACCCTAAGTGTTTGTATCTACTTACCTGTATCCCTGGGCCAGTGCTGCTATCAGCAGAAAACTGCAACGCCCCAGGGTTAAACCATTGAGCAAGCCGGAGCGTTCTACTGCCGGCTTCCTCCTTCGAGCATGTGCAGTAGAGCGAAAAGCCGAACTTTAACTTCAAAGTTGGCTATTTCATTCTACTGTGCCTGCGATTTCCCCAAGACATTTGAAGAATGAAGAAGACGGAAGAGGATCGCTCTGTGGTTCTCACTGGTATAACCCCAGTTTTCTGCCGATAGGAGAATCAGCCCGGAGTAACAGGTAAGTCAATATAATCACTTGGTGGTGCCTGACATTTGGCACCCCCAACTGCTCCTAGCCTTTCCTTCTCCTTTAACTCTCACACAAGTAATGACCCTCTTCAACTCATCCTGGTGAGATGACATTACTAAATGACATGGACAGTACCAAATTGCCTGTTTGTGAGCGCCATTAACTTGCCAAGCGATAGGTGCTTTTTCAACTATGGTAGCTAATCTACAGCACTAGAATTACCTTTCAAGACAATCAGGCAAAAAAACCATCCCATCCACTCTTCTTGGTTTTTAATTTCTGTTTTAATTCTACTGCTATTGATCTGTTTGCAGGGCAGGAGGAGATTGGGCTGAAGGTCTTAATCAGGGCCCTGGGAGTTGGAAGGGAAAGCGTGAGAGGGAGAGAGAGAGACTGATGGCGAGAGTGCAGAGAAAGAGAATGGAACAGATATATAAGGAACGATGCAATAAACATATAAAGAAACACAGCCCAGACAGACGAGAATGGAAACAGACAGATGAAAAATAGGGGGAAATAGGGAGAAAGCTGAAGAACAAATAAAGAAACGAGTAATGGCTGGCAGACAAATAAAGACAGAAATATATACAGAATATAGGTACAGAGGGAACATTCCATAACAAAGAAGACTGTCCAGAAAGCAGCAAATTAACTTCCCTCATTCTCTGTCATTGCTTATTATGATATCCCTCCCGCAGGCAAATCCGCATCAGGCCAGAAGGATTATATCATTTACACATGCAAATGGGCTCTGCGTCTTCACGTGGGTACCGTGCAAGGGATTCATCACCACTATATGCCACACACTGCAGAAGAATCTTCCTATATACCCACCACACACACACACAGAAAAACGAGAGATTCATGGCAACTGGGGGGTGGGTCAGAGATAGAGAGATAAAAAGACTGAGAATCAGGGAGAGAAGAAACGTTAACGCCAATTATTGTAGGCAGTAAAATCATTTTTGTGGTAGATGTGTACATCTACATTGCCTGCTAGCAAAGCTCAATAGCCGCCCTGAGGTCTGTAACTAAATTAATACATTATTTCTTAAAGGTGTAGAGAGAGATAATTTGCAATTGCTTTTTTTCTTTTTTACTATTTGTGGTTTTTGAGTTATTTAGCTTTTTATTCAGCAGCTCTCCAGTTTGCAGTTTCAGCAAGCTGGTTGCTAAGGTCCAAATTAAACTAGCAACCATGCTAGGAATAAAGGGATACTTTACCCACAGTGGTTGTAACTCTTGCTCTTACTCATTACTGTAAGTGTGCATAGGGATGTAAGAACATTCTGAAATCCAGTGCTAACTACCTCTTTTCCCTCATTCTTTTGCATACCACCCTAGTGGTACATCATTTTAAAGCCCCTTCATAACAGTGCAATAAAAATGCAGACATTTCTAGTTATTGAAGCAGGCATAGTTAAGTAGAAGCACACTATAATAGCCAGGGATGCACCAAATCCACTATTTGGGATATGGCTGAATCCCCAAATCCTTTATGAAGGATTTGGCCAAATACCGAACCAAATCCGAATACTCATTTCCATATGCAAATCAATGTCAGGAAAGGAAAACATTTTTTGTCACTTCCTTGTTTTGTGATTAGGGATGCACGGAATCCAATATTTGAGATTCGTCCGAATCCCAGAATACTTTGTGAATGATTTGGCCGAATACCAAACCGAATCTGAATCCTAATTTGCATATGTAAATTAGGGACGGGAAAGAAAAAAAGCGTTAACACTTTTTGTCACTTCCTTGTTTTGAGATGAAAAGTCATGTCATTTCCCTCCCCACCCCTAATTTGAATATGCAAATTAGGATTGAGATTCAGTTCAGTCAGACACAAGGATTCGGTCGAATCTGTATCCTGCTGAAAAAAGCCGAATCCTGGATTCGGTACATCACTGATAAAAGCAAGAATCTAACTGGGTGATTATTAAAGAAAGTGTCAACGTATGTGACGCCATCTTTAAAACTGCATACCCATTAAGGACATCCAACAAGGTAATACTGTGCAGGATGAGCTAAGGGCAGTGTCGGACTGGGATCCCAGGGGCCCAAGAGAAAGCCTTAGGCTGAGGGCCCACTTTCCAAACTATTATACCTCCTCTCCTCACTCATTTATGTTCTCCTACACTCTTTTCACTACATACTGTACTATACTCTATTCTTCCATTATTAAGCCTCTTTGTTCCTATAAATAGGCAATGACCATGAAATATGCAAATTTTAAGAAGCAAGAGGCCCACTGACACCTGGGCCCACCGGGTGCTTTCCTGGTATCCCGGTGGGCCAGTCCGACACTGGCTAAGGGCATCTGAAATGATGATGCTGCCCCCACAAATAACTAAAGCTGACCCCCTGCAACTTACACAGGATAACAGTAACAGGGTGCACAATGCATGAATTTCCTGAGGACTGAGGTGGGTGGCAAATGGGGTGAAAGGCCAGTAGTGACTGGCACAAGACAGGACCACAGCATGTGCACCACAATGTACCCTGTGTCTTTACAGAAGTAGCATTATAGAAATAAAAATATACTTATAGTACAGGAATATGTCAATCATTTATAAGACAGCTCGGCTGGTGGGGAAAGAAATGAAGGCTACGGTATATTAAAAATATATGGGGGATATTTATATTTTCATCAACCATATTCTTCCAGAAAATAAAACCGGCACAAAGGCAAATTGCAATATGAACATGATTAATATTGTAAAACATATTGTTATGAGCACAAGCTAAGGAATCTGAGCTGTATGTGTGTCTCTGTCTAGGCCTTGAAGAGCAGTAGTACTAAAGATACAAGTGACATGTTATTCCCAAAGGTAATCTCTGCACTGGGGTAGCCTAGATGGAAGCAATAGCACTGACAGACACAGCTACAGTGTAAACTCATAAAAAGAGTAAAGTAAAGTGCAGGTATGGAACCTATTATCCAGAAAGCTTGGGACCTGGGGCTTTCTGGATAAGGGATCTTTCTGTAATTTGGATCTTCATACCTAATATCTAATAGAAACCCATGAAAACATAAATAAACCCAAATGGCTGGTTCTACTTTCAATAAGGATTAATTATATTTTAGTTGGGATCAAGCGCAAGGTACTGTTCTATTATTACAGAGAAAAAGGAAGTCATTTTTAAAAAATAGGATTATTTGGATTAAATGGAGTCTATAGGAGATGGCCATTCTGTAATTCTGGACTTTCTGGACATCGGGTTTCCAGATAACGGATCCCAGCCTGTACTACAAACTTCATGCTACAAACCAGTCTAAAAGCAGAGTTGATAAAAAACTAATTTGACACATAGTAAAAATACCTCAATGCATGGAAGTTTTTTTTAGCATAGGCCAAGAATAATGATGATCAAGGGAAGATTAGCCTCCCCTAATTAACTGTCCTATATAAGTATTTAATTTAATGTATATGTAGGGACCCATAAGTATTATGGTCCTGGATTCATTTGTCTCCTAGTGCCACCTTTCCCTGTTGCTGCATTAAAAACCCATGTAACATATTGATATCATTTGCATACCCTTTCTGTTGGTTATAGGTTGTGACCACTTCCTGCAGTGCTGTAACAAAGTGCCTTGCAGGGAGAGGCACTTCCTCTTTGGCCTGCAGCAGTTGACCTGGGCAGTTGTTCCACTGGGCCTGGAGTCAACAAGACCCCAGAAGTGTTAGGCCCTAAAGGGACATCCCCTTTAGAGAATTCGGGGTACAGGGACCACATGAACGAGGTGAAGCCAGTGTATAGAATAGCTCCTGTAATAGCACTCTATAGATAGAGTGCGATAGAGAGGCTACTCAGTAAGAGCAGCTCAAGCTCCACCAAGGAGATTAGAGGGAGTAGCTCTCGCCCAGGCTCTACTTTACCTTAGCAAAACAGAGCCAGGGTACTACCTGCAAGGAGTCTGAATGTTCTCTCCAGATAAAATTGATCCTATTAATTGTCAATAGAAACCTTAGATTGCTAGCACTACTGGGGCAAGGGTCTGACATCAATGATATATAATCTCTGTAAATTATGAAAAATATGTTGGCAATATTTAAAGGAGAATGATAAAAGCTGAACAATTTGCCAGAATACGTCAGACAAAAAATTCACAGGCCTTTTCACTTGCTAAGACTTTTACAGCTCTGGCAAACGGCAGCAAATTGTCTGTTTATCCTTTGTTAAATATGTTGCTAAGTGGGCACAAGAGATATCATTCCTTTTTAGCGAGTCTATCCCATTTTGCCAATGCAAAATACAGCTAATGATATCTGTAATATTTGCAGGCAAAACAATGCCACACAGGTTACAGTGCAAGCTTCATTCATAGCTTTCTTTCAGCTCCAAAGGTCTGCCTAACTATCAGACAGAACATAGTCTGATTAATGAAAAGACTGAACAAATGAAGGTTCTGAAGTCCTTCATTATCTCTTTGTACGGTAATATTCTGAACACACTCTGCCTTGTAAATTAAATGCACTTGCTTCTCTATTGCACAAGACCAGATGAGTACTTTCGGCAGAAATAGCATTAGATAAAAATGTATGAGATCTCTATAATCCCAGCACACATCTAAACCTATAAGCCTGCCAACTAGGGTTGCCAACAGCCACCTTCAGTAAAGGACCATGTTAAAATGTGTAGCAGACGGCAGCATAGATTTCCTAGTAGCCATGTATATAGCATTATCTTTATTAAAGGTGTTTGCTGCAAACACTCTAGACAAGCCACATGCATCTGGCTATTGAACCAGAGCCCTAGGGCCAAACTATTGGATTAGCCTGACATTGCCCATTTTAGGTGGGCATATCAGGAAAAGGTCGCCAAATGGGCAGATCTTATAGTGCGGGAGTCACAAACCTTTTTTAGTTGGGAAGCAAGGCAAACAAGAAAAATGTTCCTGGGTAGTGAAAAATAAGTGCTGTGATTGGCTATTTGGTAGTCCCTATGTGGCTGGCACCTACAGTAGACTCTGTCTGGCAGTACACCTACACTTAATGCAACCAAAACTTGCCTCCAAGCCTGGAATTCAAAAATGAGCGCCTACTTTGAGGCCAATGGAAGCAACATGTTGCTCATAAGCCACTGGTTGGGAATCACTGTAATAGTGTATGGCTTGCTTAAGGGAGGTGATGATGAAAGAAATTGGGTTTGCCATTAACACAGAAAGGAATTTACAGCGGAGTCAAGCAATTATCTGTCAATGGTGGTGGAACTTTGGTTTATCATAAAAAAATAGTTTGAAGTCCATCTAGCAAGATTATTGACAAGGAAATGCAGTACAGAGCAAATCATCATATTCAAAGGTTTAAAGGTTAATGCTAAAGAGAGTTGGTTGAACTTAGATGACCACGTATATAGTAAAAAAAAATGTAATGGTCTTTGCTATTGAAGCTGTATATAGGTGCTTATAACCCTAACAGGTTGTCATATTCTGCTGCAATGCATCTGGGATATTATCCGTCTTTCATATTTTGCCATTAGTGACTTTCCTGGCCTTCAGCAGTTTGAATATCTGAATTCCATCTTTTCCATTATCATTTTCTGTTTATGCGAATACCTGCCTGTGGCCAGTGGTCTGTACATTAGCGCCCAAGAGAAGCACTTGGAATACTCCCCCCAACCACCTGATGGAATGGAACTCTACTAAAGTGCAAAGCCTAATGCACTAATCGTTCAGCTGCAAGGACGCCTGAAATGCAGCACAAGAAATATACAGGAAAATAAAGGGGGGGTAGGATATCTTTTAGATGTCCTCTCCGCTAAATTTATCTTGTGAGTCACATGGGAACAAACTGTAGAATTTAATTAGCAAGCTAGCCCAATATAAAGGTGTTATCGTGCAGCATCATTTTTCTGATATTCGCCTGCAGAATGGTACAAGATTAACCATGACTCGCTTTTCTGAATTCATAATTGCCGTATCGGGTTGTTTTCACGCACGCTAAATATCTAGATTCATACACAAGGTCTGAAAATATATTTGGACAAATTCAACGCTGCAAAACTACTTTTTTTTTATTATTAAAGCACAAACAGATGTAAAAAAAAACACACAGTAAATAGTAATTTTCAGGTTCAGGCTAGACTGAATAGACTAAACTCATCATTGGTCCTACATCTGGTCAGGGTCCCCATATCACATCAAAACACTGTTGTTTTAGACATCTTACAGCTAGGACAGAATATACATGTTCACACTAAAAACTTTTACTGGCCTGCTGAGCTTTTACATATACGTAGTCTTGCCTTAGCAACCTCTTGCCTCTTGCTAGGGTTGCCACCTTTTCTGGAAAAAATACTGGCCTTTCCCTATTAATAACATTGGTGTCAACCATAATTTTTTACCGGCTGGGTTGGTAAAATACCGGTCAGGTGTCAACCCTACCTCTTGCCCTAACAACCAGGCAGTGGTAAGAACGTCAAAATGAAGTATGTAAAGAAGTGGTCCTAAAGAGAAAGACAAGCAATTACTGACTCTTGCAATTCGATAACTTTCTAAATAATCTTTACTCACTATATTAATAGTTCTATCAAGGTTGGAATGGGGGCAAGAGGGAGCTGTTTTGAGGCCAAATGAAATGTGGGAATTTCAGAGGACAGAGAATCCAGTCATTTGTGATGTAGGACTCCCAACATTCTGGCTAGCTCGAGATATAGGGAGCTACAGCACAACTAGACAGGATGCCACCCAGGCCCAGACTGGCAATCTGTGGGTTCTGGCAAATGCCAGAGGGGCTGCTATAAGGTCCCATAGATATTCAGTATTTAGTGGGCTGGTGGGAGCTATTTGGGCCTCTGTGTACCTGAAATGCCAGGGCCTATTTTAATTCTCAGTCAAGGCCTGATGCCACCCTTCATTTAGCAAGGTTTGGTTAAACACCAGGTGGCGTTTTTTTAAAAATATACCTGAGCATGTGTCAGGTAACAAAGCGCCAATCATAAACTGCTTCAATGAGCCCAAATCTTCACATTCAGTCTTTACCCAGCAGTAGGCTCATATCCGTGTGGCTCATTCTTTATGGATTTATGCATAAACTGTTTGCTGGAACGATTACCATTCAAGTAACGAGGAGGAGGAAGGTAGGAAGCTTTTGACAGGCTTGTTCGTTGTTTTAGCTTTCCAAAATAACAACTTTATTAACAGCCCTGTGCTACAGCCAGGGCCTATCCCTTTTCCAAGACTCCTATCTCATAGGCTTCATGTTGCGCAGGCAACTCTGCTGTGCCTCCTGCCTCCTTTTATTCTCTCCCTATGACATGCTGAATAGAACTTGGCTCGCTCACTAATCATATACCAGGCAGGGGTTGCAAAAATCATATCCCAACTACAATTAAAGTATTCAAATGCATACCACTGGCACAGAGATTACCTCTAATGCATTTTCATTGCTTGCATATATACAAACTCTACAGGATTACTATTACTATGCATGTCATCAGAATAACAAATAAATGGCATTTGGAAAAAGATGTAAATAGAGTTGCAGGATGTGTTAATAAGTATTCACCCCCGGCTAAGGTAACCAGACCTTGAAAAACAACTCAGGGCTGCATAGGGAACAATTTAAACCTGCTCTACAGAGCTTTATAAGCAGGAAACCTCTTCCCCTTACCATAGGTAAGCAATCTGTATGTTTTAATACTATTATTTTTGTTGCTTTTAAAAGCCATACAACATATTGAAGACATTGATGCAGTCATGTACTCTGTTGGGGGTTATTTATCTAAGGTCTAGTTTTAGAGGTTTGTGAGTTTTTTTTTATAGACTCAAATGGTTTCTGATTTATAAAAAAAACTCGAATGTAAAAAATTCAAATCAGTGTTGTCAGGGTGAAAACCTTGAATACTCAAATTGATTGACTTTTTGGAAAAAATAAACTTGTATCATTCTAATTAATTACGTTTTCAAGCATAACCTACTGAAAAAACCTCACGAAGGCTACAAACATCTTCGAATGGTTCAAGGGACCTCTGCCACTGACTCCTACACAACCTTGACAAGTTTTAGCTGGAGTATTTTCAAATTCAAGCTATTTCCAGCTTTGGAAAATAAGCCTGCTGTCCCTGTGAGCAGCATGTTAAACGTGTAATCTCAACATATGAGCATACATGTACAGATATCATTACATGTACAGATTTCAGATTTCTACCTTTTCCACCAAGGCAATTGTAAACGATGGGCAAAAAAAAACATCTACTCTTGGTTCACAGAACTTCTGAGGAAAATGTACAATAGGGCAAGAAGAAGAAGAGAAACATCTATCAAAAGCCCCAAAAGCACCATTTCATTTGTTAATTTCTCCTAAATTAATACAGTTTTAAGATAAACCAGCATCACCCCCTGGCTGTTTTCAGCCCAAAAAAGAATAAATGAATGGCATGAGGTATGGTTAAAATACACCAATTAAAAAAAAACTGCCTTTACATCTAGTGTTAGCTAGACTAGCGTTGTCTCACTGCCAGGATGCTCAATGAACTCCTACTGTGTGCATACTGTCTAGGGATGCACCGAATCCAGGCCCGGAATGGCAATCTGTGGGTTGCTATAAGGTCCCATAGAAAGTCAGTATTTTGTGGGCTGGTGGGGGCTGTTTGGGCCTCTATGTGGGCTGAGTGGGCCTCTCTGTACATGAAATGCCAGGACCTATTTTAATTCTCAGTCCGGACCTGACCGAATCCACTATTTGGGATTCATGTAAGATTCGGCTGATTACCGAACTGAATCCTACTTTGCATATGCAAATTAGGGGCAGGAAGGGAAAAAGTGAAAATGTTTTACTTCCTTGCTTTGTAACAAAAAGTTAAGTGATTTCTCTTCCAGCATCTAATCTGCATGTGCAAATTAGGGTTTGGATTCAGTTCGGCCAGGCACTAGAATTCAAATTTTGCTGAAAAAAGCCAAATCATGACCAAATACTGAACTGAACCCTGGATTCGGTGCATCCCGGTGCTTGGTCTTAAAGTCAAGGGGAATATCATGTTCCTGTGGGCATGCTTAGCTGAAAACAGTTCTATGTGGCACACCAAATAGTATAGAAATGCCTATATTTGTCTTAGTCTGTATTGAGAAAAACCATAGGTTTGGGTTAGCATAATGATTCCACTAAACTAAGCACATACCTCCTAAAAACTTGTGTGATATAGTGACTGACTTATTACCTATAGACACCCAATGACTTGACTACCTTAATAAAAAATGTTTTGTATTCAAAATGTTGAAAATAATATATTTGAAAAATCCAAGCACCATGATTCTGAACTTGAACTAGTAAATTGTATTAGAGGAATGTTACAGAGAAACATTCCTGGCAATGGAAACAAGATATACAGATTGGAGAGCCGCAGAGGTCTCATCTGATATTTATATTGCCGCTTCCCAAATCTCATATCCCCAAAATGGAACGGAATCTTTTTGCAGCCTGGTAATACTTGAAACAAGACGGGGAGAGAACCGCAAGGCTCCTCGTTTTACTATACACATAAGAGCAATTTTTGAAAGGCTTAGGAGCAGTTGGCTGCAAATATGAATGAGCAGAACAAGGGTCTTCATCTAAGCCAGTTAAAATGTCATTCTGAGACAATTAAGAATTTCTTCTGTGTGTGGGGCTACAGTGCATAATGTTGCATATAGAGTTATCCCTGTATCAGAGTAGTTCCAGCTTACCATGAACACCAACAGTTATGTAGGTCCATAATGCATGCATTTCACTTGTTATAGACAGAAAGGCCCACAAACTAACAGCAACTGAAAACAGCTGCAGTAAAGGCCTGGCGGAGCAATAAAAAGGAGGAAACCCAGAATCTGGTGATGTCCATGAGTTCAAGGGGCAAATTCACTAAAGCAAGAAGGATCTAACGCTAGCGCTAATTCGCCAGCGTGACGTCAATTTGCAACTTCGCCAATTCACTAACCGTGTCCATGGCGAAAATTCGACTTGCGCAACTTCGCACCCTTACACCAGGCGAAGTTGGGCACTGACGAAGGGACGTAACTACGCTAATTAACTAAGATGAACATTTTTGTGAACGTTACCTCTTACAATAGAAGTTACTTCTCCAGGTCAGACCTGGCGAAGTTCAATAAAATAGATAGGAGTTTGAAAAAACAACTTGAAATTTTTTTCTAAGTCCCAAAAAATTCTGGTGTCTTTTACCTTTTGTAGGTTGATAGTCTGAAAAAGAGTGATTATTTTTTTGGGGTTACCCTCTTTCCCCCCCTACATTTCCTAACATATGGCAACTCAACTATACAGTGGGCACATGTTTAGGGCAATAAGGCAACTTTATTTTGTTTATTAACGTTTTACTGGGCTTGTGTAGTGTAATGTAGTGGCTGTAACATACAACTCTATTATAGCTTAAGTTCCCGCAGTATGCAAATTAGGCATCGCTAGCATAAATGCACTTTGCCTGGCGAAGTAACGGTAGTGCTACTTTGCTAACGTTCGGTGCCCTGAGCGCAAATTCGCATCTTAGTGAATTTGCATAGCGCTGGCAAAAATTCGCCTGGCGAAGTGCGATTTTCACGCTTAGTGAATTTGTTCCCAAGACTTCAGGCTGTGATTGCCAGCAAAGGGGTTTCAACCAAGTATTAGAAATGAATATTTTATATTCAGTTTTTTAATTTGTCCAATTACTTTTAAGCCCCGGAAATAAAGTGATTGTGTTTAAAAAAAAAAAAGCTTTAGTTCCTCACATTTGTATGCAATCTTTTTGTTCAACCCACTGAATTAAAGCTGAAACTCGTTCAGCTGCATCTGAGCTGTTTCATTTAAAATTCATTGTGGTAATGTACAGAACCAAAATGAGAAAAAAGTTGTCTCTGTCCAAATATTTTTCGACCTAACTGTACCAGCAAAAGCAGCTCTGTTGAGCCCATTGGTTACCAATTTCACTGCTACCATACAAAGCACTTCACACTGATCAAAAGTAGTTATCTTAATAAGGGTGGCCAATAATAAGGTTAACAGTAGCTATTCTATATATTAAGTACTAAATAGGTTATTTATCAAAGGTCGAATTGTGTTTTCCAGAGGGTAGCTTCCAGTCAAAAAACTTTGTGTTACAAAAAACAAATTTTTGGGGGTTTTATAAAAAAAACTGAAATTTTCCAAGATTTATTATACCCTGAAGCTTGAAAGAGCTGGAATTGAAAATACAGCTAAAACATTTTGAGGACATGTACAAGTCAATGGCAGAGGACCATTGAACCATTTGAAGATGTTAAAGGAGAATTCAACCAGTTTAAGAAAAAAAAACGCTAACACCTCCCCTCCCCTCAGCCTACCTGACCCCCCAGCAAATGCCCCTAATTTTTTACTTACCCCTCTGTGCAGATTCTGGTCTCAGGAGTTCACAGGCGCTATCTTCTTTTTTCGGTCTGCTTTGGAATCAGACCTGCGTTTTTGACACACGCACAGTTGTAGTAAATTTCTGGTTTTGAATAACTGCATGTGCCGAAAGTCCAAAAATAGGCTGGGGGGGATTGGTGGGGTCTACCCAGGGTAAGGGAACAGGGTTTTTTGTTTTTTTTAAACGGGTTGAATAGCCTTCATGATGTTTGTGAATTCAAGCAATTTTTCCCATGGAAAACTCAATTATTTCGAGCTTTCGGGTTGTTCACATCGAATTCCCTAATTCGAGTTGTTTCCATTCCAGTTTTTTCTTAAATCTGAAAACATTTGAGCTGTGAGTTCATTCAAAGTACAAAAAAACCTCACAAACCTCTAAAATGCAACCTTTGATAAACAACCCCCTAAGGGGGAGATTTATCAAGGGTCAAAGTGAAAATTTAAATTAAAAAAATTTGAATTTCAAATTTTATTTTTGTGTACATCGACTAGGGAATAGTCCAAATTCGATTTGAAAAAATTTGAAAATGTACTGTCTATTTAAAAATTCTACTTCGACCATTCACCATCTAAACTCTGCTGAATTGATGTTTTAGCCTATGGGGACCTCCTAGAACCTATTTGGAGTCAACTGGTGGACTTTGAAAATGCTGTTTTTTTGTTTTTTTTTAAACTTTGAATCGAATGCACTATTACTTCAATACGGAATACGGACCTATTCGATCGAAAACTGACCTAATCGAATGAAAAAAACTTAATTTCCGTTGGTTTTTTTGAGTTCAACTTTCAAAGATTTTGCACTTCGAAATTCGACCCTTGATAAAACAGCCCCTTAGTGTCAGAAGACCAAATGTATAAGCATTTTTCTATTTATTACTAAAGGTAGAAGATGAGGCACTACCTGTTCCACTGAGGTACAATGCAATATACTTTATTGCCACTATATGAAAGCCGAAAGTATTTATATTTCAACATCTGAAAGAAAGACCATTTCCAAATTAGACACTTCACATTCAACTATTATTTATAAAGCCTCTACCAATTTGGGAATGTAAATATTTATTTATCAAAATCTAAATTTATCTCATTATTTTCTGAAATATACTCCGACCAAATCCGCAGTTATTTTCTCCTTATTTATCAATACAGTTTTCCGAAAAACTCCAATGCTGGAAAAAAATTTGAAAAATTGTACAAAAATTAGAATCGTATGAATATTTTCAGATTTTCCGCCAAAAACGCAGATTTATTAAAAATCTTTGGATTTTTGCATGCGCAGATCAGGATATCTTGGAACTTCTCCCAATGACTTATATACAACCTGGGCAGGTTTGAGATGCTGGATTTTTTGTAGGGATGCACAGAATACATTATTTTGGATTCAACCAAACCCATGAATCCTTTGCAAAAGATTTGGCCGAATACGATACAATTTATATATGCAAATTAGGTGTAGGAAGGAGAAAACATTTTTTACTTCCTTGTTTTGTGACAGAAATTTCCATCCCTCCCCCTAATTTGCATATGCAAATCCTGGATTCAGTGCATCTCTAAATTTTTCATTCAGACTTTTTCTGTCAATGGGACTTTATAGACTTCATAGTCTAGTTTTTGCCATTCAGACTTTACTAAATAACCCCCTATGTGTTGGTGGAACATGCAAACCATGAAGAATCATTCTAGTATTCATAGGGATGTACAGTGCTATCTGGTTAGTCCATTCACTCTTCGAGGAACTGCCATATACACTCCAGGGATAATGCAAAGCTTTCTGGAAGAGGCATGTGTGGACCCCCCCACCAATTCTATGAACTAAAATACCTTTAACATGTCCTTGGCCTTTCTAAATACCTTAATTTATTTAACGTTTATCCCTTATCCACTTCCTTTTTCCAATTATACATATTAAGGTATTACTGCCTTGAGAAGGGCCTTCCAGTTAATAGGATTGGTGGAATGATAGGAACTATAAAACCCCTAAAGGATAAGGACAAAAAAAAAATACAGGAATGTTAGGCATTTCGAGTAACTAAAATCACAGCTTTTTATGCCATGTTGGAGCTCTTATTCTTTTGGCTGTGGCACATAGGGCACCCATAAACAACTTTTCCTTGCCCCGCACAGGTGTCCAAACCATATTAATCTTGTAATCATAAGGAAATGCATTCTTCTGCATTTCTGGTCAAAGAAAAATGCATTTCGTTATTTAATTGGAGTTCTCAATCAAAAGACAAGCACACATTACTCATTTGAAGCACTGTCATTAATCTTTTATAGCTGTTCATTAAAGGGGATGTAAAGGCAAAAAAAAATAAAATCCCATTTTTACTTTCTATAATGAAAAACAAGTGAAAAAAGGTCTAATGTTTTTATAATAAACCGACTGTATACAGTGAATGTCCCCCTTCATTTTACTTGGTCTGATAGCTGCAGATAGGACGGTTCCTAACTGTTCTGCAGGGAAATGATCCACCTTACTTCCCTGACCTCGAGCAGCTTTGTTTGTTTGCCTATAGAGCAGCCATTGACTGTGTAGAGATTTGTATCCACAGACAAAGCGCAGTCTGCATATGGCATATTCTGATTATTAATCAGTCTTGCTGTATTGGCTTCTATGCAGATATTATTTGACTTGTGCTGTTTTGATCCTTAAGCTTAACCTCCCAACTGAAGCTCAGACCACACTGAGCATGTGCGTAGTCTTGGCCTTGTAAAGATATTTAACAAAGTTACAAGATGAAAGCCCCCTGTGCCAACTTTGAAAGCATAAATCATTTGGCTTCTGTTGCAGAAGGTTATGTTTATGTTTAGTATAGAAAATGCAGCATTTCAAGGGTTATTCTATTTTAGATTTTAGTTGCCCGTTAAGATGTATGGATATATTATGTTGCTAAAGTAGACTTGATGTCTACATTAGTATATATATATATATCCCATAGAGAATGCCTCGGAGAGGCCGAAACGTTAGTCCTTAGTTTGTTAATAAACATTATTTAATTTTTAAGTCCTGTGAGTGCGGACTTTCTCTATGGGATATGTATTGCAAGTTTTTGGACACTGCACCCAGGCAAGTTGCACCTAGTAA
>CM044445.1:99362605-99373241 GCA_024363595.1 Xenopus borealis | reverse complement strand
AATATTACTTTCCTGCCATTTCTAAATTTCCATACTCTCCATAGACTTGTACCAAAAATTAATAGTTGAAAATAAAAGGTTGACGCCTATGGAAAAACAACTCAACCAATGCATGTTACATTTGCCTTTTATATTAAAAATGTTAAATACAAAGAACTAGTACAGTTTTGGGATCCATTATCCAGAAAATCAATATCCAGAAAGCTTTAAATTATGGGAAGGTCATCTCCCAAATTTTTTATAATGATTTCCTTTTTCTCTGTAATAATAAAACAGTGCATTGTAATTGATCCAAACTAAGATATAACACATTTTTATTGGAAGCAAACCCAGCCTATTGTTGGGTTTATTTAATGTTTGCATTTTTTAGTAGACTTAAGGTATGAAGATCCAGATTACTGAAAGACCCGTTAACAGGAAAACCCCAGGTCCCGAGCATTCTGGATAACATGCCCCATATCAGTATAGCATATTTCTTTTGCCTATCTTCTAGGGACACAGCATTAAGGCAAGCAACTGTACTGTCAAGGGTTCTTAATTGGACAATTAGGGCCCTAGTGATACTTTTTTTTAGCAGTGGCTCACAAAATATGGGCCTCCCGATCTGAAGTCAGAGGTCTGGCACAGGGGTGCAGGTTAGTTTGAGGAAGATTTGTGAAGAATGCTTATTGTATCTGCTAGATAAAAATGAAAGCCCAGCTTGAAATCAATTAGACATTGGGGGAATTAATTGCTGTCTCAGATATGCAGATCTATATGAGTTAAGGGCAGAGACACACGTGGAGATTCAGTGGGATATTAGTCGCCCAGGAGAAATCACCTCTTCTTCGGGCAACTAGCCTCCCCAAACTGCCTTCCTGCTGGCTAGAATCGAAATCGCCGGTAATGGCACTTGGAGCACTTTGTTTTTCGAAGTTCCCCCAAGTTGCCTCACTTTGGAAAACAAAGGGCTCCGAGTGTCATCCCGCCAGCAATTTAGATGCTAGCCGGTGGGAAGGGAGTTCTGGGAGATTAGTCACCCAAAGAAGAGGTGATTTGTTGCTAGGTGACTAATCTCGAAGAATCTCCTGTGTGTCTCAGCTCTAAAGGGGGCCTAACCAAAGGTTGTACCTACAAAGAGGTTTCAGCTAAAAAAACAACCATTGCTTTATATCATGCCCTTAATGGGTCACATCAAGCCTTGTTACAATTATTGTCACATTAAGGGGGTTATTTATCAAAGATCGTGTTTGTGAGATTTTCCTACCTTGAATAAACTCACAACTCAATGTTCAGTGGCGTAACTACTCCCTGGTGGGCCCCGGTACAGGATAGGCACCTGGGCCCCCCATGTCGGGCCCTTACCTCTATAAATTGCATGCTTGAGTGTTGATTGCATGTGTGCTGTAAAATCTCCCCCTAGATAACCGCCTGCCATAACAATTTTCGTGGCTTCGATGGGCCCCAAGTGGGTGGGGGCCCTGGTGCAATTGCACCCCCTGAACCCCAGGAAGTTACACCACTGTCAATGTTTGTTTATTTATGAAAAAACTTGAATGAATGCAATCGTGGGGAAAAAAGCAAATACTCGAATTGACCAAGCTATCGGCCACAAAAACATGGAATATCTTCAATTTTGAGTATAATCCCTACGAAAAAACCTACCAGAAAATCACGAAGGCTAAAAAATCTTTAAATGGTTCAAGGGACCCCTGCCATTGATTTCTACATGACCTCGACAGGTTTTAGATGGTGTATTTTCGGATTCAAGCTTTTTGCAGCTTCGGGGTATAATAAATTTCATAAGATTGCATTTTTTTTTGCCCAGAAAAATTTGAGTTTTTACTGAAACAACTACCCTCAAAAACTCCAATTTTTGGGGGAAAACACAACTCAACCTTTATTCTACTCTAGCATCTGCTCAAATCATCTATAACTTGTGAAGAAAAGTCATTATTGCTGATCTTGTGGCATCTCTGCTGGCTTCCTGGCAACCTGCTGGTGACTGCGATGGGTTTATACTTGAAAGATGAATCTTGTCTGTTCCCATACTGCATTACTTACCTCTTATTCACCGTCACATCTCTGTTATGTATTTCCTCTATTGCCCTTCATTTAGTTTTACCTATTAGCCCGACCCTCTGTATATTAAAATAGGTTGTTTAGAACCGGGCATATAATTTCACATTTGCAAATGTATTCTTTTGGCTCAATCAACACCACCCTATGCAGGGGACATGATTATTAACCATAGACTATGCTGGGTAGGTGAACAATAGCAGTTTTGGATATCTGATACTTCTTACAGTAACAGTTCTGTTCATGATAAAAGGCATGCTTAGGGCAGATTTATAATATTATGTCATTACTATTAAACAGTAATACAGCCCAGACAGCAAACAAACGTTTTTAAAGGGGTTGTTCAACTTTAAGTTAGCTGTATGCTACAGAATGGCTCATTTTTAGCAACTTTTCAATTGGTCTTCACTATTTATTTTTTATAGTTTTTTTAATTACTTGCCTTCTTCTTCTGACTTTAAATGGAGGTCATTGGCCCCATCTAAAAACAAAGGCTCTGTAAGGCTACACATTTATTTTTATTGATACTTTTTATTACTCATCTTTCTATTCAGCCCCTCTCTTATTCATATTTCAGTCTCTTATTCAAATCCAGTACAAGTCAAAGGGTAATCCCTTTATGGCTGCCAGACTGATTTTTCTGTATAACAAAAATATCCGTATAATATTTAACAAGTGAAGAGACAAACAGTGGTAACAATGTAAGCTAGACTGAATAAAAAGACAAGGATCCAAGAGTCATGAGGGTTTTGCAGCATCAGGTGCAAAGATTGCTCAGGGTCTAGTAACCCATAGCAACCAACCAGCAGTTAGTGTTCATTGGGCACCTTTTTTAAGCAAACAACTGGGCAAACCTGGCATATTTTATTACATTACCCTAAAATGTAATTTACACATAATAAACCCAAACTCATTTAAGAGAAACTGAAGAAAAAAAAACCTTTTACAGGGAACAACTGCAGATATTAACTGAGGGTTACAGGCAAATTGGAACAAAGGTTCTACAGACAAGTGCAAGATTTTGAGAGAATGAAGCCCATTGCCTCTACTAAACTAATTTAGATTATGCATAACAGGCTAATTGAAGAAGTGGGGGTTTTGGTCCTATTTCGTTTGATATTTTTCTTCTGTTCTACAGGCTCATTTGAATATGCACCATCATCCTTTACAGCCATCAATAAACATAATTATTTTCTGCCTGGGTTGTCCAAGACACACAGGGGTAGTGTGAAAGCGAAGAGCAATGAGCAGGCCATATTTTTATTCCTACTGTGCACAGAGGGCCTCAGGAGTCACGCCGTGCAGGAGGGGTGCCAAGCATGTGGGCGAATAAGGTATTTAACAAGTATAAATGAAGAACACTGCATATTCGGGTTTCCAACAAGAAAATGTACTGGAGATATTTTGAAAAACATGTAAACAAAAGAGGCTGAAGTATCTACAGTTTCATTGTGCATATTACTATTTTATGGAGTCACCAAATCCTTTTTTTTAGGAAAAATGCTTGACTGATTTCTCTGATGAAGTGCCACAACGAGGCATGAAATGCGTCAGACGACTGCAGGTCATAGAACGGAAAGTATGTTTCAGGATGATGCCTGTTCGTTGTTTTAAACATAGCCTGAAATAAAGCTTTTTGAATTTTATCTGCTGTTTGCAGGACACTTTCCTTAACCCTTCTTGGGGTATGTATTGGCTGGATTGGACACCAGTTCGTGGAGGTGCCTGCTACAACAAGAGTACACCCAGTTCAGGGGAGATTGCAGAATATGGAATATGGATATGGAAGTCCTTTTTAATATGTCTCTGATTTGAATAATTACCAAATGCATGACATGGGACTGACTTATCAAGAATAAAGTTTCCTGGGGTAACACAGGGTAGGTTCATATTTATGGTGAACCCCATGGATTTGCTCTGATCCCTCTGCAAGTAGTATTAAAATAGATTTCTGGCTGGTTGCTATGGAAGGGGTCCATACCATGTATGGCTATTAGTATATTATCCCCTCATCCAGCCCATAGGCCAACTGCTTGAAGAATATCAGTCAGTGTATGTAGCTTGTGCTTCAAAATGCAAAATGCAACAAGTTTATTGCATGTGGCAAGATTTGAAAATTGGAATCATCTCCAATCAAGATGGAGCTGAAGCAAAATTTGTTTGTGTTCCTTGAAGAAACCCTTGTTCTTTTTTTGAGAGGTAACCAATTAGTACTCCCTTAAAAATGAGGCACTGCCTATGGGAGGCATAGAAGCACAGCATCTATCTGACAGCAGCATAAAGCTAGTAGTAAGCTTTCCCCTTAACCCTTTCAGTGCCACAGAAGAAGTAGTGGCACCTGCATAGGTCTGTAATGTAACATGCAGTTTGTATCTTATACATGTAGGAGACCCATTGTTATCCGAAAGCTCCGAATTAAGGAAAGACCATCTCCCATAGACTTCATGAATCCAAATTTTTAAAACTATTTCCATTTTCTCCCGTATTGCACTTGATTCAAACTAAGATATAATTAATCCTTATTGGAAGCAAAACCAGCCCATTGGGTTTATTTAATGTTTACATGATTTTCTAGTAGACTTAAGGCATGAATATCCAAATTGCAGAAAGATCCATTATCTGGAAAACCTCAGATCCCGAGCATTCTGGAGAACAGGTCCCATACCTGTAAGTGAGCAGACCTACAGCATAACAGTTACTGTTTCAAATATTTGGCACCTTGCTGAACCAATCTCCAATTGCCCCCTTGCCACTGATGTTTATAGTCCATGTACTGCTCACAAACTTCAAATCACAGCAGACAAAAAGCTCACAGGCCTCCACCGCAGCTTAATGCCATGAGCATTGGTGCATGGATTTCACAGCATGTTTTTGTAGGGTTGCGGTTTACAGATTGTTTTGCTCGTCCTCTTAAGGGTATCCAAATTTAATAAGGGCCTGCCTGTGCCTTGGCTCATAAAAAGGTTATAAATATTTGAAAGCATTACTGGTTCAGCCTCTAATGCCAATAACATCTTGGAAAGCAAACCCATATTCATCCCAAAGCTCATCCTATCCGGGTGCAAATAGGCAATCTCCCCAAATCTTACCCTAATTAGGATTTAGGGTATGTTCACCCTGCACTGTGTTCCTCCAGGGGCTCAATACCACGGTTTAATTTTTAATTCTAAGTGCCCAGAATTATGAAATTGGCACAAAATACATTCTGCAACAGGGTGCTAACCTACTTCCTATAACAAAAAAACAGAAGGAAAAGAAGAGTAAATTGGGGACACTAAACTTTTTTACTATTGCTAATTATAACTCCCTCCAGTGTTCAAAAGCCAGCAGTGAAAGAGTTAAAATATACCTGATATCTGTATGCCACCTCCTAATAGCAGGTCTGATGCTGACAGCACCCAAAGCAATTAGTGAGAGATTGCCACTGGCAAAATCAGGGTGCCCCAAAATTCACAGGATCTAAATGGAGTTTCCTCAAGCTGTACCTGCATCTAAGCTAATCACATGTTCAAAAATCAGTTCTGGATTTGCTGGTTATACTGCCACTCTCACAGAGCAATAAGGAACCCAAGCTTCTTTATGCACCAAGAAAATGCTTGCAAGTACTATACTTGACCTTACAGGCACAATTAGAAACTTGAGTCATTTTTTTAAATAGGGCCAAAAATAAAATGGCGCCTAATAAAAAAAAATTTGAATCTGAGCAACTTTCCAAAATACCTTTAAGTTAACTTTCAGTCTGTTATAGAATTCTATACAACTTTTTATGGTAATATGGACCCTAGCAACCAGAGTTGCTTAACACAGATAATAAAAAATGAAAACCAGTTGCAAATTGTCTCAGAATATCACTATCAACATCGTGCTAACATTTAATTCAAAGGTGAACAACCCCAAAATTAATACATTTTTTGCCTAATAAAATAAAACATAATTCTAAGCAGCTTTGAAATATACATTCATTACACATTTTCTATGGTTTTTAAGTTATTTGTACATGTATTGCTATTGAAAGCAGTGTTTGTCTGTCCCTTTCTATTCTCTGTACTGGTGGCTCTGGCTTTTGAAACAATGTAACATAAGCCAATCGATTAACAGACCTGTCTTGCTGGAGGAGACTGGAACTTTTAAAGCTCCAACAATTTTTAATACGTTAGTTTTGGAAAGTTGCTTATAATTGTGTTTTCTTTTACTAGGCAACGCAGGGGAGCGCAGGTCCAAAACGCCCGTGTGTACCAGCCCTAACAGACTTCTGAAGATGTATGTTAAGTTACTTCTAACACATTGTTTCAAGAGAATGAACAGCAGTGCAGAAACGTGCAAAGAAACACAACTTTTCACACAGCTAAATTTACAAATATGTTTAAAATCATTAAAGGAGACATATTGTTTAAAAAATAAGAATGTATCGGTGCATTATACTCATTTAGATATAGAAGAATTGTGCTTAAAAAAGTAGTGTTTCAGCCTGATTTATTGAATATTTCTGCCAAAACCCTAATAATCCCTCCCTTCCCTTCCACTTCCTGTTCCCTGAATTCCCAGGCTGTGCAGGGGAGCCTGCAGCTCTCAGCTCACTGCACTGTAGGACAGGAACCAATCAGCAGCTAGCCAGACCTGATAGGGAACTGACGCCTGTCTGCTTCTGGCAGGGACCGTTAGGACACACCCACCCCTCATTAGAAACACAGACAGGGACCAGAGAACATCTATAGGGAGCTCCAATAAAGGGGCTATTTTTAAAAATATAAATTTTTAGCACCATGTTAAAGCAACACCATATATTACTTATAATTGCCTACAAAATGAGGGTTTTTTCATTTATCCTGTCTCCTTTAATGAATGTATATTGGAACGTTACTAAGAATGAAATTTTCTTTTATTATTTGAAATGTTATTATTGGATTTACATCCCCCTTTAATAGCTCGTTTCTTTTGTAAAACTTGTTCAATTCCAGCAATCTTATGTGGAAGACTTTAACAATGACATCCCTGTATATGTAATACCAGAAAAGCCAGAGGAAATCCAATACGTCCCAAATCTTACCTTAATTTTCTTACCTTCGGAATACTAACAGATTTAGGGATTTATCTGATGAAGCATACGTCTTCCAAAATCTGCTTTGAGCGATACAGGAACTTTCCTTGGCTCACTGTTCTACCAGATGTTCGGATGTAACAGACAATATTGCTATATAGGGGATAATGCCCCTCTTTTGTAAAATATAAAGATATTACAAAGTTACAGAGGAGAGCTGGGATCATATAAAAGAACAGTAACGTAACGGGAGGTGGGCAGGCATTGGTGCAAGAAATACAGCAGGTCCCCCACCCCCCTCTGTACTAGATTATCTGCGCCGAAATTGGCTGCTGCGGCCCAAAATCGGCAGTGCACGAGCTGCCGGAGGGCCCTGGCCCAACTGCACCCTCTGCTCCCCCAGTAGAAGGTACAATGTTCTTTTACACACCATGAAACTCCAAGGTGACTTCCAATATTGTTATATTTTAAAACACGTTATATTTAATAGTTTGGCTTGACATGTGTGTCATGTGACACAAGTGACATTAAGCAACATACATGGTATCATCACAAAGCAATGTTAATAGAAACATATTTTACAGGATAATCATAGCTCTTAAAGAAAAAGGAAATCTGAAATTAAGTAAGTTTTTTTCAGAAAGGTCTTTATAAATACACCAGTAAACCCTCAAAGAAATGCTGCTCTGAGTCCTCTGTCAAAGGACACAGCACATTTCCTTCTATTGTGTACACATGGGCTTCTGTATCAGGCTTTCTGTTTTCAGCATAAACCAGGGCTAGGGCTTGAGCATGCTCAGCTTGATCCTCTCTCCCTTTTCCCCCTTCCTCCTCCCCTCCCTGCTGTAATCTGAGCCTAGAGCTATGAGTGAGCAGGGAGATACTCCGGTAGGAAGTGATGTCACACAAAGCTAATATGGCAGCTGATATCCTAAACAAACAGAAAGATCTTATAGGGTTTTTACTCAGGTATGGTAAAGCATTCTAAAAAATACATATAGTCTTATAGCTTACAGTATTGTGGCTAATCTATTAGCAATAACCTGTTTCGGTAGCTTTCCTTCTTCTTTAACATCTGAATTGTGAGAGCCCTAAGACGCAGAATACAGCAACAAGTACACCTGATCCAGCTTTAGTAACCAATAAAATGTTTAGTTTTGTTATTCTTCAGACACCAGTAAATGCAATGGGCTAATAGGATGCTTTACGTTAGACCTCTTGCTAAAGACATTTTTCTGAGAATATACTAATGCTTTGGCTGCAAGTTTGCTCTAACCACTCAAAGTTTGTAACATGTAAACACAAAATAATTACAATAGGAGTTAAAAACCAATGAAAAACCAAAGAAATAGACACAGTGACTTTGGGGCACTAGGTTCAATTCTAGGGTACAATCGGCAAGCAGTTCTTCCAAGTTAAAAACAAAATCATGCTAACATTCAACTAAATGATTATTATAACACGATTTATATCTAATTATATCTATTATATATAATTTATATCTATTATCTATCTGACCATAGGAATACATTTGAAATAGATCTTTTGAGTTGGCCAGTTTTATTTACCAAAAATATTCATATTTTTCATATAGTTCAGTTGGTTTCAGAAATAAAGACTTTCCAATTACCTTCTATTTTCTGTGTTACAGTTCTTCTAATATTGATGTGTAAATCTAATTGTTCACTTTCTAAAGCAGCTCTGGCGTTGGGGGGGTTTGACTCTAAACTGTTCTAAATGTATACATTTAGTTGAAATATGTCTTATATGTGTAGGATCCTTGAGTTTCATTACAGGCAGCCGTTAGAATTGATACAATAGTTGCTAATACTCCAGAGATGCTGCTAAGAAATGTATCAATTAAATGTTGCAAAATTGTAACTGTTCAGAACCTGCACTTGAATTACTGAGCTGCCAAGACTCAAACAACAGAGACAGGAACATTCAAATTTAAACTTAGATTTTGGAAAAACTGTAAAAATTTAAAATTGGAAAGCAATCAAAGAAAATCTTTATTTCTGGAGAACAATCTGAAAACAACTCAAGTGAAAAAGTGTTTGCAAGCTGAACAACCACTTCAAAGGAATGGGATCCACACTTAACAAGATTCCCTACCCCTTTAAAACACTAATCTCACGTTTATGTTTTGCCTCCGCAGCCTCCCTTACGTAAAAACGTCCTGAAAGGTCAAGAACAAATATAATTAATGTCTCCAGGCCTGGATTTCTAGGCAGGCCATAAAGGCCCAGGCTAAACCAGCAAAGTTGGGGGGCGGCTGGCTGCATCTGAAATGGGGACTGGGCATAAGTTTTTGAGAGTTGTTTTAATCTCCTGCATGCCCAGTCCCTATTGCCACAATCAGGGGAGCAGCAAAGAGTAGGTGAGGGAGATTAAAGCAGGCATGGGGTGCGAGTGGGGTGAAGTGAGCAGGGGGGTATCCAAGGGGGCGGTCAAAGTGGCCTAGGGGGTGTACCAGCTATAAATGCAGCCGGCCGACACCTGTTGCTCCCCCAAAGATCAACATGAGGGTAAAGCTTCACTAATAAGGAAAGGGGGACCTGCAGTACTGTGAATCAACAGTTAAAATTTCCTGGTTACACTACCAACCACCAGGGCCACGCTGTTTCTGCCATGAAATGCTCTCGGTGACCCTAGTTATCATAAATTGCTGGAGATGACACTGTGTCTTCAAATGCTCTGTATGATCCTTGTTGTCATAAAATACTGGGGGGCACACTGTGTCTGTCATTAAATCCTCTGGGT
Organism: Xenopus borealis; assembly: GCA_024363595.1. Lineage (NCBI taxonomy): Eukaryota > Metazoa > Chordata > Amphibia > Anura > Pipidae > Xenopus > Xenopus borealis. Next base: position 99,363,382 of record CM044445.1, on the reverse strand, counting down.
GATCCTAGCTGTCATAAAGTACAGGGGGTCACACTGGGTGATGCTACTTGTCATAAAATGCTGGGGGGCACACTGTGCCTGTCATAAAATGCTCTGGGTGATCCTGGTAGTCATAAAATACTGGGGGGCACACTGTGTCTGTCATGAAATGCTCTGGGTGATGCTAGTTGTCATAAAATGCTGGGGGGCACACTGTGTGTGTCATGAAATGTGCAGGGTAATGCTAGTTGTCATAAAATACTGGGGGGGGGCACGAAATGCTCTGGGTGACACTAGTTGTCATTAAATACCAGGGGCAGCACTGTGTCTGTGATGAAATGCTCTGGGTGACGCTAGTTGTCTTAAATACTGTGGGCCACATTGTGGCTGTCATGAAATGCACTGGGTGTTGCTAGTTGTCATAAAATACTGTGGGCCACACTTAGGGTTGCCACATTTTCTTGAAAATAAAAACCTTCCTATGTATTTATCTTTTTTTCCTATTGATGACATTGGGATCAACCATCAAAAATACCGGCCAGGCCGGTGAAATACCGGCCAGGTAGCAACCCTAGCCACACTGTGTCAGTCATGAAATGCTCTGGGTGACGCTAGTCATAAAATACTGTGTGCCACACTGTGTCTGTCATTTAATGCTCTGGGTGATGCTAGTTATCACAAAATACTGTGGGCTACACTGCGTCTCTCATGAAATGCAAAACTGGAAAAGTTATAAAGTGCTGTAGTAAATATGCGCAGTTTACACAAGTTTACCAACTATGCTGTTTCAAACAGACA
>CM044445.1:99333173-99345893 GCA_024363595.1 Xenopus borealis | reverse complement strand
TTAAAATATCTTCAACGCACATACCTCACCACTCAACAACTACATAAAATGAACTCTGAGACCACGAAGGATTGCCCCAGATGCCAATACGCCCCTGAAGATTTTTCCACATGGTGCGGGCATGTTCAAATGTACAAAGGTCTTTGGGGAAAGTAGACCGATAAATACAAGATAGAATGGACATCACACTCCCATTAGACCCTATAGTGACTTTACTTGGTTTACAGGTTGATGAAGTATCACCCCTTAGAGCACAACGTACCCTACTTAGCATACTGTGCATTTATGCCAAAAAATCAATTGCACTGAACTGGAAATCAGCTACAGGGTCAACACTAGACTATGGAAAAACATCATAAACAAAGCAATACCTCTATACAAACTTACATATCTCAGGAAAAAGACTGAGAAGGTCAGTGGACAGAGATGGACCCTTCCCCTGATCTCTGAATTTCTCCCTGATCCCCGACATAGAACTGGACAGATCCCCAAATATCTCCTCACCCTCATACACAAAATTCCCCTTTGTCAAGACAAGACCTAGCTTATGAAAGTATTGCCCTTTGATACCACATCAAACCCTGGAGGGTATGGGGTAAGGTAATACCTTATTGAGTGTTAGGAAGGCAATAAGACATTGAGTTTAGTTTTTTAAAGGTTTTTGACTTTATTTTAAAATCAAGGATTCTGTACAATGTTGTAAAATGGATTCTGATCCATAGTCAAAGCCAGCTATATATGTACACAAAACTGTATGTTTCTTTAAAGGGGTGGTTCACCTTTAAGTAAACTTTTAGTTATATAATGTTCTATTCCTAACAACTTTGCAGTTGGTCTTCATAATTTTCTTTTTATAGTTTTTGAATGATGTGCCAGCCTCTTCTACATATTTACTGTTTTCCCGGCAGCCAAAAAACTATTGTTCTGTGAGTTTACAATTTTATTGCTACTTTTTTATTCATTTTCTTTGTATTCTGTCCCTCTCCTATTGATATTCCATTCTTTCGTTCAAACCACTGCAATCAGATAGCAACTAAAATTCCAAACTGGAGAGCTGCTGGAAAAAAGCTAAATAACTGAAGAACCACAAAAAAAATGAAAATCAATTGCAAATTGTCTCAGAATAGTACTGTCTATTTAATACTTAAGGTTAATTGAAAGTTGAACATCCCCCTTGAGTAGCAGACAAGGTTTTTAATAAGAACAATATTTTTATGACTGGTAGAGAAAAATGTTGGACAACAATAGGGACTATATACCAAATTCAACATATGTTATTCATTGCATATGCTAAAGTCAGGATGAAAAGTCACTATTTGCAGACAACATTACATATTGTAACATTTGCAGCACAATATTTGTTCTATCCAAAGGGATTTAGGTAAAAAGGCAATTGGTGTGTGATGATCAAAGCAGGCAGGTTTACAGTTATGCATTTGAATGGTAAAAGCAGTTATTTCAGCTACACCTAATATGACAATTTACACACAGACATCAAAACTGTTTGCTGTCTGTAGACTAAACTCCAGCAATCAGTATCTAGCAAAAAAAAAGCCATAGACACAAAGTACAGGAGTCCAGAAAGAAAACACAATGGATGACAAAGCCATTCTCAATCAGTGTGTTACATGTGAAGACCATTAAGACACTTGGCAACAGAATTGGCATATGGTGTATATGAGCTGACTCTCTAAAAAGCAAAGCTCCTATGTTTACACTACTTTCTATATACGCTACTTTCTATGACATCCCAAGCCTTCATTTTTCTCCTGTCCCTGCAGAAGCAGTTAATCATACAGATGCACAGAGAGCAGAAATCACTAGTGCGTTGCAAAAACCCTTGTTTTGTTACCCAATGTAAAGGGACACAATTCTATGGAGCTAGCGTGTGTGTGTCATGATGATTGGATCTATTGAAATGAGCTGTATATAAATGAGTATATAACCTGACACACACAAATGCCAATTGTTTATGTACAGTTATGGTACATCTATGAAGCCGATACACCAGTTCTGTCAAAAAAGTGTTTATTCGTGAATGAAGGACAAGGTGCAAAGTGCAGAAAAGAGGTACAAAGCTGTGCACTCTTCCCACTGCGAAAGGCATACTAGCATGGGTCACCTGCCGGCACCCTCCATGTAAGAAGTATAAGGAGGTGTGAGGAGCATCACCTTTAAAGGAGAATTCAACCCTGTAAAAAAAAAAACATACCCCCCCTCCCTCCTCCCCCCCAGCCTAACTGCTCCGCAGCTCCACTGATTGAATCTGCGCTGATGGGTAAGTGTAAAGTATGGGGCATTTCCCTGGGGGGGGTCTACATGTGGAGGGGGGTATGGGTTTTTGTTTTACAAGGTTAAATTCTCATTTAACTCCTCTTACCTGTTCATCATTCACCTTTTCTATGGCAGGCATTAGGCACAGGGTTTCTCTTGTTCAGGGAGCACTATGTTCTTTGCCTTGCACCACACCTAGTCTCAAAGGCAAATAAGGGCAAGAAATGCAGGTGCTGGACATGATACATGCAATATATATATCAGGGAAGCACCAAATCCAGGATTTGTTTCAGGATTCAGCCAAGATTTATCCTTTTTCAGAGGAAGCTGATTCAGCCAAATCCAAGTGCCTGCCAAACCAAATCCAAAAAATCATGTGAAGCTTCGTCACATTATCAAGATTTTTTTTACTCTCTTTCTCCATTTTTCCCTTATTTACATATGCAAATTAGGGTTCAGATTCTGGATTTGGCGCATTCTAGATATATATATTTATTTATATATATGTCACCTGTAAACGTGCACAGCCCTTGCTGTCAGTAAAGCAAAAAGTGTTCAGCTGGGATGGTGTGAGCACAATGTAGCCCTTTAGAACACATATTTGTTGAAGTAAACAGGACTGGAATGTCCAGGTAATATGTGTCTTTCTGTGACATCAGTGAGAAAGAGAGAGTAATATAAAGATACAGTTCACTGGTTAATTCCATTAGACTGTGTGCACTTGTGCGTTACACACACACACACGTATACACACGGAAGCACTAGAAATCAATAAAGCTAAATCGCCTACAAGTACCCCCAGAATGGACAACAAGCAGCATGGAATCTTTCATGGGTCCCACTCTGGACAGAAAGAGCCAATGTTATTGCAGTAAGTGTTTATATTACAAAAAAAAAGAAAGAAAAAAACAAGACCGGAAGATGTTTTTTAATGAATCAGTCCTAAGCCAGAGCCAGCCTAATGAATATGATCATGCACGTATCTCTATCTTCCTCTCTCCCTCACATAGATGCACATAATCACATAGCTGGGAAGAGCAGCAGGAAAGGCAGATTGATATATAGTCATACAGACATATCTATCAGCAAGTTCAGACACTATATGTAACGTATATGAAAGCCCAATTATTGTATATGTTTGTGTGCATAGCTCTGACATATAAATTAATAAAGTGAGTTCACAGAGGCTGAAATGCTTGGGAATGTCAATAAACCATTACTGATCACACAGTCTTTTACATCTTCCAATCATAGGCAGTGACGCTCCCCACATACACACTTCCCCCATACTCGGACCCTGCCTATCAAAGCTCTGGATGGGGACAACAATAAGCCTTCGTGGTGGATTCTCTGTCTGCAAATAGCAAAGCCATTAAAGGGTTTACCCTATTACTGCTAGAGGGTCCCACGACTGATCGCTTGGAAATGTATTACAGGCCTCTGTGACAGAGAAAGGGCTAGACAGCTGGCTGCTAAAGTCGATGGAAGTACAAGTACATTGCCTGCAGAATAATTGAATTTCGGGACTTTTGTGAAAGCAAACACAGGCTGCGCTGCCTCCTTTCTGTGCTGTACAGGGTGGCAAGCTCACTGATTCAATTATTTGCTAGTAATTCAATGTATAATGTGTGCAGTATTTTTTTATTCTATATGTTAAAGGGCCAGGAACTTTGTAAATATCCATAAGGCTGTACTCCTTAAGATGATGCATGATAATCATTCTGATCAAACATGGTGCAGTTATTTAATTCAATGCAAAAGTACATCCTGCATCAGAATTACATATTTTTAACATACATATAACTGCAATGGAACTGTGTTAGTTAGAGAGAGATGGAAACACAGAAGAGCCTTCGAGCCAGTGTTACCAGGACAAATGGGATAAAAACTAAAATAAAATAAATGGGAAAGACAGAAGTGACTAAGAACAAACCATTAATCACACAAATGAAAAACCGTATATATTTAAATAGACCAATCTAACCAGACCTGTCAAATTTTCTTCCCTGAAGGCTTTGTTTAAATGTATCTACCCTAAGAAAAGGGTAGATTTTGTGTGTGGATTGGCTAATTAAAGACATTTTCTCCACTGTATCCCAACATAGTATCCCAGGGTCAGTTCCACAATGCCATGTATAATACCCCAAAACACATGGCAGGATAAGTACAGTGGTAATTTCACCCCCGGAATATCTTGCATAATAAATTTAGTTTCAGTTTTGTATATAATACCCCAAAACACATGACAAGACAAAGATAGTGGCAGCAGATGTACAGTTCCAGTTCCATATACAAGGAGAGAGAATTTAATTCTAGAGATTTGTGAAATAACATTTGAACCCTGTTTTCTCCCCTGGTCACATAGTCAAATCATTATATTTTACAGCTTAATTAATTTGAAATGCCCAAGAAACATTTTAAATTTGGTGGTGTAAAAAAACCCTAGGTTTTTATGAATTACAGAGATTAAAAATATTTGGGATCCGGAAGCAGAAGAGAGGGTCACTTTTTATTAAACTCTCACATGACCCTAATTAAACGGATGGATATTCACCAATTTAAAGTCATATAACCCCATAATTGTACCCCCATATAACAGCTTTTATTTCTCCTTTTTTACTCTTCCTAAAACTTTCTTTGCATAGCCATTTTCAATAGCAAAGGGGCTCCACTATCAAGAAATTGAATCTTGAGAAAGAATTCTAGTTTGCAGAGCATGTAAATTGTACAATTCCTGCCTCGGATTTTATTCATTCTGATATCTGAATATCATTTCATGTAGAGTGGTGCTAATGAATTTAGCCCACACTTTCATTCATTTGCCCATAAAACTCCAGTGCCTCAAGATTAATACCAGTAGCTCACATTTTAATGGACCATGCGAAGATGATCATCAGCTCTCCCTAATTTTGAGAAAACATCCCAGTTTCTGGCAGGAATTACTATTGTAATCCTTTAATTTATATAGTGCATATTCCACAGAGCTTTTACTGAGATTCTACATTGTTTCCATGTCCCTGCCCCTGTGGAACTTAAAATCTAAGGTCCCTATCACAGTAAAACACACACTAAGGACAATTTTTTCAGGAGCAAATTAACCTGCCTATATGTTTTTGGAGTGTGGGTGGAAACCAGAGTACCCAAAGGAAACCCATGCAGAAACAGTGATAACATACAAACTTCTTCCAGACAATGTCCTGGCTGGAATCAAACCCAGGACCCATATTGCACACATTAAAATTACAAATTATTTTATTGTTTGTTCTTATGACCAGAAAAAAACCTCAATAAATAACATTACTCAAAAACTATAGTTAATAAAAGTGGCCCATTTTGTAATAAATTTGCAAATTTTCCCCATTTATAGTAAGGCTTATGAGGGGCAAAGTTTCCATAGAAATTATCCACAAATACTGACAGTTAAATATGAAATCTCTCTTTATAGCTGCTTGTCCCCTCTCCATAAAGATATATAAAATATAGATCTATATACACAACCTCCTCCAATTATTGGATATGTGACCTTAGACATTTTACTGAATTGGAAACAGGAGGTCAATGCCTTTTTTTTTCCAAAGCTGAATAACTGGTGTCTGCAGGGATCTATAAACCATTTTAATTGCTGGTTTCAAAAATATTAGGTTTATAAAAAGTATAATTACCTATCGCATTGATATTTGTGTGCATCTTTCTGGCTGCAGATAAAAACAGGGCTATTCATTGATCCTGGCGTGAATAATATATGAAATATATGGTGTGTGCGCACACCAACCGGTCCCTCCACCTCTCATCTCATGGGGTCCCCCTCCCGGCTCAATACACTCTCACGCTTTTTACTGACCCACTGAGTTAACTCCTTCTTCATTCCAGAACTACAGTATCCAAGCCAATTTTCAAGGCCTACTGGAGTTGTATGGGGGGGGGAGCAGGCGGACTTAACCCTTTGGCTAACAGCAGTAGAGAACCAAGCAATGCCTAGTGCATTGACCCTAGCAGGTCTAAGACTGCAAGAATCTATATCTCCCAGTATACTCGTAAAATAAAAAAAAGACAATATAAATTAGATCAGTGGGAGAAAAAAAAAATCCCTCAGTGTTCCTTAACCAGATTTCTAGCTTCGGCTCGCTTTAAATCTTGTCTGCCGTCCATTTAGCAATTTACTCTTTGTTTATCTGAAGCTGTTTCAAATTAATTTCTTCTGGTAGACAGATCTATGTTTGCACTATGCTTTCAGTGATTCATTCGGTTCTCCCTCATGCCGACAACCTTCAGCTCCAGTGTATGACCTCTTCCTCCAGCAGTCTTCTATCTCTAAAATATCTTTCCCTTGTGGACTCACGGACTCTCTAGAAAAACAGCTTGCAATAAAGAAAAGCCTCGCTCACTTATATAAATGACATTTCTTATATGAACTACATGTCTTTTCGACTTTAAGGCTTTAGAGCGCTCCGGAACATTGGATCATTTTCAAATGTATTATCAATGTGTGTTACTTTGGTGCAGCAGAATACTGTGGTTCTACATAAAGTGAAGTCAGATAATAAAAATAACAAAGGGTGCCATTATCTATTAAACTGCCTCTTCTGCCATCATACTTTTCCATCAATTTCTTGCATTTAATTGATTTAATCATAGAACTGACTAAGGGAAGTGAAGAATTCCTGCACTACAACACAGTATGGCAGTGGTCAGTCATTTGAGGCCAAGGTTCCTATAAGGTCTTGACACAGTAATTAAGGGGTTATTGGGAAAGGCAAACTGTTCTTATCTAGTATAAAGGCAATAATATAAGTATAAAAAGTACACAGAGATTTCGAATACATTCTTCCTGGATTCTTATTAGCGACACATTTGACAATCACAACTAATGAGGTTACTGCCTTCAAAAATAATGGTTTAAAAAAATAATTATTGATCAATAAAACATTGCTTAATGATATCTAACGTGGTACTGTTTTACTTAATGGCAAAAAAAAAAACGTTACTATTATAATAAATATATATCAATAATATATTTGTGGCTGGAAATTCTTTTTTTCCGCTTAACCTCACGGCAGGCGCAGCAATTCTTGATCTGTTTACTGAACTTTAATTTTATTGTTACTCTTTTAAGAGGATGTTTTGTGATGAATGAAAGAGACTGACGGTCTATGGTTGGAAAATGAGCATTTAAGTAGAAAAATTTGATCCTATCATAAATGTGGATATGATCAGTGGCAAAAATCTAAAATGCTTTTAAATCTACAAGAAACTTTGGATATTAGTTCAATATTTTTGGCTAGCAGACAAACCTGAAATAGAGGAGTTACATCCCCTGCTCTAATACAAGCCTCAATGGCACAGTGTATGATACCAGCTGCGTGGAGCATTTATCTTTGTTCTTAGGGAAAAACTAAATAGGCAGGAAATATTATTTTTTTTTTAAAAACAGGAGGAAATTATTTAAAAAAAAACAAAAAAACACTAGAAATAGTATTGATTCAATTTCCGAGAAATGGCGTTATTTTGCTGGGTACCAAATGTTTAAACATGAATCGCTGTTTTCTTCCAATGAGCTCCTATAAAGTAATGCAGCATGATGCGCTCCTATGATGCAATGAAAATATATATCGAAAAAAGGAAAGGTGTTTTTTCCTAATCTAGGCTGAAATGCCGGGCAGTTGTGCTAAACTGTAATATCTGGGGCGGCGAAGAGCTGTGGTTGGATATGTCTATTGCTGTGTTAGATTGTAAGCTTAGCGCTGAAATCAATGTCTCATTGCTTTTCCTCTCTGACCTCTGCTCTCCCCCCCTGCTATTCCCAATCCTGTGACTGATCCCTAACACTTTGGGGAGTGACAGGTGATTTCCATATGTTCTGATAAACAAGGTGCGGGCAGAGAGAGGAATATGATTAACCCCTGCTGATTTCCAATTCTCATCCACCTCTGAAGGACACGGCTTGCAAAGCATTAGAGCTTCAATCACAGGCGCAGATTGGGATGGAGAGATACTTGCAATGCCTTCGAAATTGCTCATAATAGGCCAACAACTAGGAATCTCATAGAAAAGCTATAATAGAAATGTACTGGCAGGGTTTATAGGAGCAAAGCACAATTTATACATATGCAACTGGGTCTGGGGAGCTCTCTGACTTGCAGCATATAAGAATTTTTCCTAAGGCAGATATATTAATTACTTTCTCATGCTATGTACTTATGTGTATAAGGAGGTGTGTGTAAGGGGTAAAAATCTAGATTTTTGCTTGTGCATTTGTGCCCCTGTGCCTGTAAATATTATACCTATTGCATTACAGGGCACTAAAACACTTATTTAATAAGGAATGACTCCATAGGACCTCTGTGTCCATTAAAGTCCTTCCAGAACCATAACATTGTTCCTTAATTAATAATCATATTTATGTAGAAAGCCCCTGTAGAGTTTTATACCTTTGTCAAGCAAAATATAGTCTCCTACTGTATATACCGTATATCTATTATATAACTATTATGAAACATATGGGTGCAAAACAAAGAAACAGAGACCTAAATGTATATCAAACATCCAGTGTGTGTGGGGAAATATGCATGCATTATAATCAGTACTAACTGTATTATTTATCACGCTACAGCGGTGATTCAGTAAATGCGACGCATCACTAATATGAGTATGAAACAGTATATATATAATCCACATCTGCATTTCTGTGCATCCGTATTAAGTTAATAAAAGACATGACTCATGAATGACATTACCAATACCCCGCCATAAGCCTTTAAATAGACACACACCTGCTAGTTACCAATATAGGCACTTGCACGGAGCTTTGATCACTGACAGACTGTCTGTCACTGCTTTAAAAAATGCTACATTTTAATCTTTCATTTTTTTTTAGATTTCCCAGAAAACTTTGTATATATCAAGTCTAACCTGATAATATGAGGCTACAGACTCCAGATATATGGGAGCGTGGATGGGGCACACTGGCAGGGGGGAAAGTGGCTTCCTAACAAATTCCAGCAATGTCAACGAGACATCCAGATAGATGGTTGGAGTGACACCGAGTGACACAGACAGACAGTTACAGGCACTCGTACTGATGTGTAACAAGGGCAGACAGATACACCGAATGTGATAATAATACACTTAAAATTCTATATAAATAGAGCACCCTGTATGTAAGGCTGTTAGCACCTGCACGTTAATGTTTAACCCACAGTAGATTTACATTAGATCTAACTGCCACATATCTATCTGTATATCTTCTACCTGTTTATCCATCACCTGTCTATGTATTTAACCTTTTTTCTTCTATTATTGAATGTCTATATTTAATGCCTAAAACACTCTCTGTATTACAGGAGTCTCATGAAAGTGTAAGTATACACTGGCTTCCTAGTGACACCCAACGTCTGGTGCTATGGTTCTATGATGCTTGCTCGGTAAAAGAGGGAGACTCACTAGATGTTGAGCGCTAGGAAGGAAGGGACGGATACAGGCTCTAGCTAAACTAACCTTTTTGCACAGGGTGCAAGGCAGGAATCATCAGAGGAACCAACTAGGAAAATTTCAGTCTGATTGTACAGGAAAGTTAGTGAAAGGTGAGATACTGTTTTACAGAGGGTATAAGGACTGAGAAAGAGCAATGTTAATACAGTCGAAGAGACATTCTCGGAGCAGACATAAGACTTTATTCTAATTACCAGGCAGGGGCAGAGACAGTTACTGGCAATGGCAAGAGAGCCCTGACTTTACATGGAAGGGCAAAAGTGCAGAAAGTTACTGGGCAGAGAGCTCTGGTTAAATAACTGGCTCTTGGGGATGAGTGGAGACAACTACCAGGATTGCTCTGGTGATACATTGACCAAAAGGCACGAGCAGGGACAGTTCCTGGGAGAGTTCTGGTATGCTGGTTGCAAGGCATTAGTGGAAACAGTGGATCACCTGCTACAGGGCATGACTTGGGTGGGGACAGAGCTCTAGTTGTACACTGACTATAGAGAATAAGTGAGGACAGTTACTGGAAGTTGAGCTTGTGCTATGTACAAGCTCCAGGGTTAGGAATGAATAGGGAATCCCATGCTGGCTGCAGAGTAAGGGTGTGTTAATGTGAGAAGGACTTTTATTCTTATTACATAGTGAAGGGACAGAATAAAGGACAGACACACGGGCATAGTAACACTCCTGGGCTGCAGGGCAAGTGCAATGCAGATCTAAGAGAAATATACTTTGTCTCTGTATAAGCAAATAGGCTGCAGGAAAAGAAAGTTACTAGAAGGACAGATCTTGTTATTATCTGGGCACAAGACAGGAGCAAATCAGAGGCAATTCTACAGATTAAAAAAAATATACAGGTTGAGTTAATTGCAGAACATTACGTTCTTTTGCTACATGGAAAAGTAAGGTGTGGGGTTTTATTCAGCAATATTTGAAAGTCATGGAGTAGTAACATAAAGTGTTACACATGGTGCATGACCTGAGAGAGGGAATAACTAAGAAAAGAGTTCTGTTCCACAGACTCCAGCACATGAAATTATATGGGAGAGAGAGGGTGCTGGTACAGGAGAGAGGGAGAACCATGAGATGGCAACCAGAGAGAGAGACATAGAGAGGTACTGGTGAGACTCTGGTTCAGTTACACTGTTACTGTGGAAAGTAACCCTGATTTTTTTTACACAGGCTGTGAGGCTGAAATGAGGAAGAGTGACCAAAAAGAAAGTGATTTTTCTGCAATAGGCAACACAGCGGAGATTTCAGGTGCAGCACTGGCTTCTGGGCATCAGAGAGTAACGGAGATACTGCGAGGAGAAATCTCATTATGCAATGTCTGAAAGCGAGTGTCAGGCTACTTGTAGCAGGCGGTTAATTCTACATTGAATCAAGGTCAGAGGAAAAGGGTGGGGGTACTGGAGAGTGAGAGCAATGATTCATCGCCGGTCGCAGGACAGAGGAAAAGGGAGAGTTAGCATGAGGATCACTCTGGTTCTTCACGGGTTACTGGGTAGGAGAGAGTTACTGGGAGGAAAGCTTCCATGGTTGCAGGGCAAGGTGAAAGTAAGAGCCACTGGCTACATAGCTCACAATATACACTACATACAGAGCAGAAAAATTCAAGAGTGCGTAGAAGGAATGTTCTAGCTCTGCAGTGGCAATAGGCTGAGCTCTAGTTCGAACCTGGTTTCAGGGCAGCAGAATTCAAGACTAACTGGGAAGTAAGCTTGGTCTTTAAACAGGTTGAAGGACAGAAGAGGCTGTCCCTGGTAATGGAACTTTCTTTCTACATTGTCTAAATGACAAAACAGAGGGTGTTGCTTCTATGAATCATTTTTCATGGGTTACAGGGAGGAAAGCTCTGCTTCTACATGGAGGTTTCTAATTCTACACCGGCTGCAGGACAGATGCCAAAATGCCAATTTGAATTCTATTTAGACATATATATATATATATATATATATATATATATATATATATATATATAAGCATACATAATACACTGACACCAAGTAAATAATAGTCACCTGTTGCTCCAAACTGTCTTTGCTTTGAAGAGTATAAGATTCTATACTTGCAACGGGTAATATCTTAAACAGCTAGTACCCCATGGATAGAACATCTCCCCCACTATGCCAAGTCTTTATACGTGTGCATTAGAAATTGTATTGTAAAAAATATCAAGGCGCCTGAAATTATTTTCATTGATATTTTAACTTTAATACAAAATTTCCCCCTCCCCACTGCAATAAATGTAACTATCCTTAGTAACGTCACAATTGGCTCCCTGTTGCTACAGTTTAGGCCCAATGCCTAGTCACACAGCGAGCCTGCAACTGGATTGTAAATTTGTAACATAATATACATTCCATTTTCTAAGCATACCCTAATAGATTACATACAACAATAGATCACCCTACAAAACATATGCCCCTTATTCTGCTAGCCAGGTCCCCCTGCTGGAATGGTCTGAAGTTACACAGCACATTTCTCACTCTACATACCCACCCACCCATTTCAACTCCCCACACTCACCACCACAGCCAAGTGTCTGACATGCCAGTTTTATCGTAGAACCTGTTGGTTAGAAGTTTCTTGTGCCAATGGCATGACAACTAGGAGTTTGTTTCCCAAGGTGACTGGGTGGGACAACTGATGTCCTTTTACACTGCTTCTATATAGGGATGTGGAAAGAGCAATGTGCCCACCATAAGTGCTTCTCTACCCAAACCAAACTTTCCACCCCGGAATAATGTTCCTCCTTCTCCCCAGACCAGCATTCATCCCACATAGACCCTTGCACTGAACCCTAAGTAGCCAATTGAAGACCAATACATGCGATAAAATGCCCAAACAGCACACAATCTGTTTATGGTTGGTATAATATCTGTTTTTTAAAGGAGCCAGGAGGCTGTAGCCACCATGCCCACAGACTATACAGCCAAATCAGCTGAGTTATGGAAGTTTATGGCACTT
>CM044445.1:99312873-99331964 GCA_024363595.1 Xenopus borealis | reverse complement strand
CAAGAGGGGGTGCTGGAATACAAGTAGGGATGCAGCTTATGCAAGTAGGGGTGCAGGTGATACAAGTAGGGGTGCTGGAATACAAGTATGGGTGCAGTTGGTACAAGTAGGTGTGCTGGAATATAAGTAGGGGTGCAGGTGATGCAAGTAGGGGTGCTGGAATACAAGTAGGAGCCCGACGGGCCCTATATGACACCTATAGGACCTTCTTCCATAAAGCAGTCGTGAAGTCCATAAAGCCATTCCGCTTTCCCTCCTGAAGTCGAGCCCCTACATTCCCACGCGTCTCCCTAGAACACTCGCAGCCCCCCAATTCCCCCCTCAGGACCCCGCACACTCACCGCTGTTGGTAGGAGCTGACCCCGGGCACATTATGCTGGTGGTTCCCGTTGGCTCCACCGCTTCTGGCCGCCCCGGGATCGGGAGGAGCCCCGCCAGTCCCCGGAGCCGCCGTCACCTGCACGCTGAAGTCCGGGAAGATCCTGATCATCGCGCCGGCCGCTGTGTTCCCGTGCCCGGGCAGATCACATCCCCTGCCCGGGGAGCCCCGCACACCATCCGGCACAGAGAGCCGGGGAGAGAGGGAGGGAGACAGACAGAGGAGGAGAGAGACACAGAGAGAGGGGCTGCTGCACTCACACCATCCTCCTAGTGAGCAGCTGCTGCTACTACTGAGCCTGCAACTAGTGACAGAGGACTAGACTACTGCGCGCTTACTGTCAGCTCTTACTGCCAGCTCTCACTGTCACCCGCCGCAACACTCTGCTCTTCCCTACTCGCGCCCTCTACTCACTCTCTACTCTCACTGTCTCACTACTACACACACTGTTCCACGCACTTTCTCTACACTTTATTATAGACAGCTTCTTGCGCACACAATGGGCTTTGTGCATGGTGCTCTTGCATGGACAGGGAAATACAGCTGCTTTATGCACAAAAGACCCTGTATGCACATTTATACTGCTCATTGAATTTATATATATATACAGTACATATATAAGCACTATGAACTAAGTGCATGTGTCCTGCTCTGTGCAGACATGCACCTGCCTTGGCACCCATACACATCAGAAACTGTACATATGATTGGGTTAAAGCAGTTGCTCCACAGCCTTTTTGGGTCCAAGCACACTCCCTTATGTTCTACAGGGACAACTATGCATGTACAGTATATGTCACATTAGGTATATATATGACATCATAGTAAATAAGTGTCAACCCTTGAAATCTCAACTGGCTTTCAGGCTGGGTCCCCACCTTCGAGTTTCCAGCCGTTTGAGAAGGGAACGGGAGTCAAAATAGATTCTGGCATTTCAAGTACACAGAGGCCCAATCAGCCACTCACCAGCCCAATAAATAGGAGGGATGCACCAAACCTGTGGGGATTGAGCTGAATCCTTGGGAATAAATTTGGCATAATAAACTGAAGCAAATCTGAACCATTGGTAGTGCCAGAAATTCCCAGCGCACAGGTAGAAAATGCAGATGTGAAATCAAATTGTTCAAATTTATTTTTTAGGATCCTACTTTAAAAAAAAATGCTCAGATTCACTGTCCTACCTAGACATGAGGTCCACCCAGTGCCATAACCCCCCTCCACCCTCTTTTCTCCCACTATTTACTTGGTCACATACCTTGCCTTCCATTTTTGACGCTGAGAGGAAGTCAGGGGACAGCAGAGCGGATCTAGGTTGGCAGGGACCACCAAGTCGTTTTCCGTTGTCCCACTGGCGTAGTCTGACTCTGCTCAGATTTAGCGAAACCTTAGACTGAATTCTGCATTTGGTGTATCCTTAATAATTAGTGACTGTCTTACAGCCAGGCCTGGACTGGCAATCTGTGGGTTCTGGCAAATGCCAGACGATACCATAGAAAGTGACTATTAAGTGGACTGGTGGGGGTCTGTTTGGGCCTCTATGTACTTGGAATGCCAGGGCCTATTTTGAATCCCAGTCTAGACTTGCTTACAGTAGCCCCTCTGGCACGTGTCAAAATCCACAGATTGCTAGTCCAGGCCTGGAAGAAATGTTATCCCACCCCATTGAACTAAATGTATTTGTATTGTGTACACATAATCTGCATGATCTGTTGTTTGCATGGTGAGTGTATATGCATTGACTGTATGCACTCTGCGCTGTATTAGGTATGTTTGCAATACATATAGGCTGGGCTGCATGCTGCATTGTATTTTAGGTAGGGGTATAGGATTCTAGTCTAGTCTACTGATTCTATTTTAAGCAAATAATTCTATTTTCCTTTAATTCCTATTTCTCTGTAAAAATTAAACAGTAGCTTGTACTTGATGGTAAATAAGTGGCATGAATCCATATTGGTGGTAAAACAGTCCTGCTGGGATTATTTAATGTTGAAATCATTTTTAGCAGACATTAAAAATGGAAATCCAAATTACGGAAAGATCCCTTATCCAGAAAGACGTAGGTGACGAGCATTCTGGATAATAGATTCTATACCAGTACATATTTCCACTTTGTGCACTGCTCTTTGTACAACACACAGCAAAAAATATGTACCTATATAATCGCCTACAAAATATTTTTTGCACAAGCTACTACATATCTTTTCTCTTTTTTAGTATCCACACTGTATCTCCGGATTAGCCGGGATACCCAGTGCAGGATGCCATTTAAAGTGCCCTCCCCAGACAGCCATGGCACCAGCTGTGCATACTTCTTT
Source organism: Xenopus borealis (assembly GCA_024363595.1). Taxonomy (NCBI): domain Eukaryota; kingdom Metazoa; phylum Chordata; class Amphibia; order Anura; family Pipidae; genus Xenopus; species Xenopus borealis. The sequence continues at coordinate 99,329,270 of CM044445.1, read as the reverse complement.
GTAAGGAAAAGGCTGTGTATCCTCAGGCCCGGAAAGCAGATAAAATAAAAGTAATAAGGCTATGAATGAGCTATTGGGGAAAGTGGGATGTGGCCTAAACCCACTGCTGCTGGGACAATGGAGAAATAGAAAGTGTGTGGATCCCCCTCCCCAACCCATGCATGAGCTAAGATATTTTGTGACACCCCTCTGAGCTAGTTGTGATGCTGCACGAATTTTGTTTCCTTGCAGTCGGCCCAGTTATCACCCTGTCTATATGGAAAATCACTCACTGGTCGTTCTTATTTACCCTTTAGTTAATGGGCATCTAATTTCCCTTTGTATCATTATTACCTGTTATACTTTATTATGAGGAATTTCAGATTCTGACTGATCCTCCCCTAGGGCAGGATTTTTAACGTCTGGGTTGGAGCCCAAAATTGGGTCCCCATGTTGTTAAGGGTGGGTCTCCATAATCCCTTTTATCATGGAAAATGTGTCCATACCAATAAAATTATTATTAAAAACAAGGCGCATATTCTGAGCCAGATTTACATTGTGGGTGCCCCTAGGCCCACTGCCCCCATACTCTGCCCTTTATTCACAGATTTCCATCATCAAGGTCAGAGCAATGGGAATTGTCGCATGGGAAATTTAAAAAACTATTGTATCTCCTGCGTATCCCCAGTGTTTCTGGACCAATGTGGGTGTGGCTAGTCAGCATGCTGCCCCCTAAAATCCTGCCACCCTAGGCCCGGGTCTAGGTGGCCTTTCCACAAATCCGGGCCTGTACATATTAGTTTCTAAACCATTTTTGGGTCACAGAGCTGATTGTGCAATTTAATTTAGGGGCCATAGACAAATCTCTCCTAGATGCTTTTCTTGTAATGATATCTCCCCAAACTCTAACAACCACTCTTCAGACCCTAAAAGCCATTCCCCAGACTCTTGCAGCCATTCCTAATTTTTCAGATCCTTGATGCAATTCTGCAGATCATTGCCACTATTTTTGTAACTCTTGCAATCACTTTCCAGAACCTTGCAGCCCTTTCCATAGCTGTGCAGCTTTCTTGGTATATTATCATAAAAGCTTGACCAGTTGCCTCCACAATCTTGTTCATCAGAGAACCTAAAATAGAGCAGAACTAGGGCCCATGGAGTAGTCCTAAACATGAGAAACTCTTTTGGAACCATGTCTTTTGTTGTAGAGGTAGTATATCTTAAAATTACATTTTAGTGTAAGATAGACCATGGTATTTTAAGACAATCTGCAATTGGTATTTTTTTTTTAAACTTTTTGTTACGCAGCTTTCCAGTTTTCATGGCTGTGTGGGTCACTGGGACCCTAGCAACTAGGCAGTGCCTGTCACAGGATACTGGGAATTATAGACAGGACTGATTGAACCATTTAGGCCCAATAAAGCACTGCTCTTATGGAGGAACTGAATACCTCACATCACCCTTTGGATTACTAATCACAATATTGTGAGATCAAACGTTGACATCACTCCCCACATAATGTAGAGATCACTCATCTAGAGACGAGAAGCCTGGGGGTTGCGGATTCTCTGCACATGGTTTGGGGGCGGTCATGAAATGCTATGGGTCCTCAGTGACTGTGTATCACAAAATGATTGGGAGATTCAATATTATGAAATGCAAGGGGGCCCACAGTGTGCCATGACAATATTGTGGGCCAGACTGTACAATGAGATGTTGGGGACCATGGAATGAACAGGTAACATTACAGCAGCAGATTTAAGTTGGCCCTCCCCAAAATGGTCACTGGCCCAAGGCTGATATGACTGGCAGCATTTGTAGTTAGATGGCATTTAGAGATGGATACACATCCAAACATGGAAGCTGGGACCCCAAATTATTCCCGCATTAGGAGGTCAATCGTTCTTCCCTGACCCAGCAGCCATTAAATTGAATCTCTTCCATCCCTTGCCATTTGCCTCTGACATGTAATGAGCATTTGTACTGAGAGTTGGGACCCATGGGAATGAATTTTCTTAAGGCCTGACTGGTACTGTATATAACGATACTTTATATATGTAATACATCCATCATTAAATTAACCACTTCATTCATGGAAGCCAATGTATACATCTCATATCTCCCTTGGGGGAAAAAAAGGAGCCAAACGTTCTTTTTAATTCACTGTCATCCATCCGTTGCTTCCCTATTTGTCAGACTTTTTTTTTTCTAATATAAACATACAGATCGCTTTTCCTCCTCCTCATGTCTCTGAAAACCATTATATTTATTAGATAAACAGTACTTCCCTAATGCTTGAATCGGCCTAACTCCAGGCATCTGTAATGGGCCCTTATATGAGATGACAGGCAGGGTAAGTCATTATTCAGGGTCCAGAGGTCAGTATGTAACGTGCAAAAGATTCACTGAGATATTCTGTGTTAGGAATCAGTGATGTACTCAGGAGCACAGACAAGGCACAGAGCTGCAATGTGAGCAGCGGATATTAATAGTGGTTTATAGGGCTAGAAATACATATAGCTCTTATATAATATGATATTGCATTGCATGTTTTACATGTAGTGCTTTAAGGGATTTACCTTGGTTCTCTTGATTTACCGGTATAAATATTCCATATTTCTATTCATGTCACAAGCAGAAGTGACCTGCTGATAAGCAGTATATGAAGATTCATACAATTTAAAGGAGAATGAAAGCTCAATATAATAATACTAGAATCAGTAGCGGATTACTGACATTCTAATCTACTGCTGGGTCCGGATGCATATAGATCCACCCAAGTTCTCTACGCCGGGTCGGGGATTGGGTCCCTGCCTTCTTCTTCCAGCAGGTGAGCCTGACCAGACTTAGCAACGAAAATACAAATACAAACGTTTTAAAAGAAAATAGATATAATAATAATAATTTCAAAAAGCTATATGGGCCCCTGATCACACTGGGCCTCTAGGCTATAGCCCAGGGTAGCCTGTGCATTAATCATCCCCTGACTAGAATAATAAGCTACAAAGTAGAGGTTTGGACTTTTACAGCCCATGACTACCACAGTCCTTTGAGAGCAATGCCCCCAGTATCTCCCCATCTTCTTTTCTGCTGATTCACAGTGCATGCTTTTTTCTGCTGTCAGTTACCTGGCCCCCTGCATATATCCCCAGAACTCATAGCAGGATGACACAGTAGCAATTCCATTTATTAATAACCCAGAACTCATAGCAGGATGGTACAATTGCAACTTTGCATATTAAGTAAGGGGAATGGTTAAACATCACAAGACAAGTGCAATGAACGTGATATGTATCCTTGCCAGGTCTGAGGTCCCACATTCTTTGTACACTAAAATTCTGGGGGAGAAAGGTGGGCAATCTGCAGCACAGAGTACAGAATCCTTCTACAATCTTGTCTGTCAGCATTGATGCATCAACTTACACTGACTCCAATTTACATGCATATCATTGGATGTAACTGAGGTCACGTAAGGGGACGTAAATGCACCCATGAATGCATGCACTTGGTCAAACCCCCTGTGGCACGTATAGACAAAAACGAATATTTTGGCTGCTTGATTTACCTTCCAGCACTGGCCCATCAGGGGTGCAGGGGCCATGGACCCTGGTACAGTTGCACTCCCTGCATACCTGGTAGTTACTCCACTGCTTACTTTCCACTGATGTTTTGATTATACCCTATGGTCCCTAAGCTTTGCAACCACAGCACACTGAGCATGTGCAGTGCCACTGACACTCAAAAGATGGCTTTACAAGATCCAAGATGGGGAGCTGCAGTGCCCAGTTTTTAAGGCGTGGATAATTATTGTTCTATATTTACTAAACCTATGTGTTGGTACAGTAAGTTTAATATATAAAAACAGCATTTTGGGGTTATAGTTTTCCTTTAAATACCATCAAAGCATAGAATTACACAGATATGAATGTTTAAACGTAATTTATCATATACAGTAAGAATCAAATGGCATTTTGGACTCAAACAAAATTCAACTTATTCATTTAGCTGTCCCTTAAGGAGCTTAAAGGGGAAATTCTTCTTTAAATGAGACTTTAATCAGTGGAACAAACCTAAGATGTTGTGCTTTTCACATAACATAACATTGAGTGCCTGATACTACAAGTATTGGATCCATTATCCAGAAATCCGTTATCCAGAAAGCACTGAATTACAGGGAAGGACATCTCTCACAGACTCCAATTTATCCAAATAATGCAAGTTTGCCATTTTCCCCTGTAATTATAAAACAGTACCATCTAAATGATCCAAACTAAGATATAATTAATCCTTATTGGAAACAAAACCAGCCTATTGGGTTTATTTAATGTTTATATGATTTCTAGTAGACTTAAGATATGAAGATCCAAATTATGGAGGGCTCCATTATCTGGAATACTCCAGATCCCAAGCATTCTGCATAACATGTTCCATACCTGTACCTGAAAAGTTCCAAAGCCAGTCTGGTTCTATAAGTCAGCTCGGCATACTTTGAACAAGAACAAGGGACTCAACCCTATATGTGTCAGTATGTAGGGAAACTACGCACTTATGCTCCACCCCCCTTTTTGTTTCTGTTCCATTCTCCTCTTCCTAATAGATTGTAAGCTTCTTGGGGCAGAGACCTCATCCAAACTGGGCATTGAGAGCTCTTAACTCTTAAGCATTGATTTATCTATTGGTACTGTATAACTTGATTATTGCTTTACCCCTGTTTGTGCTTAAACCTTGTAAAGCACTGTGTACAATTGTGACTCTATTTAAATAAATAAATACATATATGTACATACAGATATACACGTATAGCAAAAATCAGCCAATAACAGACCTGGAGGAGAACTGATGTCTTCTAAAACCATGTGGAGAGCAATCAGATGGAGGTATAAATAAAAGGAACATGTAGACCAACTGCATTTTTTTTAATTTATGTACATTTACAAGACAATATAATATTTTAAAAGTAGGATCATTGTCTCTAGTGCTACAATTCACCTTCAAACTTTGACCTAATAGAAGGGAGAAACATATTCCCCTAGAGGCACTTAGTTGTGTCTTTATTTTATCCCTTTCTATTCACTTGTTATGACCCTTGAAACAATGAAGCTGAAATCTGTTCTCCCCTAGGTCTGTTAATCAGCTGGCTTCTGCTACACTGTATAATCTAGTGCAGAGAATATAAACAGCCAGACAGATACAATTTTCTATATATATAAAATTCTACATGTACAGGTAAGGGATCCGTTATCCGGAAACTCGTTATCCAGAATGCTCTGAATTACAGAAAGGCTGGCTCCCATAGACTCCATTTTATCCAAATAATCAAAGATTTTCAAAGTGATATCCTTTTTCTCTGTAATAATAAAACAGTACATTGTACTTGATCCAAACTAAGATAAAATGAATCCTTATTGGAAGCAAAAACAGCCTTTTGGGTTTATTTAGTAGACTTAATGTATGAAGATGAAAATTATGGAAAGATACGTTATCTGGAAAACCCCAGGTCACGAGCATTCTGGATAACAGGTACAAATAACTTTAATGCCATAAAATATGTCAAAATATGTCTCCACTTCAGCAGGAGTCCATATACAGAGGAATGAAGCCCATGTGGCTAGTCTGGTTCCAGTGTGTACATGAAGGGGTTAAGGTTCTGTTTCTTGATACAGGGCACTTGGCATCGTTTTGCACTCCGTCACTGGTTTTGATCCTGTTGTAATCCAACTCAGTATCAAGCTCCGATTCCACATTGACAAAGAAATTCCAGGAGTTAATCCCTTGACAGCTGCAGAGGGAGACATTTCAACTGACCAACTGCTGTTTGTGTGAGTGTGAGGGTTTCATGGTTATTGCTTGTCCCATTGATGCTGAGCATTGTGATTGCCTGCTATGTGTATACTACACTTCATATGTTCAATGTGTGATTAGGGTTTCCACCTTTTCTTGATAAAAATACCGGCCTTCCTATATATTTATCTTTTTTTTCCTATTAATAACATTGGGATCAACCATCAAAAATACCGGCCAGGTGGCAACCCTATGTGTGATGCTCCCACCTTGTGTCATACTACAAATCCCAGCATTCACCTCTCACATCCCATAGAAGGCTATAGGCAATTGTGACATTGTTATTTTTCGAAGTATTTACAGTTGCCACTTTCCTTGTACATCAGTCTAAATTAGTTTGAGATTACTTCAGCTATTATCTTTAAAAAACATCTTTATAGAATGATCAGAACACAAATGATTTCCTTTTTCTCTGTAATAATAAAACAGTAGCTTGTACTTGATCCAAACTAAGATATAATTAATCCTTATTGGAGGCAATACCAGCCTGTTGGATTTATTTAATATTTACATGATTTTTTAGTAGACTAATAGAAGGTATGAAGATCTAAATTATGGAAAGATCCATTATCTGGGAAACCCCAAATCAGGTGTATTATGGATAACAGGTCCCATACCTGTATCTGAGTGGCTAAGCACCCAAAGGCAAGAAACACCTAACTGTGGCCATACACTGTGAGATCCACTCGTTTCGCACCAAACTAGAGGATCTCTCTCCGATATGCCCACCTTGAAGCGGGCGATATCGGGCTGATCCGATCATGGGCCCTTGGGCCCAACGAACAGATCATATTGACGAGCATATGGGCGGTCGCGGGGTCGCATCAACCCACAGGGGACGCACAGATCCTCTCAATGCGGTGGGACGGCATGTCACCCCTTATTATTCAGCACCCTAGGTCTGGGCTTTTGTGGCCTCACCATAAATCTGGGCCTGGAAGTTGAATTCTTGAAGCGTTGAAAAGATCCAGACAAAAACACAAAAATAGCTAAAGTCCTGAAGCCACAAGTTCAGTTCTACTGAACACCAATGTGTTTTATTAAACCCCTGTTTGTAGTACGGGGCCCTGTGATTTCTAATGGCTGCCCTGCTGCTCTATACCTACTGACGTAAGCTGTTTGGGCAGTTTGGCTACTCACCCATCTGGGCAGGTATGTCAGCTTAGGCGTGAGACACATAGACAATAATGCTATCCTGCTTAATTCATCTGTCCAAAGCAATAGTTAATCTGATAATGTACCTTGTATGATAACCATTCATTCACCACATGGGCTGATTTGTATGGCTGCTTAAATGGCCCGCCGGTCTTACCCCAGCTCAGTGCTTGAGTCTTTGATCCACATTAACTTGCATCCCCCAATGACTGGATCTAGTGAAAATGGCAATAGCTCACTTGTAAGCATGATGGCAATTAGTAATGAAGCCTGGGACTAATAGTTATAATGCTAATTATCTGGTTAATTAAACTTTTAATAGGTACTAGCCTACCATTCTAGGCTGCAGGCTTGCACCTGATATCACAAAGCTAGATTTTGCACCTGGGCAGGGTTGGACTGGGCTGGTGGGACACAGGGAAAAAACCTGGTAGACCATGGCCCTTGTGGACCTTGCCGGCCCAGACCCGCTCCTTTTTCTGCAGCTTTTACCTCCCTCCCTGGGCCCCGGCACATCCACTAGAGGAAGAAGGTAGAAACTGGAGGGGTGTTGCAGCTCAGCAGGGGGGCCGGAGGGTGCTTTGCATCTGAGGCTGGGGGGTGTGTGGTGGGTCCCAGGCCAATGCTGCACCTGGGTTATAAATGTAGGCCTAGTACTTAGAATAACAAAAGTTAAGAATGGCTCCCAAAAAGGAGACCAACTGCCTTAGATTTAGACTGTAAAGGTGGCCATACATGGGCTGATAAAAGCTGCTGACAGTCAGCAGCTTATTGGTCTGTGTATGGGGCCCTCCAATGGGCTTTCCAGATTGATATCTGGCCGAAAGTTGGCCAGATGTCGATCGGACAGGATCAGGGGTGTTTTGGGGGGCTGCTTCCGTCTGAGGCAGCAGCCCCGATGCCGCCCCCCCTCCCGCTCCGCGCTTTGAACTTATAGCGGGTGGACGAGGGGCTGCATCAATAGCGCAGCAAGCGATGTTGCGCTCGCTGCGCTAGATGAGCCGAATTTCCGTTTTAAAAAACGGAAATTCGGCTCTTAAAGTTACTAGAGGCGGCTTTTTGGTAACTGCCCACTCTGTGCCAAGTACAAGATACTGTTTTATTATTACAGATGAAAATGAAATAATCTTTTAAAAATTGAGTTATTTGATTATAATGGAGTCTATGTGAGAAAGCCTTTCCCGTAAATCAGAGCTTTCAAGATAATGAGGTTCCAGATAACCAATCCCATTGTGTATATTTATTCATGTTCTATGGGCCCTGCAAACTTTGGCCATAAATCTCAAGACCCTTATATGGAATTAGATTAGATTTTGGAGGAACTAGAGGGTCTGTTCAGACTATAAATACATTTTTGGGATTCGCAATGGCAATACACAAGTAATATATATTTAAGGATTATAATACAGGTGTATCTATTTCTAAACAGAATTGTATCTGGACTGCGCATATAAATATTTTGTGGTACCACTTTTCAATTAAAAGGAGAAAAGAGGCCCAAACTTCACTGCCATTTTTTAGATAGATCAACAACATAGATCAACAAATCCAGATTCTTATGACTTAAAGAGCACCTATTGCAAAAAAAGTTACTACCCAACCAAAGGTGCGGGCTGATAGAGCCCGCATTCTGGCTGGGGATAACAGTACTTTGTTTTTTAAAAAATGCCCCCCACATGCGCTAGCAAACTCCCTCCCGGTGTGAAAGCGCTTGCGCATTATGAAAAGCGGCCCCGAAATTGTGGGCGCTTTTCACTATGACAAACAAGGAAAAGTTGTGCTCCCCACTAATTTTTAAAACCATTAGGCGGGGGTGCAATGAGGCTGTGACCACAAAATACAAATGCAAATATAAAATACAAATGCAAGAGGTCCTCTGCACTCAACCCATTATCAATATATTTAAGACATTGAGACATTCTGTGCATACAGCTACTAAAAAATGCCTTACCCTTAAACAACAGGGATTGTTTGTCCATATATTGCAATATATTTAAGCTGGCCAACTACGTTAAAGTCATCCCATATCTGGCCAGTCCTACACTCAATTTCATCTGCAACTTGAAAGCAGCAAGTAAGTTGCAGGTAAAACTTAGTCCCTTTGTAAAATGTATAATTAAGCAATAGAATTCTTAATGAATCCGATGAAATTGAGCGTAGGACTGGCCAGATATGGGTTGACTTTGGCGTAGTTGGCCAGCTTAAATATATTGCAATATATGGACAAACAATCCCTGTTGTTTAAGGGTAAGACATTTTTTAGTAGCTGTATGCACAAAATATCTCAATGTCTTAAATATATTGATAATGGGTTGAGTGCAGAGGACCTCTTGTATTTGTCGCTTTTCACTATGCACATGCGAGTGAAGTCATATGTGCTCATTGTCATGACGGTGCTCTCTCCCGGTGCAACTTTTTTTTAAAGTACTATCAGCCTGCACCTTTGGTTGGGGGTAAGTTTTTCTGCAGTAGGTACCCTTTAAGGCCCCCATACACAGGCCGATAAAAACCACCGACAGACATCCAACGTGCTTCCATGTCGATGTCGATCAGGCAGGTTAAAAATTCCTGTCGGATCGTGGCGCATCTGTGCATTGATGTGGTCCAGTGATCCAATCTCCCGTTTCTCTAGGGTCCAACGATCGGATCAGCCCTATATTGGAATATCGGGGAGAGATCCACTCATTTGGCGACATTGGCAGACGAGCGGTTCTCCCTGTGATTGTCCATCTTAAGACTCTTATTGTGTTTCCATTCTCCAAAGCCACTACGTTTCATAAGTGATAACATTCTCCCGGCAGATAAAGCATATTACATGTTACTATGGTATAGTGTGACCGTCATAAGTGGCCTGCAGATAGGACCACAGAATTTGAGCTTTTAGGATAGTGTCACCCCAGGCAGATTCTCTGCTGGCATATTTTTGACATCAGAGAATAATCGGACTTCGCCTCCCTAAAATGTTTCATGTTGAAGACAGCCTGCACCAGCGGTCAATGGCAGATTCTATTAAAGTCTATCCTCCATATGTAATAAAAGGCACTAAGTCTGCCCAGGAGCAATAACCTATGTTTTTAAACAATAAATGCTACCTGCTGATTGGTTGCCATGGGTTTCTGCATGTAATATTATGTGGTATGGACAATTTCAGACTATAGTATTCTACATCACTGGTAATAAGCTACATGAGAATCCACCTAGTGTGACGTTAGCCTGATGACCCTTATTAATTAAAGCTAGGAGCAAATTATCTCATAAACCATAAATGATTTGTAGCAACATTTTCCAGTATTTCTGTCTTATAAACCAGTAATGATTAGGAAGAGAGGGGCAGGGAGTTGGAGAAGGACATGAATTAACTTGGGCTGATGAACAACTAAGAAGATGAAGATAACCTGAAGAGAGAACTGACATATTGCTAGGGGTTATTACACTTGTAGCAAATGTTATACTTGTTTTTTACATTACCCTAAGATATAAAAAGGGGAGTGGGGCAATTAATAATGGCCTAATGAGAGCGGCTGTTGCTGTATGTTATCTTTCCTTTCAAAAGAGAAAGCTTTAATTGTAATTGGTATTAAGTAATGACCAAACTAATTTCCCAAAATAAAATGACATCATGTATTGGGCAATGGGCATGTACTGGGTATTGTTTAAATAGAACTCCTACATGAAAGTAAATAACATATTTAAAGGAATGTAAAGGCAAAAAATAAAATCTCATTTTTACTTTCTTTAATGAAAAACAAATCTATCTCCAATATACATCAATTAAAAAATGTCTGCTGTTTTTATAAGAAACCTGACTGTATGCAGTGAAATTCCCCCTTCATTTACTGTCAGAGCATTTCCTGCTCTGCAGGGAAGCGATCATACTTTCAAACAGCAGGGGGGAGCAGTTTGAATATTCTGATTATTAATTGCTGTATCTTCTTCTATAGGACATATTATTTGACTTGTGCTGTTTTGATCATTTATGACAATCCCTAAGCAGCCCAGATCACACTGAGCATGTGCACAGTCTTGGTATTGCAGAGATGTATAACAAAGTTACATGATAACAGCTCCTTGCCCCAACTTTGAAAGCATAAATCATTATTCTTATTAGGCTTCTGGTGCAGTAAGTTCATGTTTATATTCAGTATACAAAATACAGCATTTCTAAAATTATTCTGTTGCTGTAACAGACCATTATGACACATATTATTACCTTTTAACCTAACCTTTTGGCTAGTCCCCATATGGATATAGCTAGTGTGTTTGGGTTGGTGCAGGACAGTAATATGTCCAGATCCTTTAAGGCAGGGGTCCACACTATTTGTGTGTAGCAGAAAACAGGAGTCTCTATTTGGAAGTACATATGTTTTTTATGCATCCAAAACTTGCCTACAAGTCATAAATAAATGCTTTGAGGCCACTGGGAGCAACATCAAAGGGCTTGGTGAGTAACATGTTGTACTTGTGCCCTGGTTGGGGAACACTGTTCTAGGATCTTCTTGGGTGTTATTTGGAAATATTGATTTAGGGTCAGGTGTAGTGATGGGCAAATCTATCCCGTTTCGCTTCACCGAAAAGTTCGCGAATTTCCAGCAAAATTAACTAATTGGCGAAAAATTCACGAAACGAGTCACGTCACGTTTTTGACCCACGTTGCATCGTTGTTTTTTTTTTTAAGCCAGCGAATTTTCGGCAGGCGAATTTTCGCTGGCGTTTGCCTACAGATCTATATCCCCCCCCGTGTGTTGCCTTGGGGATTTGCCATATGTATGTCTTCACAGACAAAAGACACTGCTGTCTTCAGATATAAGTTTCTCCATCCTTTAATTTCTGAAGAGAGCTGCCATTGGTGATCATGGGGTCCCTCTGTCTAGAGGGTCCCTCTGCATTGTTGGCCCTGCCAACAAGTAAAATGGGACATTACTGAAAATAACATGCCCCTCACAACAGGTCTGGACTGGAACTCAAAATAGGGCCTAGCATTTCAAGTACACAGAGGCCCAACCAGTTGCTCACCAGCCCACTCCACACTTACTGTCTATGGCATCTTACAGCAGCCCTTTGGCTAGTCCAGGCCTGCCTCACATGCCAGACCAGTCCTGACCACACTCTAGCTACCCCAAAAACACACTCCATTAACCAAGCCCAAGCTATTCAAGACTTAGGTTGCCTTTTCCATTGGCCCCCTTGCCTCTGCCAAAGACCCCTGGTAGCTGTGTCCCCTGATGGCAGTCCTTTTGCTGAACACCACCATAGCCCCACTGTTGTACCTTGTAATAAGTGACTGAGGACATGCATGCTTGTGCCACTCAATTTTGGGGGGAATAAGAAATTCCTGACTGCTCCTCACACATATCACATGATATTCAGACAGACTATTGTAAAAGGCACAAGTTTGGCTTTAAATTTTATAGCTAAATAACGCGTGTTAATTCAATCCTGAACCAGGAGTGTAGGTAAAGGTTAAGACTGATAGAAGAGGGGCCCGGACAAAGTGTGCACTGAATGTGATACAAGATGTATGCCTTAAATTATTTATCTTTTTCAGGCTTTGTCAATACCGGTATAATTCAGACCTCAAAAGAGCCCCAGGAATCCACAAGCAGATCAATTCGTGCTGATAAAATCCCTGCGGAATTGCAAACTTTCAGAGAGTATGGAGGTTGGTGGGAAGGAGAGATCGGGGGGCTGGAAATAGCTGTTTTTATTTTCTTCTAATAGATTTTTCTTCCTCCTGAGGTGAAGGAGATATTTAGACTTTTAACACTTTGCAGCCATAAGGGGCAGGGCAGCCAGTGTGAAGCCCTTTGGCAGAAATTACATGATTCAAGGTCGCATAGTTGGCTGCATTTTCTATAAGCCAATAAAAATAAAATGGTAAAATAACATAATAATGATGTCATTATATGCAAGGTTTCCATAATTTTGTTTTATGTACTGCCCCAAACATTTCTTATTTCTTCCATGTAATTCAGCTGTGGTCTACTCATCAAACAACGGCCAAAATGTTAAGTACGGTAACCCTAGGTGATTTAGAAGGTCATTGATTTTGCCATTAGTGATTTAAAGACAACTGCTTTGATACTGCCCTGCTCCAAATGCACAGGGGGGGATGTTCTCTTGGCACATATAAAAAAAAGGTAAATCAGCAGCCTCCATAGGAAAATTATTTTCTGAGTAATCTGGTTGCAGTTATTGTTGCAATTTTACGTATCTTCTAACAGCCCCCTTTAAAAAAGTACAAAATATATGTTATCTCTAGCCTGGGATACAGCAAATCATTTGCAACATTGATTTAAGGGGTTGTTCACATTGAATTTAACTTTTAGTATTATGTAGAAAGTGATATTGTAATTTGCAATCATTTTTATTTGTGTTTTTTTAGTTATTTAGCTTTTTATTCAGCAGCTCTCCAGTTCAACAAGCTGGTTGCTAGGGTCCATATTACCTAGCAAAAACACTACAATTATCAATAACAATAAATTTGTTACAGACAGAGGTGGATTAATGACCTGTAGGGCCCTAGACTACATACACACAGGACCCCCTTCTACTGCTGAGTTTGGATGCTTTCAGATCCAGGCACACATTCACTCGAGTTCTCTACATTGGGTTGGGTTTGGTGTGCGCCAGTGACCCAGCAGTGCAAATATAAATTAATATTAAAAGAAAATAATAAAGGGTCGTCAATCGCACTGGGCCTGTAGACTATTGCCTTGGTTAGCCTGTGAATCAATCCACCCCTGGGGTCAATGATCCACATTTGAAAGCTGGAAAGTGTCAGAAGAAGAAGAAGAAGGCAAATTATTAAAAACTATAAAAAAGAAAGAATGAAGATATTAGATTGTTTAGATTTAGTCTATAACATGCTAAAAGTTAACATAAAAGGGAACTGCCCCTTTAAAAGAGGATTCAACCCTACATTTAAAACCCCCCTACCCCCATCCCCACCAAGACCCCCTCCCTCCCCCCCAGCCTAAGTGATACCCTGGGCAAATGCCCCTAAGTCCATACTTGCCCCTCTGTGCAAATTCAGACATCGGGTGTCACTGGCGCCATCTTCACCCACTTCTACAATTTTCAGGAGTTTTGGTGCATGTGCAGTTGTTGTCTGCCAAAGTTCTGGTCTCATTCCAAAGATTACTGAAGTGACTGAAGATGGCGCCCATGAAGTCCGATGCCTGAATCTGCATGAAGGGGTAAGTATGGACTTAGGAGCATTTGCCCTGGGTATCACTTAGGCTGTGGGGGAGGAGGGGTCTTGGTAGGGATAGGGAGTAGGGTTTTTTTTTGTTTTTTTTTTTTAAATATACGGTTGAATTCTCCTTTAAGACTAATGAAAAGTAATTGTGATGACTAGGTTGACCCAAAACTCACAGGTTGGACATGTTCAGGACAAGAATGCGAGTCAAAGGGGCAGATTGAGGTAGGTGGTCAGTCAAACTTCAAGTAGAGCCCATTTGTTTATGTAATATTGCCAACCTCATCCCTTTTGTGACTCATATCACATATGGGAAAGTCACAATAAAGAAGTTGGGCTAGGTGTGGGCAGTATGTTAAGGTCAAACTTGGGTTGAAAGATTTCTGTCCTGCTCATCACTCATCTCAAGAGAACCTTGTACAGCTGTTTCTTGCAGGATGTTGAATTTGGGCTGGTTTCGTGTTTATCGTGTCTTAGATTTTCTTTGGTTGTTTTGTTTAAAAACTTGTTCCCAAACATTGTGTAATATGCCACAGAAACGGTGGCGCCAAAATGATACCTTGCTTCTCATATAATCCTGGTTCCTGTAGGACCTTATTGATAAAGTCATTTATTGCACTTGAAACACATTGAGTAATTGTTGTCTGGAAAAAAGTGACAAATTGATGTTAAGGTGTGATGAATTGCAAGTTGTAGTTCATTCAGTTGCACACGTCTTCTATGGAAAGGCTGCTGACCATTGTGAGTGCAAAGTAATAGCATCATGTGGGCAGCTGCTTTGCCAGACTCTGCCCTACCTTTGTGCTTGGCAAAGTGCCTTATTCTTTAGCAAGTGTCATTCCCACTTCGTGTATATCCTGACTCCTACCCAAATGCATTGGCTCCAAAATCCTGAGAGCCCCAGGCCAAAAGGCAGACCCTCCTGGCACAAAAGCACAAATGGAAGGAAAAATCACCTCATGGCTAGGGAGAGCCCTTTTTACCGTGGGTTTATCCAAAGCTTCCCTCAGGGCACCAAATCCATAGCCAGAGGCAAAACCCAAAAGAACTAAACACACCCGAGACCCGTGAAAAAGGTTTATGTGGACACACATATAAAAAACATAGACAAAAGAGTACTATAATAAATAAGTGCTTAAAATAAGTGCTGTAGGTGCCATAAATATAAAAATGTTCTCACGGGCTAAAAGGCCAGAGCAAAGAATAAAAGCAAAATTAAAACTGTAAAGTGCATAGTGCAATATGCAAGACCCAGTGTGAGTTAGGCATAATGCTTAGGTCCCTGGCCAAAAGATCAAGGGGCAAATTCACTAAAGGGCGAAGTGGCTAACAATAGAGAAAATTCGCCAGCGTGACGTCATCTTGTTACTTCGCAAATTTACTAAGTCCGACTGTTGAATTTTCACTAGCGATATAGCTAGAGTAGCGCAACTTTGCACCCTAATGCCAGCGAAGTGGCACTCTGGCGAATAAGGTGAAACTATGCAAATTTACCACGTTTTTTCTTTTTCTGAATGTTACTTCACCAGAGTAATTTTTGCCAGAGTCAGAGCAGGCGAAGTGCAATAGTGCAGTTGAAAATTTTTCTAAGTCTCAAAAAAAACAGGCGTCTTTTCATGTTAACAGGGTGATAGGCTAAAAAAGATTGTTAAATATTTTTAGGGTACCCTCATTCCCCCCCAACATTTCTTACATATGGCAATTAACCCATACAGGGGGCACATGTTTAGGGCAATATAATAAATGTATTTGATTTATTAAAGGTGTCTTGGGCTTGCGTAGTGTAATGTAGTGGCTGCAGCATATACCTATGCTATACTTTAGAATTTGCGCCGTATGCAAATTAGACACCGCTAGCGTTACTTGGTTTGCCAAAGTAACAGTAGCGCAACTTCTATAATTTTTGCCGCCCTGAGCGCAAATTCGCATTTTTGTGAACTTGCATAGCGCTGGCAAAAATACGCCTGTCAAAGTGCGGGGAATGCTAGAGAACCCCTTGCTATCATAAGTAGACAGGTAAGTGAATTTGCCCTCAAGTATTTCTCCATCTCACGGAGATTTTGACATCTCAAATCAAATTTGAATCGAGTTTTCGGGTCGTTTAAAAAATTCCTCCCTTTGTCATTTTGCATAAGTCATTATAGGTCACTTACGATTGCTGTGTGGTGTGCGGTTTCAGAAGCTAACTGCCATGGTTTTTTTTTTACCCACAATTTAGATTTTT
>CM044445.1:99253268-99310629 GCA_024363595.1 Xenopus borealis | reverse complement strand
TAGGTAAGATTTTTTAATATGACACTTGATTTGATATAAAGTATCTGTTGCTCAAAAATTGATTTTCGGGGTATAGTTTTCCTTTAAATGTCAGGCAGCTCCTAAACAAAAAGCTGGCCCTGATTGGGTGGTTCAGTCAGAGTTGGAGTTGCTTGAATTGGTTACCCTTTCAATTCAGAATGTTCATCAGAAGCAAAACTAAAGCTATCTTTTTTGTGTTGTATAATAACAGGGTCAGAGCATGTGCCGGTCTTGTAACCCATAGCAACAAATAAGTGATCATCTCATTGATTGCAGTGGTATTAGGCCATTCGTTGGGATCATTATACATACAAATCCCATGCCATCAGCTGTTACGGTGTTTTATTAAATAGACACACAGACTTGGTAAATCATGCACTAATAAAAGATATATACTGTATATATATATATATATATATATATATATATATATAAAATGATTAAATGAGTATAAAACAATTCAGAAGCATTTCATTTCAAAGAAGCAGGCAGCAGCACATGAGCAGGATTTCACTCGTGTTTATTATTGAAGTTCCCATGCATATTAATGTATTTAAGGCTGATATTCCCCACGCAACCACACTACAGACAGTAAAGCTTTGCCACTGATATGATACATCCAGGTATATACAAAGAATATTCACACGTCTCCACGTTCTGCTCACAGCCCCAACAGCTTGTTCTCGACACTGCCTCACCTCAGGCTACCCACACGCATTTTGTTCTCATATTTTTATTTGCTTTTTTTATTTATTTTTTTGTTAAATAAAACGAATAAGACATCTGGCAAGGCACCCATAGTCAATCATATTTTTCAGCATTACCATATTTCCCAACCCAAAGATAACAAATATAAATAAAGTCGGTATTCTGGGACTCTATGGACAGAGGGGAGGTCTTCTGCTTGAAGCTACATTGTCACTGTGATGGGCATCAGTATAATGTGGCTATTGGCATTGAAGTATCCTGCATTTGAAATTAGCACCTAGTTTGCTCTCTTTCTCTCTCTGTGAATCTGAACTGTACCTTTAGGAGGTACAGCACCATTAAAAAAGACCCAGGACCAGGTCAGGTTTATAATAGGGAATGCTTTGTTATGTCGGATACAGGTCGACAGATTTATTTAATGCCTTGAAAAGTAACATTTTTGTTAATGAAAGAAAATGTCATTCTAAGCAACTTTCCAATATACATTATAACATAATAAGCATTTTGAAATTGTAATTATGATTGAAAGCATGATCTGTGCCCTTTCTGCAGAAGGCAGATAAGAGGAAAAGGGATGGACAAATACTGCTTTTAATAGCAGCTGTATTGACAGCTGACAGTTACAAATATAGTGTATAGTGGAAAGTTGTTTAAAATGACCTTTGCTTTCAATTTCATTTAGTTTTACTTCCCCTTTAAATGACTGGTTTTGTGAAACTTTGGCTTTAGTTCCATAGACCTTAAAACAGATCAAACTTCCTTTTGACATGTTCAACTAAGTAATTTCCAATTGCTGGCGCTTGCTTATGAGTAGTGATGGGCAAATAAATTAGCGAAACGCAGGCGAAAATTCGCCGGTGTTTCATTTTTGACGGCCGTTTGTTGGACGCTGGCGCCCATTGCCGGCGCTGAAAAAACTGATGCCATCGTCCATTTTTTGGATGCCGGCAATGGGCGCCAGTGTCAAAAATGGACGCCCATGTCAAATACGAGACATGGCGTTTCACAAATATTTTGCCGCAGATTTGCCCATAACTACTTATGAGCCTTTCCCCAGTTGTTGTGGAAAAGTTTCCAGACTAAGTATCAGTGTAAGGCAGATGGGCATACATGTCTTGCAGCATCCAGGGGTTTCCCCCTTTATTAAGTGCAGGGTCCCAATGTGTTATGCACAGAGATCTTCTCAATAAGATCATTCTACAACTTCTCCTTATTGTAGATGCTATGTAGACTCCCCTTATATATATGCAATAGCATATTGACTTTGGCCCCTAAGCAGATGAATCTTATAGCAGAAGCAGGAGTAACCTTGTATCTTATTTAAAGGGGAATTATTCACCATACTGAAAAATGAAATTCTCTAAATACAAACATTTAAAAATTCTATACCGTTTCTGAAATAATCAACTTAATATTCATTCTCTCAGCATCCGTTTCTCCTCATTCTGTCTTCATTCATCTGCCAGGAAAGGGAGCCTCCCTGTAAGATATGTTGGATCATTCTGTCTTCATGCAGCAGTTGGGTGTCAGATGAATGATCCAATATAACGTATATGGAGGGGGGGGGTCCCTTTATTAGCAGATGAATTAGAGCTCACTGAAATAACTGATTCCAGTACAAACAAAATCTAACAAACTAACTGCCTTTTGCACAAATTCTGCATGTAGAGAGACAGGATTTCTGGTGATTTTAATAGATTGAGCTGTAATACATCTCATAGGCAAAATGATCCCCTATAAGAAATGTTGAATCATTCATCTGACACCCAACTTCTAAATGAAGACAGAATGAGGAGCAACAGATGCCTAGATTGGACTAGTGAATATAAACTTTCAGAAACGGTACAGAATTTGTAATTGACTGTGTTTAGAAAGTTTCTTATTTCCTTATACTGAAGCTAATATTAAATATTCTTTTTTCATAATAGTTCCCCTTTAAAGAGTGAGAGAGGTCTCTTTCTAAGTTTGCCCAGTGCGACATTAAACTAGTGCTAGGTTCAGGTCATCAAATAATAAAATAAAAATACAGACACGGTTGATTGAGCACAAGCATAAATTGCTCTAAGATTTATTTATTGTCCCAATCAGGCCAGGGTGCTTATATATATTTATATATGTGTGTGTAGGACGCATGTTTTTTTTTTAGGGACATTAAAAGAGACATGGGTATGTAGAAAAAAAGTGCAATTGATAAATCTGCCTTTTACTGAAAGGAGAAGGGAAATTTTGGTTCAGATGTTTAAACTGTTAGTTCCTCTGCCCCTTCCCAACTGCACCAACAAGTTGGTGGATACACCATCATTCCTTCCTTTTGCAGTGGTGTTGGCAGCTCATTATTTATGGCCCAAGGCTCCCATGTGGTGATTGGTTTGAAGAATGGTGAGCAGAAGTATGTGTACTAGAAGTCGATGTGGTCCTGGTAGATGATCAATGTCAGGGAACCTGTGCCAGCAAGCTGGCTGCACTGATATGAACTAAGAAAGGAGGTTTGGGGGAACTGTGGCCTCCTATCTAGTGTGGTGATGCAGTTGAAGGGTTTAAACATGGGGGGGGGTAGTTACCCATTAAAAACCCTGACTCTAACATGCTAAAATTCCAATGTCAGTTCCTAGGGAAGAAAAGTTTTCCCTTTACTGGCCATGAATAACTTTTGTTGTGATGGGTCTAGCATTATCTGGGAAGAGCACACTATAAATCAAAGCAAACACAACCCTTTTTGCATATATGTGCCATACATATCCTGTGCAACATTTCACAGAAGTCCTAGAATGCAGAAACATGCAGATACTGGGCTGCCCTAAATTGGGGCCATTGGCCTAATCTCCTAATGGGCAGTATGGGTGGGCAGTAACCATGATTCCAGATGAAGCTGTCATGTGGCATTAGTGCTCTGGACAACTAGTAGTGAGACTTATGTTCACACATAATAGCGTTTACTAAATTTCATTATTAGGTCACATCCAAAAATTATGGATTTGATACATTGCCATAACGTTTAAAATTTCAAGCTGATATAAAAATTCTGCAGAATTGCAAATGCAGTGGTTTTCAAACTTTTTCAGGTCAAGCCCCATTGAAGATCCAAGCTTTGGTGGGGGCCCATCTTAGCTCAGCCAATAAGTACAGGGTAAAATTGGGGTATCTCACCAATCTCACTCTGTGACCTTCAAGCTGGCTTTCATGTATATCTAGGAGAGCAAATAGCAATTCTTCCCACTGATCACCCTAACTGGCATACAGTCTGAGCTTCTCCTGCTACCGCTCCAGGGTCTCAGGGGTTGGGTGCAGTCCAACATTTTGGGAACCACCGGATTATATAGAGAAATGAGAGGATTTAGAGGTTGTATGGGGAGGGTATATAACACAACATGTGCTTTTATAGGACAGTTTAAGTAACGCTAAGGCTGACAACTTACAAATCATTCTAATTTCTTCTTTTTGTCCCTGCAGCACTCAGTGACCACATAGTTTGAATACTATTGGCTTTTATTTGGCAAATCAGTATTTCCTGAAGCCCAGATATTCATCTGCATAGGTCATGCAATATACTGTTTATATAACCAACTTCACTTGGCATGGGTTACCCTTGAAGAAACCAAATAACACATTTCCATCTTGCAGGGAAGGGGTTGACTCTATACAAAGCCACACATGCTTCAGTTACAAGTTCCACTTTTCACTTTACCATTCTTCAATGTCTATTGCCTTCTCTATCTTTTAGCTGCATCCTGCCTGGTTCTACATCACATTCCTGGAAGGCCAAAATCTGAAACCATTTATCTGCCATTTGACAATAACCTTCAAAATGTCACTGAAAAAAAGCTGAGTGTAGGCATTCTAATGTTCTCCAGCCTCCACCACCCTTCAGTAGCCTGCATCACATCCAACTCTATAATTATTTTAACTTACCAATCATAACATCTACAGTTGGCTACAAAGTCCATCTTCAATCTATGAATTATGGGTATAGATTGATGGTCAAAGTTCCCTGCCCCTCATCTAACAGCCAATCCTATTAGTATCATATACTTAAGTAGGATGAGTATTGCCTGATACTCACATGTAGGTTGCCTGTGTTTATTTGAAATTGGCAAATAGATGTTTGCTTTGTTTACATAAGTTACTTAGGGTTAGTCCCTTATATCAGTCCATCTGCCTACTTTGGCTTTCCCTCTTACCGTACTCCTAGTTATTGAAATCTTAACATACAGTGGTCTTTTTTTTCTATGGTTTATTTAACTGTAATCTATGGAGCTGACAATTTGGCTGGTTGCTGCTATATGTATATTACCGTACTGGCATCCCAAATGCTGACACTGAAAAATGCTTGTCATCTGCCTGTTTGAAAGACCTTTACTAAATGTGTATCTATGTGTATTGCAATATTTCTGACACATTCTGCCTTTCCTTTTAATGCTGATTTCACTTGGAGAAAAGAACCAATTTCTCTTTTGCTCTTGTGTTAAACCAGCTAGTGGGCAGGACTAAAATCTGTTGTTAATCAGAACATTAGCACATTCACAAAGCTAGAGCATTCTGTTGCTAATCAGAGCATTGCAGCTTTGACAATTAATAATGATCAGAGCCACCGGCAACTGCAGCAGGAGAAGCAAAATAATACATGTAAAATTAGCCTCTAAATGAAACAAGGTTCATACATCAAATGAGTTATATTGTCTTCCTCATCTACCCTCTACTTAATATATCTTCCACATCTTGAATACTTCTTCACCTTCCTATCTCTTTGATAACTGCCTACAACTCTTCTTTCTAAATATGTCTATCCAACCTTTGTACAAACACCCATGTTCTAGCCCACTCATACTTATCTCCTTCAGTATTTCTCTTGAACCCTCCCTTACTATCATACTTTTAACCATTGTATTTATGTTGTCACCCTTACTTTGGCTCACAACAATGTTCATTTGCAGGGCTTATTCCCAGTGAGCTATGTCACACATAGGACATGTCAATACTCATCAACTCTTGAGGGGCTTACATATAAGCAAGCAATGCAAAACCGGCCTTCCAGAAGTGCGAGCACCTTGCAACATAATATTCTCTGTATTTACTCCCACGGCATTAAGGTCTAATAAAAGCTTTCCTTTGTCTTATATAATTAAAAAAAAACTTAAAAAAGACCCAATTTCCCAATGCCATTCAAGAGGAAGCTCAGAAAGATGGAGGACCACTCCACGCTGCTAACTTTGCCTCCTACAGAGAAAGTATCTTGGTAGTTTTAGAGTGAACATTCAGAGGTCCTTGTAGCTCTTGGGTCCATGTGGTTGTTTCTAGATAAGATTAAAAGACAAAAACAGTGAGAAAAAATTGTATTGCTTGCAAACCTCATGTAAAATAATACTAAGGCACTGTGCAGATATATATGTAACTAAAAGGCACCCCTGTTCCCTATGTTTTGTATACTGACTGTTCTGCATGTGCTTTACAATAATTGAAAATCTTCAGCTGGCCATACATGGTCCTCAATTGGCTGCTAATTCAGTGAATTCAGCCAATAGCATATTGTCCTGTATATGGGGCCAAAACAATGGCTTCCGTTTAGTATCTGACTGGTTCTCAGTGAGATATCAATTGTAAAGCATGCTAAAATCCATTAACCAAGGACTACATTAAACTTTTGAAGCAGTTCTCATCCAGTGAGTCTGCAAGGGCCTTTCGATTTGATTTGGGCACTATATTATCAGATCAAACTGGACAAACATCAATAAGTTCAGCTAGCAAAGAAAATTGCAAGTTACGAACAACCAACTCAGCCAATGTCCCCAGAAGAGATAATAGATAAAGATACAAAATGACAAAACCCATATACACGTATTTCAAAACAAAGATTACTCCAGCCAGGGGGGATCATTTTCCTTTTGTGCAAATGACCTGCTGAGCACTTCCTGAACTGCAATCTACATATACAAGAAGTGAATATTTCCTTTTTCCCCAGCTGAATAAAAAAGCAGAAATATTAAACCTCAAAGTTCTGCAAAATGTAAAGACATGTTTTTGCTTGGTCTGAAAATGCTCTGCTGTTTTAAGTAATTTTGCTTTAATTAAGAGAATTTAAAGCATGCTGAAAGTAAAACATATATGTTACTAAGCTTGGTATAATGTGCAATATGTGCACACCATACTTTGTTAAAATTATTTTATAAACAGTAGTATTCCTAATTTCTGGCAGTAAATAAGAGTGTCATTGTAACAGGATGAGGAGGTACAAACAGTGATATAATACAGAAAATAGTCAAGTTCTCACACACCCACCTTTTGAGACTCTGTACTCGGTAAAGTGCTGCCTGCAGTCTTCGGTTCCCTCGCCTTTTTGTGCAGAATGGGGAGGTTGGAGACGGTTGGCTTTGCAGAAATTTTTCCAGAGGGATCTGAGTGCCTTTCACGAGAAGCAGGCAACATTTTGCTGAAAATTTTGGTATTTGCTCCTTTAGTTATCTTCGAATGACCCTGAAATTTAAGCCCAGAAACTTTTGGGATAGTTTGTTGTCCTGAAACCTGTTTTTTGTTTTGTGGATCTTTGATTCCTAATCGGGGTGTACTGGTTTTGACTGGCTCATTTTTTAGATGGTTTTGTTTGGAGGCCTCATTAGAAGAAACTTTCAAATCAGAAGAGCAGTCAGATTCTTCTTCTACCTTGGCCTCAATACAGGCTTCAAACATGCCTTCCATGTCTCCAGTCCCAGTCTCTTCAATTGACATCTGAGGAGGAGTTGCGGACCGGACAGATCCATTCAACTCTCCACAGTCACTGTCATGGGAAGAGAGAGACAGATAGGAAATAAAGTCACCCCTTTCAAGCTGCTTATGGGAATGCTCCAGCACCTTCTGCCTCAGCTGTGCCCCTGTACCATGACCTGGTTTCTTTCGTGGAACTGAGCCATGAAGTGCTGTAGATGCCATATCAAGGATTTCCTTTACAAATTCATGTACATTACAGTCTGGGTTCTTAGTCTTCTCATAAGCAGCATGGCAAGAACAGGCAGACTCTTGGCTGCTATCTAATGCAGAGAAATTCATGTCTGGCATATCTACATCTACAACTGCATCACGAGTGACACGTAAGCTGCTTTTACCATTAAATGGTGGCCCAAGCTCTCTAGGTTTATGATATGCTAAAGCAGGCATGCTAGGTGGGTGAAGCTTCTCTGTCTTGGTTATTGATATCATTGGGTGAGGCCCTGGTTTATTATGTCTTTCTGGCATGTTTACTTTGCTAACACCATTTTTAACTGGTGCTAACCTATTACTGACATTTCCATTTTCCATATCATCTGCTAGCTGAGGGGAGGTAAATAAAGTTTTCTCCTGTTCTATTTTTGTCATCTTCTTACATGTGTCTTTTCCATTACCATTGTTCTCACAATGTCTATGTAAAAAGCTTTGCAAGGCTTTTTTATCTGTCGATGCCCGAGGCATGTCCTGTACTATTCTGCTTATTTTCCTCTTCTCTTTTGAAAGGAAGAGCGAGGGTCTAATCCAGGCCTGCATCTCTCGTCTAATAAAATCAGCCCCCAAGGGCAGTTCTGTGCCATCCTCAGCTTCATCTTCACTTCCCAAACTAGAGTTTGGCTCTTCAAACTCCTCCTCCTCTTCCTCAGTTAATGTGAGAGTGGAGCTGGACAGTAGATCACTGTCATCCTCCTCATCTGTACAAGCTGAAGTGCAAGACACATTGACAATCATACTGAGGTTAGCTTCCCCTTCCTCTCCACATAAGGAGCGACTTAAATGCTTGTGGAAGGATGCGTTAGAGCCCAACAACTTTCCTTTTAGCACCGCCAGGTCCTCAGACCGCAAAGACAATTCATCACTGCTACTTAGTTCTGTAAGTTCAGAACCAAGATCTTCATTCTCAGACAATCCCTTGTCTCTTGGAGACTGAAGACCAGTTATAGAAGTCTCTCGCGAACCACTTCGTAGGGTTACATCATCGGACAAACTACGTTTCATTTTTTGTTCGGATGGGCATTCAATGTCTTCTAACCTTTTCAGTAAGTCCAAGGTGCGTTTGCTCAGTTCTTCCCCAGGTTCACTTCCTGGGGTGACATCTGCAGAGACTTGTTGGCTGAACAGGTCCTCGTTGCTTTTGTAAGATGCTGGCCAGCTCTCCAGGGACACACTGCGTCGGAGTGAAGTGTTCTCCAATACTTCACAAGCAACAGAGAGGGATTCCAATGAAGAGGAGCTAGAAGGAGAGTCTTGGGCACTAAGCACCTCAATAAAATCTTGGAACTCTGTGGTATCTTCTGGACTGTGATCTTTTGAGCTTGGAAGAAGCATGGTTCTGTTAATAGCAGTTTGCCCAGCTATCTTTGAGAAAGAAAAGCTAGGGATAGATTTCTGTGCTCTTTCCAGTGAACCCGTTTTAAATCTGTCTGTCTGCAAGAAAGAGCAGTCATATAATGTGCAAGGAGCAAATTGCTTGGTTCTTGAGTATGATACAGGTCCATCCTCTATTGTCACTATTTGTACAATGTCCTCATTCTTCCCCTGCAGCCCCTCCCCATCTAATGAAAGGCATCCTTCTGAATTAGCAGCAGTCACTCCTTCCCCACCACTAGCTATACCGCTTTCACATTCTGAATGTCCAGTGGAGCCTCCTTTGGTTTTGGCGGGCTGTAAACTGTGTTCTTGGGAAGAACCACTAGCTAAATCTGGCAAAGATGTAAATGTATTGCCCTGCAAAAGGGACAGAGATAGTGGTGCTAACTTTGGATCCTTTCGCAGTGAGGAATCAATGCCTGTTCTGAAGAGTTCCATGTTGTGTAAACTGTAGACTTGATACACAGGAGTTTGATATTGACTTTGGTGACTTAGGTGACCTGAGATGGCTTGATCTGAGCAACCTCTTTCATGTGACTCTGTAGCTTCTGCTGCCAGACTCGCAGGATCTTGATTGCCACAGACTGATTCTGCAGTTATATCTGTCTCATCCCACTCTAAAGCTTCTTCTACCACATTGCTCCTCAGATCTGCCCAGTCTGGGTCCACAAAGAAATCCAGTTCCTGAAAGATA
The DNA here is from genome assembly GCA_024363595.1 of Xenopus borealis. Taxonomy (NCBI): domain Eukaryota; kingdom Metazoa; phylum Chordata; class Amphibia; order Anura; family Pipidae; genus Xenopus; species Xenopus borealis. The sequence goes on along the minus strand of CM044445.1, from coordinate 99,300,863 downwards.
ACCACATGATGCAATGTATATCTGCTTAAATCATTATGAAGATATATGTTAATTTTTTTTTACACAGCCATACCTGATTCTACAGCCTGAGAGGGAACTATGATTCCCAATAAGTTGACAAAATTGGTCAAACCTTTCCCCTGTTCCATTGTGAAATGATGGATTCTGAAACTCATAGTGGGTGATGCACAGATTCTCTGGAAACCAGAGTGAAATCAAGTTCCAGAATCCATCACTTTACAATTGAACAAGGTAAGGAATGGAGTTTTAATGACTGTCAAGCTAATGAACGGCCAAGGAATGGAAATGAAGGCAGACTATCATTGTGTGAAAAAAAATAGTTTCATTTTTGTCAGAAACTAAATGAGCTTATGTCAAAATATGTTTTTTTACCGTTTAATATGAGTTAGTAATAGATTGAACTTGACTGACGTGTATTTTTCCAGACTCGACTATGAAACAGTGTAAAATATCGACATTATTAGTATAATGTGTAGGATCTGTAGTTACACTGTCTATTTTTGTATTTGTCTTAAATGATGTATACACACACAGATGTAGCCTTGCCACCTTTCACAGGGTTTCTAACTGGCTGCCAAAGATTGGGAAGCAGGGTGATGTCACAGGGGTGGAGGGTGGGCAGATTGGAGGCAGGAATATCGTAAGGTAGGGTGCACTACTCACACTTCTGTGGTGCTGGTTTACACAATGGTGCTATTCTTAGATGCTCATGTCATCATATTGCAAAAATATTTCCGCAGAATGACATAGCACTCCACCACTTGCACCATTTTCTGTGCAATAATTCCTTTATTGAGCCAGATTTGCCACATAAAGTGCAGAACAACTTTTCGGGGGGCTACACCTCCCTTCATTAGGTTGGAGGCAGGAGGGGATGGCTGTGGTGGACAGGCCCGGATTTGTGGAGAGGCCACCTAGGCCCGGGCCTAGGGCAGCAGAATTTTAGGGGGTGCCATGCTGCCCAACCACACCCACATTGGTTCAGAAATGTAAATTTCCTGTTTGCCAATTCCCATTGCTCTGTCCCAATGATGAAAATTTGAGCAAATAAAAGGGAAGGGAGACAAATAAAAGTGGGTCTAGGGGCGTCAGTTACGTAAATACGGCCCTGGTGGTGGAGCTAGTGTGCATGAGGCTACAGGACTATGTAAAGGCAGGTTGAAGGCAAAACTTAGCAGGGAGATGTATAATAACTATAATAACACATTTACTGCAAATTGTATTGCCAGTAATTTTGTAATCTTGGCTTTATCCTGTGATTTAATGGCTAGGTTGATGAAAAATATATTAAAATGAAGCACCATTAAACTCTGATGTATTTGGTGCATGTGACACCCAGTGTGTCTTCAAGCCAACTAATGCCATCCCCTGTATGTCCTCAAGGTGCAAAGTAGCCAAACCAACAAACATAATTTCTGTTGCAAGCCACTCACCTCTTCATCACCGACCTCTCTCTGTAGTTGTCTTTGCCACTGAGTACTCTGCATCACTATAGCCTCCCACCTCCTCTCCAGATTTACACTTAGAAGCTGCAAGCTTGGGGTGTCCTGTTGTGGAGTGGGCTCCTGGAGGTTCATGAGATGGTGACACAGACGTAAGACTGACATCACTCCACAACGGCGTAGTTGGAGCTCAGTGCAAAGACCCTGGTGAGAAGGAACACAGACAATATCAGGATACAGTCATGGCTGTGTGATGGAGAATTCTTATCATCTATGGAAGAAACCCAGCAAACAGTTTCAGGTTTACATTTTTCTTAACACCTATGACATTCCACTGAGTTTGGGTGTACTTACTATATACGCTGACTACAAGATCAGTGTAATAAAACAATTGGGGTGTTCCAGGTTAGTTACCCACAGCAACCAATTAGATCTATAATTTTGTAAATTGCAGAAACAAATTGCTGGTTGGTTTATGTATGTAATTGCACTGGTGCAATTTAGCCCCTTTGATGGTCAATAACGTCTACCAGAATTGCTCAGCGGCTAAAGGCATTTGACATTCCCTCACTAGAGAAAGATAATGGAACGCCTGCTTAGGATCAAGGCAGGGTGCCTGATGAATAGATCTGTTCATGAACAATCAGCGATCACATAAACAATTTAATTATATTAGGATGAAATAAAGGGTCTGTCAGTTCCATTACATTTACTGCAAGTAGATTTCTGCATACTAAGCCCCTATTTATTACTGCTTGGCACCAGGACAGCAGTGGCCTTTGTTTTTTTGTTGTTGCTGGAGTTAGCCCATGGGTACTTATATTTACCAGAATGTTGGCAAGATCACTTTCACATAATATCTGAGAAAGGGTTAAGTGTCACAAACCAGAGGACCAGGAAGGGCCATCAATATAACTCGTCTTACGCAGACACAGAGTCTGACAAATAGGGCGATTAAAAGGCCACTGAGAGCCATCGCTCTCTGCCAATTATCACCATGTATCATCGCTGGGCCCAACAAGGAAGGCAGAAATATGGCCTTTTAAATGGCACTATTAAAGTGTTCACCGATAATGAAGCACATGGCTTGCCCTAATCACAGCTCACAGGGGAGAAGGACCTGAATCAGTCTGTGTGGCTGGCTGGAAACTCGGGCAGGGAGCTTAGATACTATACAGGAATTGATATATATTGAGGGTTTGCATAAATATATGAGAGCAGTATTACATTATTGGAAGAGATTTTTTTTATGGGATGGGTCTGTCAGCTGTAGGAAATGTTATAGGCGTACCTATAACATTTCCTACAGCTGACAGACACATCCTTATAAGAAGTCTTAAAAACAGCTGGGTTATAAAGAATTATAGTTAAGTTTGTAGGGTGAGATTAAAGGAAGCAGTAGGAAGATTCTGTATAGCAACAATAGGGAACAGGAGAGAGGACCTCCAGATGTTGTTCGACTACAGCTACCAGTGGCCTCTAAAGATTTAAATTGTTGGTGGGGTGGCCTGGCTGGGCAAAACTTGCTTATGTTTGATGTATAGATCAAAAGGAGCATAGATAATGTATAACTTTAAGATTAGTTACAGAGAAGAAAAGAAACCCCAGAATTACTAGGAAGAGGCATGGAGAGGGGGTGTCATGGCTGCTACAGTTACTGTGCACTGGAATAGAACTGGTTACAAGCATTATTCTGCAATCAATAGTCATATTTCCAAAGAACTCAAACTTGAGAGCTGTTATATAATCAGGAGTAACGTTTGATGGGGTCGTAGAGAGACTGTATGACTGGTTTATGGGAAGGAATATAACAAAATTTCTGTATTATAAGCAGCAGGAACAGGTAGACTTTGACTGGGACAGAAAAGATACAGCCGAGAAAGCACCTGCCAAACTGAAGTGGCCTTACATAATTGTGACATTTATCTTTAATTTACTTGGGATCCTTGTGGTTGTCACCGATCCAGTATAGTCGAACAGGACTACAAAAGTTCCAGAGGACCTCCTAGTGAGATCCAGTATAGGAAAATACCCATTAGATCATCCTTATTTCCTTTGTAGGCCTATATTAAAATCTACAGCATTTGACACTATCTGTAACAATTGCTGTGAAAGTGACATGGAATTAGGTGGTCCATAGTAGACCCAGACTGGTCAGCAAAATGATGCTGATGCCAATGTTATTAAAAGGGAATAAAGATAAAAGAAATATGATGGCTGATATTTTTTCTAGGGGCAAATTCACTAAGTTGCAAAAATGAGCTAGAGTTGCCTTTCGCTAACGTTCGCCGCACTTCGCTAGGCAAATTTTCGCAAAGTAGCGCTACCGTTATTTCGTCAGGCAAAGCGAATTTACGCCAGTGATGCCTAATTTGCATACAGAGCGAATTTCAAAGTATAATAGACGTATATGTTCCAGCCACTACATTACACTACACAAGCCCAGGAAACCTTTAATAAATAAAATAAAGTTGTCCTATTGCCCTAAACATGTGCCCCCTGTATAGTTATGTTGCCATATGTTAGGAAATGTAGGGGGGAAGGAGGGTAACCACCCAAAAACATTTTGCTCTTTTTCAGTAATTGTGTAATTACGATCATCCTTCGTCAGTGCGCAACTTCGCCTGGCGTTAGGGTGCGAAGTTGCGCTAGTCTGTCTACTTCGCTAGCGAAAATTCGCCAGAGTCCATATTAGTGAATTTGCGGAATTGCGAATTGACGTCATGCTGGAGAATTAGCGCTAGCGTTAGACGCTTCACGCTTTATTGCAGTGATCCCCAACCAGTAGCTCATGAGCAACATGTTGCTCTCCAATCCCTTGGATGTTGCTCCCAGTTGCCTCAACGCAGGAGCTTATTTTTTAATTTCAGGCTTGGAGACAAGCTTTAGTTGTATAAAAACCAGGTGTACTGCCAAACAGAGCCTCAATGTAGGTTGACAATCCACATAGGGGCTACCAAATCGCCAATCACAGTGCTTATTTGCACCCCAAGAACATTTTTCATCCTAGTGTTGCTCCCCAACTCCTTTTACCTCTGAATATTGCTCTCAGGTTCAAAAGGTTGGGGATCTCTGCTTTAGTGAATTTGCCCCCTAGTAAGTTCTCTGAAATACTCCTAGGCACTGAGATCTTTTGCATATACATAAGTACAACACACTGTTCCAAACATTGCAACATATTTAAGCTACTGCAGTCTTTCCTTACCATATATATTGTAACAAAGCAAGATGGAGTCCTACCCTGAATTTGCTATGAGCTTGTAGCTACATGGACTCTATAGATCCATCATGGCATAATTTAGCACATGCTCAGTACACCAATGCCCTACCAATCACATAGTATTACTAATTATGGCAAGTCATTGATCTCTAGTTGTGCCTTTCAACTTCAGTTACAATGTTATGCATCCAGAGGGAGAGCGGGGGCCACACAGATTGGGAAGGAGATGGAATCTACATGGATGCACCTAGCAAATCCCTTTAACTCTTAATCTAGCCTGTATGTAAATGTTTTACATGGGAAGGATTAAAGATATGCCAGGGTTTACAGGTTATTACAGCAAAGAATGCAGTAATCAATAACATGTCAAAGGTGCAGTGTCGGACTGGCCCACCAGGATACCAGGAAAAGTCCCGGTGGGCCCAGGTGTCAGTGGGCCCTCATGCTGCTAATTTGGCCAAGTTCATGGCCATTCTCTATTTCTAGAGGCTAAATAGATGTAATAATAGATTATAGTATGTAAAGAAAATACACTAGGAGAATAGAGGTTTGAATGAGTAGAGGAAGAATAATAGTACTGAGAGTGGCCCCCTGGTCTAACCATTTTTGGTGGGCCCCTAGTGTAAGGTTTTTGGGTGGGCCCCTGATGTCCCAGTCCGACACTGCAAAGGTGACAGCCTGATAGGTATAAAATGATGGACAGACAGATGGATAGCTATGGATAATAAAGTGGGCGTGAGTATATTTATCATTTTTGATTAAAATACGTTCATAAGGAATAAAACTGGGCACTGCTAAATTGATCTCATCATGTTTGAAAAAAATCTAGACATTTTTCCTAATAGATATTTTATGGTAATAACATTACTCTAGCTGTACTCTAGATGTACAAAAATCCTTGTCTCATACCATCCCATTGCCTCCCATACTTGTATAATGATTTATGTGTAAATATAATCATAACATTTAAATATTCTCTATTTTATCATTCACCTGGTTTCCAAGTCCAGTGCAATTGTCCTATGCACCCTATGCGTCAAAATTGATTAGTAATTAACAGTAATTATGTTTGCAATTTGTGTGCAAGTTGCATCTAATATTTTCAGTGGTTGCTACAAAAGGAATCTGAGGTTAATTGTTCTTGATATGTGACCTTGATGACGTGATGTAGACCATTCCCTTGCTCTGTTCACTTGCTGTATTGGGCTGCTTACTCCATGTTGGCTCTCTCTGGTATAGACTAGCAGGTAGTTGAGACTAGTAGGATGTGCTACCTAATTTCTGACTTTGGGATCTGATACCTATAGGTATGACAATTGATGGTTTCTGTATCATAACCCAGGAATAGACTAGAACCAGGGTCTACATCTACACTGCTACAGGAAATATTACGTGCACTGCATTACATCCAAAATTACATTTGAATAAGGACCACCCTGAACTATTGCTTTCAAAATCTATTTAAGAAAAGCCCAGAAGGATGCTGTAATGGACCTCTTTGTGCACATTGCTGGGATGCTGTTATCACTGGGAGATCACAGACTAGAAACAGATTCCTTACTTGCCCTACACATGGCATCCATTTGGCTTTGCCATAATGAAGAATGTATTTAGTCACATGTGCTGTTTTAATTTGTTGTTTTATTTAGCAACTTCGGTCAGACTGAAGCCAAGTGCAGCTAATGATCTCTTGAGGTCATTGTGAGATATCACACCATTAAAATAGCTGTTCTCTGTGCAAGTGTATTTTCCACCCAGATCCAGCTAAACTTTTAATTGTCAAGTACAGTACAGGTATAGGATCCATTATCCAGAAAATGATTATCCAGAAATCTCAGAATTAAGGAAAGGTCATCTCCCATAGATTCCATTTTATCCAAATAATCAACATTTTTAAAACTGATTTCCTTTTTCTCTGTAATACAGTACCTAAGTACCTAACACTACTAAGACATCATTAATCCTCATTGGAAGCAAAACCAGCCTATTGGGTATATTTAATGTTTACATGATTTTATTGTAGGCTTTAGGTATGAAGATCCAAATTACAGAATAGTTCTTTATCCAGAAAACCCCAGGTCCCGACCATTCTTGATAACAGGTCCCATACCTCTAAATGCATTGGCACGGGTTCCTATTCAAACATAGTGTATTCTTATTCAAACCTGTGAAACCGTGTGCTTTAAACCATTATTTCTAAGTTTACACTGATGTATTACAGCAAAAATAATGCACTGCAGCCCAGATACAATCACATTGCTCATGCCAGAGCCGGGTGCACCTTCTGGTGGTAATCCACTCACAAAGAGACAAAGCAACCCACAACCTTCACTTGTGCCATGCTCATAAATACTCCTCAACTATTAAACATTATAATGTCAGGCTTAGGTTCCCGCATTGGCTTAGGTTCCTGTGGAAGTGGCAGTTGTCAGGTTTCAGGAAAAAAGTCCTGGATTCCTTGGCCAGGTGGACAGTCCATAGTTAACCCAACATCCCTCCCACCCTTGTGGTTCTTCCAGTTTAAAAATTTTTTTTGGGAAGATTCAGCACCGAAGTGATGTTACTTCCGGTTTTGCTGTTCCCCCGGGTTGCAAAGTTAGTTGACCTATTGCAGGCCAGGTAGCAGGAACATGCAGGTCAAATTGCAGGTTTGAGTTGTGGGTACGGATCGGGTACGGATTTCAAAAAATGAACCCACGCAGTATTCTAATGCCAGTAATAATGAGCTTCCTACAGAAAACTTTTTCTATTTATGCACTGAGGCACTTTCTGAAAAGTTCAGTTTCTTGGGTGCACAGCAATAAGATCAGGAGAACTCACACCCTCTTTTGAAATGAGTAAAGATGTACTTGGTTACATACATGTGAGAGTTCCTCTGTGGGGTCAATTCACTAAACATACAGGCCATCCTAGTAGCCTGGAATGATTGAGTACACTAGTCACTGTATTCTGGAGTGCTATCATGAAACAAGATAATCTGCAACTGATTATTACATTCCGTAGTAGAAGTCAGACCTGTAGTCATTAAAATCACACCTTCCATGTATCAATGCTGAAGATTCTCTTCTTGGATATCACCACCAAATTATGTTCATCTAGATAGCAATGAAGAATGTGCTTCTTGAATCAGAATCATGTCTATGAGTCCATGGGCTCTGCATAGTTTATTGTGTACTGGAAGGGACATTCAATGGAAGTCCTAGCATTGTTGAAAAGACATGACATCTCTAGGCTTATGTGCTTTCAATGCAATGGTTGTAGATACTTCAGGCATTTGTTTGCTAACAGAGAAGGGAGAAGATGGCACTGTAAGAGATACATGTCATCTGTCCCACCTCGGCCATCGCATAAGCACCTCTGTAACAAGCACTGAGAGGAGCTGGCTGGCTGTTCATGGCATTTAGGGATCTTACATCTCTGACTCATGTAAATAAAAAAAATGTCTGCAGGATCAAGTAATAAGTGAAATGTTGTTTAAAACATAAAGATCTGAATACAGACTGCTTATTTATCTCAGGGAGTTTAAGTTGTCACCTTCAGCAGCAAATTATTATTATAATAATACACATATTTACAAAACACCAACATATTCTGCAGTGCTGTACAATAAATGGGTGTATAGATTAACCATACAAGAACACATACAAAACAACCAATAACCAGCAATCAATAAAAAAGGTAAAGGGGGCCCTGCCAAAAAGAGCTTAAAATTTACAAGCGAGTCAAGTTACAAAGAATGGTGTCAATCCATGAGCTAAATGTGTCCTTACAACTAATTTAACTGGCTTCTAGACTGCACATGGGTTCCAAAGGACCTTCTCTATCACAATCATTTTAACTGAGCCTGCAGACATAATTTATTGGTTAAAACTGTATTACTTACAGCTAGTCGGACAGAGTGTCATTAGGTAAGTTCATATTTTCTGCACAGGGGTATTTAAGTGCTTTGTCAAATAGAGGTTGTACATTCATCAAAGCTCAGCATCTCCAGGTGGAGTCATTCTGTAACTGCTTTGCAGTGTTGGACTGGCCCACTGGGTTACCAGGAAAACTCCTGGTGGGTCCAGGTCTCAGTGGCCCTCTTGCTTCTAACCATTTGTTCTATTTCATGGTCATTCCGTATTTTTTTATGGGAACAAAGAGGCTCGTTAATTGAAGAATAGAGTATAGTATATAGAGAAAAAAGACTAGAAAAATAAAGCGGTTGAGAGGAGGTATAGTAGTTTGTAAAGTGAACCTTCGACCTAAGGTTTTTCGGTGGGTCAACACTGCTGCTTTGTACCAATGAAAAGGGTACTGATAGTTGCATAGTCTATCCATGGGGATTTTTTTTCTTTTCTATTGCTAGCTACCAGCAAAGTTCAAACCACTGTCTTTAAGAGGTAAGTCTGGCACATCAGCCCTTGAGTAAAAGGGTTTTCACCTTAACAGCAAGTCACTTTTCTAGTCACAATTACATCAGCAAGTGACAAAGTCTACTTTCATAAGGCATCTCTGTATCCTAATAGAGGACATGTTAACTCTGTAAGTTTGACCTAATTTCTGTTCCTCATCTTCTTTTCACAGGAATGACAATTGTTTCCTAATTCCTCCTCCCATAGTGAAGAACTATAGCTGTTGAAATTGGTTAAATATGATCGAACTGTCTCCAAGAAATGGTTGGAGAGAACCATACCGTTCCTCAGCTACATTGAAATCCTATGAACAACATGGTGGTCAAGTCTTAAAGGGGTTGTTCACCTTTGAGTTAACCTTTATTATGATTTGCAATTGTTTTTTATTATTTGTGTGTTTTTAGTTATTTAGTTTTTATTCAGCATCTCTCGAGTTTGCAATTTCAGCATTCTGGTTGCTAGGATCCAAATGACCAAATTACATCCAAATGTTTTTTTAGATCGGGTCATTGATCCCTAATTGAAGGCTGGAAAGAATCAGAAGAAGAAGGCAAACAAAAAATAAATAATGAACGCCAGTTGAAAAGTTGCTTAGAATTGTCCATTTTATAACATATTAAAAGTTAACTCAAAGGTGAACCATGACTTAAGCTCACAAACTCACGATTAGCAATAAGTTTATTGGGATTGGGTTAGGCTAGTCCTAGGCATGGCACAAAAATATATTTATCTGACAAAATATGATCTTCTGTCTAGCAGGCAGTGGACAGATCTTATTCATCATTGGCACGAGGTGCTTTTGAATCACACTGACTCATCTGGGAAAGTTTCTTCCACTAATGGAAACCTGCAGAACAATACTTGAAGTACAGTAGCTCCTTGCCAACAAATAAGTACATTTAGGCTAGAAGATACTTTCTATAATAGCTCACTGATTTCTACTGAATATCATAGGATCCAGACTAAGACTATAATGTTTATTGCAAGGCCTGAGAGACAAACAGAATAATTTCCAGCATATAAATCATAAGAAAAATAAACTAATGTCACTATGTTTATTTTATTAAATGGCTAAAAGAAGCAAAATGCCGATATACAAAGCCAGAAGCATGACACACAACAAGAGCTTGTCTATTTAACTGCATTTAATAACTAGTCAGATTTATTCTATTATTCTAGAAAGGAATTCTATTTTTTAAGAATGTTTGCTTTATATTATTCCCAAAAATATGTCAGAAACTCATTCCTACATTACATTTATAAAGAGCCCTATTCAATAAGGGGTGGCCAAGCAAATGCCCAATGAGTATTAAACTCCTTTTGCAGAGAGAATTCCCATAGCATAACACCCCATTGAAAAGTATTGTCTCCAAGAGAATCCCCTTTAACAAGACATCAGAAAACTGAACAAAACAGAGAAATCTAATCTCCTAGTAGAAGATCCTAGTGAACTCTTATACCATTCCTGTTTTTGAGTAAGTAGTGGGATAGCCACGAAACACATGGAGCCTATGGTTCTCTGATGTTCAAAGGATTCTGTACAGATTTTAATGGATGAATACAATTTTGGATTTTTGTTAGTTTCCTGCTCTCCTCTATTTTGTGGTGCCCAAACAGGAAAAACTTCATAAAATATGTCTCCTATTGTCGGGGGAAGGATCTTTTCACCAATGGATTTGCTCCATTCATGCTCTCTTCCCTATTATGTATATAATACTGGAAAGTTTGTATTTGTGATGACACGGTACATGACAAGATATTTTTGCCCGTCACTAAAAGTAAAGGAGAATTAATAACTGTAAACAATCGATCTATTGTTGTAAATCATGGGAACTGCTGAATGTCTTGCAGGGATGAGAACGATACTGCAAAATTTTTGTAACCAAAGATATTAATTTATGCTTTAGTGTAAAACATTGCTAGATGCCGGGCTTCATTTACTAATGGGAAATACATGTAAAGTGCTGCAAGATCAGTATAGTTATCTATGCTTTTTTCTCACAACATCAATTATTGAGCCTCCAACTAGTAAGTGCGCAATGCGGGATTTCATGCTAAAAGTGTTTTGTACAATAATCTACCTGGAACCTGTGCAGCTCTTTCTGGAGCCTCTCCTGGTCTCCAGCCTCGTCCTCCACCTTCAAGCTAGAGTTGTACAGAGTCAGTTCTGTGTCTCTCAGCCACGATTTCAACTCCTTTACACGCTTATCTAGCTGCTGCAACAAGCTCCCACTCCCAGGAGACAGAACAACCTGAGTGGCTGAAGCTGGTAGCGCCTCAGAGAGAGACTTCTGAGAAGAAGAAGCGGAACAAAAATATAAATATGTATATATATTATACCGTATATATATATGTATATACAGATGCTGTCACTAGGATTTGTAAGCTAAATGCGTCATGACTCAGGGCTAATTGAAGAAACTGTGTTATCCCAAGTTATCTTAACTCATTTAATGCATTTAACCTTTTCATTAGCATACCAAAGCACCATTGTTTTCAATGGTGAACTCTTTAATTGGATGGGATGCTGTGACACAATATTCTGTGATAAGTGGGATAAATGGGTTAGATGAGTTAAGTCACGACGCATTTAACTTACAAATCCATGTGACTGCATCTGTACTATGCTACTGAGCACAGAAAAATATAAAAAGGGTATGCAGAAACAATAGTTCAGAGGAGTCACAATGAACGGTAACTTGATAAATGTATTTCAGATATAATGTTGTTTTAAAGTGTCTCTAGCATCAACTTCCTGGTGACATTGTACCTACTTTGGGTGCTAATATTTTAGTTCATTATCCTGGTAAGCAGCCAGTATAGTGTCAACTATCTCATCCCCTAGAAACTACTATTACAGTAATTAGTTTATGTCAATACTATCTTGATCAAGGCCAAAATTTTCTGATCTTCCAAACCTCTTAGTCTTCAGTCATGTTCTTGGGTGACTTTTTCTGCTCTCTTTTCTCCTTCCACAGAAAGAAAATCTTTACATGACTCATCCTGCAGTACTGTTCCATAAAACCTGAGCATACTATCTTCAGTCATCTCACACAGCCATCCTTGTTCTTTATAGTTTAATGCTAAACTCTATGTCCCATCTTCACCTGATGTACTTGTTTTTGTCCTTTTTATCACTCTTATTGACTTTCCCTTTGTCCTTACCAGTCACCTTTAATAAAGTAAGACTAAAATTTAAAAAAATAATAAAGTAAGGATATTAAACACTTGTGTATTGATTGATCACCCAAATTAAGTAACTATTTATTTTCTTAAATAACTGTTCTGTCCTTGCAGGCAAAGGCTAATTTAAAGAGCACTCTTACCTTAAGCATCTCCCACTTTTCCCGGATAAGTTCTTCCTTGTTGAGTATGCTGTCAGGAAGTGGAGATCCCTCAAGCTTAAGAGCTTCAAGTTGATTTAGAAGAGCCTGGACTCTATCTTCTCTTAGTGACATCTCCACATTGCATCTCTGTAGGGAACAGGGACATGCATTGATATGCAGTATCAAAGCCATAATTTTTAAAATCAGCTGATTACTGAATATGCCATAAATGATTTGGTTATATACTGAACCCTCATTTGCATATTCAGATTTGAGATTTAAAAAATGCATAATCTGTGACCAAAAATTTGTTACTTCTGGTTGTTCAAAGCTTAAAGTTTACATGGCATCAGCCAGACCATACCTCTACCCTAAAGTTCCATTGAATCTGAATTCTGGATAAATTCCTAATATTGGGCCAAATTCCAAACCAAATTCTAGATAATATGCAAGGTAACAATATGGGATTAAGTGATTACTAATGCATATAAACATGTAGCCACATTTAATTCCTGCATACACCCTAGCACAGAAATCATAACTCAATGGGGGCTTCTGGTGACAGGATAGAACAGCTTTTCTGAGATAAGGGATGTCTGGTCAATGAGAGACCAAACAAAACTGGTAGGTGGCAGGGATGACTGGGTGTAAGACTTTCACGTAGAACATAATACATTTAGGGGAGTATTTGAGGGCCCAGACCCCATATTGACATTATTATCATAAACATATTGACTATACATTTCAGTGATGTTCCTTGCATTACGTGCAAAATAAAAGAAAGGTTTAAATTCAGTTTGTGTTTGTAGAAATGCTTAATAAATCCTAGGAACAAAGGTTAGAGTCTTATATAGCTGCATACTGCTTAACCCCAAATATAAGTATTCTCTATAGATTCCAGCTGAATTTTAATAATAATAATAATAATAATAATAATAATTAAATAGCTTTACTATTGCCATTTAACAAATGATCTTGCAGACATGAGCACACCTATCAATTAGCAGTGTCTAATAAGATTCATACACAAAATTCAGAATGCTCTCCCAAAAGGCCAGCCTTGCCTACCAAGACATAATATTCCCAATTTATCTAGCAGCTGTGGTCATATTCTAGCATTTCCAGCTCCTTGTTTAATATAGTACAATTTAGGAAATAACCAAGATGCCGTCTTTTCATTATTAATTGTAATTTGGAAAATAGCTTTTATTAAAGACCCTTGCAATTAGACACTCGTCTAAGATAATGAGCATGAGGCCTTTCCATGTGCTGTACAGCAGCTTCCCTCCGGAAACCTGTTGTTATAGCAAATAAACTCTCTGCAGGACCCAACTACATTATGTGGAAATATAGCTGATATTGCTCTGCATTTACAAAAGGACTTTTCCACTTAGGAGCATCCAAACAGCAGGTCCTAATACTTTATAAGGTATAAGCTCTTCAGGGACTGTATCTGCTGATTGCAAAGTTTAAAGAAAAAATAACCATTGAATAGGCTACTGAATACAGTCATACTATCAACTTAGTAGCTGTTAAAAAATTGTGGAAGATATTGGAAAAGTGGTTGAAAATGAGGTTTCCACTCTCTGACCTAAGCATTGAGACAATGTGGAAAGTATGTTCCTCTTGTTTCTATTTGGTACAGTTGGCATGGGTGACTACCCATTGGCTCCGAATTTTAGGCTATTAATTAAGGAGACCATACATGTGTGGATGGTGTACATCAGGGGTTCCTATCCTTTTATGCCCATGAGCCACATGCAAATGGAAGCAGTGTTGGGGAGCAACAGAAAATGAAACAAGTTTATGGGGATGGCAAAGGAGGGTTGTGATTGACAATTTGGTAGCCCCTATGTGGACTGGCAGCCCACAGGAGGCTCTGTTTGACAGTACACTTGTTTTTTTTTGCAACCAAAACTTGCCTCCAAGCCAGGAATTAAAAAAAAATAGGCACCGGCTTTGAGGTCACAGGGAGCAACATCCAAAGGGTTGGTGAGCAAGATGTTGCTCATTAGCCACTGGTAGGGGATTACTGGCGTATGGTATCAGCTACTGTATGGCAAGTTTAAGGCTCTCGTTCCCATCCTTCTTAGCATCCCACTTTGACCCGTGACCCTCCTGTCTTTTCCCAGCATCTCCCTATTACCTCTGTTTGGTTTATTCTGATGGGCTCCCTAGTAGAAACATGCTGCCGCTTTCCAAACCAGTTGCAGACATAGGAAACCCATTCCATCTTGGAATTGAGAGACAATTGCATAGTCCAAACAAGGTAAACAGGGCATTTGCTTGGCTTGAGGAAGAGACCTTGATAAAGGGGTTATTGTTGTGGAATGCTGATAATGCTGATAATTATAAAGATTGTGCAGCTTGCAATGACTAAAGTGAGGTTGTTATGGAAGTCTTTAAACATAATTTAGGGTGTAAAAGTACTGCACCATGTTGTTACTATGTACAATCTATTGAGAATTTCACAAGGGGAAATTGAGTAAGGATACAGTGCATCTGTTCAGGCCATGAATAAACATGAGTTTGTTAATTATTCAGTAGCTATTAATCAGTAGAGCAAATTCCAAAAATAAAAGCAAATATCTCATTGGCCGCTGCAGGTAATAGAGCGATGGGCTGATGATGCTGTGCATGTGCATAACATTGTCTCCTTTAGACACCTTTGATTGGAGTAGGCGTCAGTCAGAATGCTTGTGTGAGCCTAACTGCAACGAATACCCCAGGGCGTACATTAGTGGTGATTTTTCTGCATTTCGCAAGAATATAAACCCTGAAATCAGTTACAACAATTAGCTCACATCTGCCTGATTTATGTTCCTCTCTCTAGAGATCAACACAGAAGAAATTGCAGCCATTTAGAAGCATCAAGGCAAAGTTGCAGATTCCAGCAAATGTCTCAAGCTACAACTTCTAATATGAACCACATACCATGGAGTAGTGATGTCCTACTGTTATATGCAACTGAAAATCTCAGTGAACGGTTTCAAAGAGCTCTCAAAAGCATAGACTGGTGTTTTAAATTATGTACTTGCTGTCCAAGCTGTATTAGAGGGTCTATTAAGGCATGTAAATCAAGAGGCCTCCAGGCTAAACCTGGGAATAAGCTTCACTACCCAAGACTAATAATAATAAATTAAAGGGAAAATTCATATTTTAAATTATGTTTTAATAATGAACCAATTAAAAGCATGGTCTGTGTACACTGAATGGCATCTGTCAGGGGTGGTGTAAATAGGGAATCATGGACCCAGATACCTGAGCCCACCTGGAATAAATGCCATACGTACTCTCCTGCCCTCAGCACTCAATGTTGCACAAGTGGTGTCTCTGGCACTCCCCAAAGACACTCCCCCAGTTATGCCAGTGGCAAGTCGGAGCTCACGTATGGTAAATTTTGGCACAAAAATGTGCTGAACAAAGGAGTATACTTAGGCTGAAATCCACCCAGAATAAGCACTGATAGATGAATGCTAAATACTAAATGCAATTTTCTCTACCAAGGTTCTGTACCACCTAGTGTGATAATACAGTACCCTGTGTATACGATGTGAATGCTGTGAAGGTGTTGAAAGTCCAGCAATTACAGTAAGTATTACAGGCCTAAAAAAAAAAAAAAATTATTTTACTTCCCAGAAGATTACATAACATAGTAACATAACAAGTTAGGTTGAAAAAAGACACACGTCCATCAAGTTCAAACTTTCAACTCTATTTTAACCTGGTATAACTGTTAAATGCACCAAGTATAAGCTATGCACAGATATAAATCTCAAGTTGTCCCTGTGCTGCATTTGCTTTTTTCTTTCTGTTGCTAACTTGTCATTTTACAATGGAGAATGCAGGAATGCATGAGGAGGGGGGCAGAATGGAATCCAACTTGTTCCTCTCTAACCCCTATCTGAAGAAAAAAAAACCCAGCACAATAACCTCAAAGGAGCAAGAAAAAAAAGTTCATTGTTGCTATAGAGACTCCATTTTGGAAAGAATAAGGCAGAAAGGGGTATGGGTGGGAGATGTTGGGGAAGAGAACAGAGAATCTTGTTAATTTCCTATCCAGAAATGATCACGACTACTTAAACCCATTGTTACCTACACAGGAGGTAATTGAGTAGTAATAGAAGATGACATCAGCACTAATATTATTGAAAAACTGCTCCTTTCACATTTCCAAAATCTAATTCTCCTTATTGTATTGTGTTGTATTTATTTATTTCTATAGCAACACAGATGTACTGGAGAAGAAAGAGTTTGCTGTTCTAGAGTGTCTATACATGCAACCTATATTGAATGTTGTTAGCAAGTACTTATAAAAGCATTTCCTGTATTTCCCCTGCCACCTGCTCTGAGAATCTGATTTTGTGAATTACCGAGAAAGATTTCTTTAACACGGCTTATAGGTGTAGATAATGGGACAGTTTTGGGGAAAGGCATGGACAGTCTATGCACAGAGCATGGCACTCTTCATATCCAATATTCTGTTACATTCCTACTCAAGACACCATCACAGCTGAGCTTAGTGCAATGTGTATACTGTAGCTCTTAACGCAAAGGTGGTGATATGAAATCTCCCCCAATGGTCTCCCCACACCATTACCACCACCCAGTATGGAAGAGGTCGTGGCTGATGCAGACCAGCCAATATGGGAAAGTTGAGGAGAGAAAACAGCAGGTCTTATGATGAACCAAGAAAGATCGTTCGTTTCAACACACACGTGTAGAGCTGAATCGTCAAATATACAGGTAGAAACAATAGAATTCTACTTGTATCTGACGATACAGCACTAACAATGGCCGATGTTCAGGGAGCTTTCAAAGGCATCCGATCAAAATTTTCCGTCCAGTCCGAACAACCAGCCGACCGATATCTTAATCTTCTGACGATGTCGGTCGGCTCATTTCCCACCATACACGCACCAAATAGCGTCTATGGCAGGGGTGTCCAAACTTGGCCCTCCAGCTGTTAAGGAACTACAAGTCCCACAATGCATTTGCCTGACTGTGGGTGTCAGACTCCTTCTTTGCATTGTGGGACTTGTAGTTCCTTAACAGCTGGAGGGCCAAGTTTGGACACCCCTGGTCTATGGCCACCTTAAGAGCTGTGAGTCAAGGGCCATACCAAGTATCTGTGCGTCTATGGCCACCTTAAGAGCTGTGAGTCAAGGGCCATACCAAGTATCCATTTGTAGATACTCTTGTTTGTTGACTTTATCAAATGCGTTGGTTTTTGGCCACCTATCTAAGAGGCTAACCTGATCATGTGGCCCCTGGCAAAAAATCACATCATATAGGAGCCCAGTAACCTGTCAGGAGAGGACAGAAAACTTCCTTCAGCTGATTGGATCTTCCAGCATTCTGAGACCCAATCAAACATCAGTCAGAAAACCTTTACTTTGACCCTGCAGGGGCCAATAAGCTGATGACTATTCAATAGTGGCCAAGTTGTCAGGGAACTTCAAGGTGTTATCAGCTACAAAAAAACAAATTACCTACACAGAAAAAAGACATTGCCTGGCACCTCAGATATTTCTTGTTCTGGAATTATTGCTCCTATAATCATGGTTTCCCCAGTAACATGGAGAACCTACTCCTCCATGCTTGGCACAGCTTGAGTTAAACTGTGATTTTGAAACTGCATCCTCCTGCTGCCCCATTATAGTAAAGCATAATTATCTATGGAGAGGGGGTTGTGCATGCAATTATAATTAACCCATTCTGAAAACTTCCCACTAGGAATAAAAGGTGGGAGAGGAAACAGTAAACTAAAGTTCCAATAGAGCGTCCGCCTGTACAATAGGGAGAGGGGCGAAGAGGAAAGATTCTATGTAAAACAGAGGGGTGGAAAGATGAGCGGCAAGAGAGACGGGCAGAGAGAGTGAAGACAAATAGAACTAGGAGAGGTTGGGGGGAATTAAGACGTTCATTGTAATTTATTTTCACAGGGTGGCTGTAGGGTTAGAGCTGAAAAAGCGACAGAGACCTCTCACCCTGTGTTTCTTTGTAATCCTTTTGAATAAGGAAGCTAAGAACTTAACCCCTTCTCCATCGTGATGCAATGCTTAACTGAGCCCTAGGGCAGCTTGGGGATTAAAAGTAGGGTTTTTAGCAAAATCGTGCACAAATTGAACAGGTGGGTGGGGGGTACTGTCTGGATCTCACAAGGCCTAACTGAAAGTACACATATTATGTATTCAACTTTAGAGAATGTGTTAACAATTGGGCTGTTCTCTCTCTACTCTGGGCATAAATAGACTGAGAGAAATGCAGATTTATAGATAATATATGCCTTATAGATATACAGAGATACAATATGTAGATAAACAACATATATATAAATAGTTTGTGTGTTTTATTTTTGTAACTTAAACAAATGTTAAGCCCCTTGTAGTAGCCATATAAATTATACCTCAACCCATTCCTGGCTATCAGATTCTCTTGTGCTTCTGTTGTTAATAATTATAATGCATTCTAAAAAATGGTAATTCAATACTGTGTGTGCATGGAAGCCTATGTAATGCACCCAGAATTATCAGGGGTCTTCAGTTAATCATATCAGTGCAATTCGCATACTCATTCTTGCAGAATGTCTGGCAACCATTCCAACCCAATGGGAACTGGGTTGTTCTCAGGGAAGGCCAGTTTTCTTCTCTTCCCAAATTGGGTTCCCTGTATTTCTTGTGCCTACACATCAGTAAGTACTCACTATCCTTAAATACATGTGGGCACAGTGTTGTATTTTTACTTAGAGTTAAAGCTAGAATTAGAATGTGTTGGTCCAAGGATTTGTAGGGAGTCTGGGGCCCCTATCTGATTCTGATATCGGAATTTATATAAATTAGAAATGTCCCACCTTTAGACCTAAACTACTCCCAGAATCACAGTACCTTTGCTGTTGGAAGGTAGGGTGCTGGGAGTTGTGGTTTAATATCACCCACTAAGTCACAGTCTATATAAGCAGGAAAAAAGTTTGAATTTTCTGTTTGAGGAGGATACCAAGAGAGGACTTTCCATTGGAGAACATATCATTATGCATGCTTATACAGTAGTTGCTCTTGTTTAGGGGAGCCTAAGCCTCCCTAAATCTGCAGTATTTCTGGCCAATGTGGACTCCTTTAATATATGTACGTACACACACACACACACATACATACACATATCCTTCCAGGTGCTTTCTCCATACTATTAAACTGGTTGTATTGAGAATATTCAGTGTCTAAGCACATACGGTATAGAGAAATACATATGTGTACACATTTCTTACATACAAAAACACACATGTCACACACACAGCAGAGCAGTGGTGTAACTAGATGTTAATGGGCCCCACAGCAAATACTAGGGACCCCCAAATATGCAGAGGTTTTCCTGTTTTACCAATTTATATTAAAATGGCTCATTAATTAGGGCTTGACTGGGCCCCCTATACTTCCTTGGCTTTCTCTAAGATTCCGAGATTGAGGTTTTTGCCACCACTACTTAGCACTCACACGCTCACACAAGTATACACCCATCTCTCTCTCTCTCACTCTCCATCTCCATACATATATATATATATATATATATATTTCTGTTTAATGAAATTATAATTTATACCTCTGTCCACCACAATCAAACGAGTTACAAATATCGCCTGTGTGCTTCTCCGGCTCTGTACAATATTTTCCCCATCTCGTACTTACCAGCATATCTATTAAATAATAAATGCTGATGGAAGGCAAATGAGTATTACAGTAACAGTGCAGTGATCATTGACTTTCATTAAACAGAATGAGATGAGCATTTCTCTTTATGGGATTTTACGTTTAAACCCTTAATTGAGGACTCCTTTAATATTCATTGCCTGTGTTTGGCAGTTAGAGCTGGATGTGCCCTTTGGCCAACAAAGACCCCAGTCTAGGGAACAGTGAAAGAATACTCGGTTGTGTCTTGGACTGCAGAGCTAGCGATCAAAGCTTCCAATTGGAGGGAATAAAGATTATTCCCTGCATTCAGTCCAACATATTCATAGCAAGATAGGCTGCTATATCTCTGTGACACATAATAGGGTCTGAGGTTAGTGTTTGCAGCAATCCCTCTGTGGTGGGCTCTCTTAAAGCCCATGTCTAATTCTATTCAAGAGCCAACAAAGGGCCTTTATGCCTCTGCATCTCCGCACCACAGCTCATCTGCACACACACGTACACACTGTGAAGGAATCTGCTTGGGATAATATGTGCAGCCCAGAGAGAAAACCCAGTATTTATATGCAAGCTGATAGTATTAAAATGGGTTTCTGTTCTCCTCTCGCTCCCTTGTCACTGTCTCCCCCCTTTTCTACACTCTTGCCTTTTACTGCACCCTTTGGTCTGGCTCCCATGGCTACCCATTGCTTTAAACCTGTACAGGTTATTCACCTTCCCCAAAGCTCGCTACCCCCTCCCATTTTGGAAAAGGGATTTCTCTGGATGCACTCCTCTTTTTCAGTGAATGCAGAGCGAGTGCATTTTAACTGCAGCCATATCCGGCCAGTAGCTGCAAATAGGATGTAACACACTCTCCCCAGGGTCCCAGTGAATTAATAGCTGTTTGATTGATGGCAAAATATCGGTCTGGGCTAAGGCGGGCAGCTCTGTCTGAGCGTTGGGGAAGAGCTGCACAGCATTGCTTAGACTCGCTCATTAACTCTTTCTTTACTGGGGTTATTAAGCTCAGTTGGCCGTTAACATACAAATAAAGCAAACAATGTGATAATCTGAGCAACACTTTTAGAATTTAAAATGACTTAAAAGTAAGCAAGCAATGCAGCCAACCAGAGGGGAAGGAAAATCAAATACTAAGCTATGTAAGGACATCTACGAGAGGTAGAAAAATAAGGTTATACTGCCACTTTATAGGTCACTGGTGAGACCTCACCTGGAGAAATTTGTTTCAGTTTAGAAACAGGCCAGAGATACACTGTCTAAATAACAAATAATATCAAGAGGGATAAAGAAATTACTAAATATGGAACCCAGGAATGTAATATGAATGTACAGGGTGAAATTCTACAGAGCAGCACTTATTTACAATAAGTTTTTTTGAAATGATGATATTTGGCTTCTGTAGCTTTTGGGTTAAGATGGTATTTGGCTCCTCTAACTCTTGGGGTAAGATGGTATTTGGCTTCTTCTGCTTTGTTAATGACAGAAGGAAAGATTTTGTCCAAAAACTTCTTGCAGTTCTCCTTTAATCCAGCTCCTATAGAAAACTCGTTCTCCCTCGAGTATTGTATTTAGTCACAAAAATTTATTCAGAGTCAGCGCTAAAAAATCTCCGAAGTATGCAGTGTGCCAGATGATAAACACAGGGAGAAAGAAAAATACTCTATTGTGTAGTGAATTGCTTAGAGGTGTAGTTCCACAATTTCAAACACTCTTTAACCTTATCTCCCCTTTTTTCATGTTTGTGCAAATTTTATTTACACTTTAATAATTTGGGTTGTAAGTGAGTACTCACGATATATATGAATAATCTGTGTGTGTCATATATATCAAGGGTATCTTGTCTGCTGCTGTCCTTCCAAATTGTGGGCTTAAAATAATCATGTCTAGTCCTCCTTAATGGTGGCCGGCATGGAGATGACCCGGGTTTGGTAACTCTTGACTATGACCAGCGTTGTTCGGAAACCGCTTGTACCAGCTCGACCAAAGGGGATGATGTCAAACGTCTTCTGCTTTGTGTCTGAGATGGCTTTAGGATTTTTAGGTTTTTGGTCTGAGATATTGTATGGCTCCTTCTGCCCTTGGACATGAATAGTTTTACTCTTCCTATGGTAGAGCCAAGTTAGTATTTATCTCTTTACAGACTAAAAAAGTATATTGTTTCAAGTAATATGATTTAGCTTTATAAATGGGATGGTGTTTGGTATCTCAAGCTTTTGGGAAAACATTGTATTTGGCTTTTCAGATACGATAGTGTTTGGCTTCTCTTGATTTAGGGCTGTGATGATGTTTGGGTTCTCCTGGTTGGGAACTAAGATGGTGTTTGTATTCTACTGGTTTGGTGCTGAGTTGTTGTTTGGGATTTACTGCTTGGGGACTAAGATGTCTTTCAACTGTTTTGGTGCTGATATGGTGTTTTAGTTATTCTGCTTTGGTGCTGAGATGGTGTTTGTGTTTTCCTGTTTGGTAACTAAGATGGTGTTTGGCTTTTCCATCTTTGGTGCTGAGATGGTGTTTGGGTTCTCCAGCTTGGGGATTAAGATAGTGCTTGGCTTCTCCTGCTTTGGTGCAGAGATGGTGCTTGGGTTCTTCTAGGGGACTAAGATGGTGTTTGGCTTCTCCTACTTTGGGACTAAGATGGAGTTTGGCTTATTTTGCTATGCCCTTTACCACACATATTTCTCAGTCTGTCCTTTTTTTGTTTTTGAAGAGCCAACCTTCAAGCCACCTTTTAAAAATCAATATAGGCCTTTCTCATAGTCCCACTTATTTATGTATGCTGCAACACAGGGTTCGTAGAAGCCTTAGTACTGACATTTCCATGTACTTCAGAAGAGAGGAGGTAAAAATTAAAGCTTCTCTTTTATTTCCATCAGTCTGATTTTACCCCATCAAAACAAATGTTTATTAATTATCTAGGTTCCTAGACCTCTTTTCCCCAGCACCCTCACTCACAGACAGCCATCCTTTTCACTGGGCCTTTACACCCTTTAAGCTGCTTGCTTGTGGTTCAACTCATCAGGATTGGGAAAAGTCACTAAGCTTGTCCTTTAAAAGTCTGATCTGCTTAAGTCGGTTCTGGGCATATTGTTTGCTAATAAACTCATTAGCAGCCGAGCATATTATCCTCATTAATTAGGCAAGACAACGAAGCTGGGTGCTCCATTTTAACACAAGTAAGGATAGATTCACTCTGCTGCTTTTTAAACAGAAGGAGCCAGAGCTACATAAAAATTAACCACTATAACACCGCATCTTAAAACTGTTCATTGTAGCCTCCCTGTTCGACTGCAATCTCCATGGACCAAGAAGCTTCCAACAAATTTAAATGGTTCTATCTCTATTATTATCTTTATTGGGGCTAAAATCAACCATGCCTCTTATTCCAGATGTTGCTTTTCCCCTCCCTGCCAGTCACACTTACATGATTTTGTTGGTTAGATTTTGCTAAAGCTCTATGTGATACAGATGAACAACATATTTAGAGAATATATGTTTTCCGACAATTGTGCATCCAACAGAACAAAAATATGTGCATCCAACAGAATCTGGCCCACATTATCACATGTGTGAATAACTCGGCAGAGCAATTTTAGTACAATGAATTATAATGAGAGGCAGGTCAGATTGTTTTTATCTGTTTTCCATGAAAGGAATTAAATAAAAACCATAACCCAAAACACTGTTGTCCTTCATTTCTGAGTCTGAAGGAAATTTTACAAAAATGGTGTAATTTTTACTCCAGAGTAGCAACTAGTCTAGAGATGGATCAGTCAGTCGTGGTAAGACTTTAGGTGGCCTTGCAGGGGCCAATAAAAGCTGCTGACTCGGCTTCTCCAGACCTAGTCTGCAACATACTTATCCATGTATCAGGCCCTTCTGACTAGGGGTCCATTAACTGATCATAGGACCCTGGGCATTAGAAGACTATTCCATTCAATCTGCCTTTCTACAAGGATCTACATTATGTTTTTATCCTCTCTTTCAGTTTTGCTTCTTCGAGGTTAACTGCATTGCATCAGTCTTGCACAAAAGCTATGAATTTGCACCACGTATTCCCATCACAATATTTTGTATTGGAATTTATTTTTTATAAAACATTGGTTCATATGATACAACCATTCTGTAGAAATGCAAATGAATAAAACCAAGATTATTTCTTCATAAGAAGAACATTTGTATAAATAAATATAATATATATATATATATATATATATATAAAGTTAAATATTAGAATAGAGTCGTTAGGAGCAGCAATTTATAATGACTTCCACCTGTAATATGGCCAATATCAGGATATAATAGTTGCACCAAGCAGTTAAGGGACACATGACCAATTCTCTGGCAGAAATATTGGCAATATATAAGTACAATTTTCCTACAAGTGGGTGGATAAAATTGCATCTATACAACATATTAGCTCATACGCCTATTAGTTGGACCTCTCCATATTTATAAAGAGTTCAAGGGTCCTCTATGATTCTTGACCAGCCATGTAAACTACTGCATCAGAGTTTCATCTCTTTTTAGAAAACATAGCCACTTTTTATTCATTAGAAATAGAGCATAGGTAAGAGCAGCGGATAGCCAGCCAAAAAGGAACCCAACTCCTCTATGCTCTTGGATTACTATTTTAGATGTTATCATTGGTATTCCAGTAAGGGCCATTGACTAGGATGACAATATGCTTAGTTTTCCTGCAATACAAATAAAATTAGCAGAGTGGTTAACCTAGTGGTATTGTATTTTGGGTGCATTTTGGCAACACCCTTTTCCACCGCAACCACACCACTTCTGCCTATGGTCATGCCCCCAACTGAGCTCCAAGGCCAGTCGAATCTTGAGGTACAATGGAATACAACTGGCTGTGTTTAAATTCTTCTCAATTTGGGTGCAATCAAAGGAAATTTGTAACCGGGTAGGGTGAAATAGGGTGACTCCCGAAGACTTTGTGCAGTTGGCATGTCTGAATTAGGGCCTGACTAACATATAATGGGTTAAAATAGTAGGCTGCTAATTTTTTTTTATTGCTTAGCACAGAAATTTTGACACCACCACTAATCAGAAAGATATGAAGAAAATAACTCATATACAGTAATACGTATTCCCAGAGAAAAAAAAAAGGGAAAGCATGCTCATTTTTCAAGATATCACAAGGTAAATTGTTTGGATGCGATGAAGATAATATGGCAGCCCCAAGGAGCCCGCTAAGATGGTTTTAACAGCACATTCTCTCTCCGCCTGTGTAGGATGGAATTGTTGACGCCCTTGACGTGACCTCCAAGCAATGTATGCAACAGTTAGCTGGGACTCGACTGAATTTCTCTGGTCAGAGAGAGAGAGAGAGAGAGAGAGAGAGAGGCTACAGGACTCGGGATTAAAACGGGAGGGGTGAAAAGCTAATCTGATCTGTATAATTATGTATGGGGGAAGGCAATTTGAGGGGGAGAGATGGAAGAAGTCCAGAGGGGGAGTATAGACTGTAACACATGCGGTGTCCCCTGCATTCTTTAATTCAGCTGATGATTAGTGTATTGTTCCCTTTGCCTTTTGTTCATCCCCTCGATTGTAAAGGGACCCGTTATATGGTTCGTCTCAACAAGGTTAGTGCCATTCCTTCACCCAGTTTCAGAAAAAGAGAACAATGCCATTAGTTGGCCTTTATTTGTAACTCTTTTTGGCCTTATTAGGTGCAGAATAGAAAACCTAATATAATGCAATAGCTACAAGATGTTGACTCCACCTATTTGCCCTATTTCTATTTTTAGAGGCTTACTCTAAAGGGGGAAATTATGTAATTCAGGGATCTCCAATATGCAACCCTTAAGGCATTGTAGACCTTCAGCCTCTGGCATAACCCCAAGAGCTTTAGGATGGAAATTGTATTGTAACAGCAGCAAGGGCTTCAAAGGTCAGACACCCCTCATACATGCATACATACATATATAGGGAATAATGTAACCCCTTTTGTTAAATGTAAGGCTATTAGAAGGGGGAGTTTTATGACCGCATAAAGGCACAGGCCAAAGGCTGAGTGCTTTTATACAGGTCATGGAACTCCAAGGTGACTTCTTCTATTTTACAATACATAAGTTTCATTGAGTCATGTGCAACAATTAAATCATAGGACATAATTTAGAACTGACCATAATTGACAAAATCATTAAACAGGCTATATTTACAGTATATGAATCGCTATGCATACTAAAATATCTAACAGTTACTTAACAATGCAGTATTTCCTTTTTATTGTTCATTGTATCAAAATTTTACCCAAATAAGCAGATGTTGTAGAGCCCAGCATCACAAGGACCTCTTTGGGAAAAATTTTGATACAAGAAACAATAAAAAGGAAATATTGTATTGTTAAGTAACTGTTAACCTTAACCAGCCCTGGCTTTTTATTATATTGCCTTTGAGTCGATGACTAGGGGAAAGCAACCTAGTATAGTGTTGGGGCTAAGCCATAAAACAGATTAGATATAGAGGTAGATGAGGCTAGATAGGGTGAATAATGCCAAGGCAGGCTGGAGAGCAAGCCATGATGGGACAATATGAATAGAAGTAATGAGAAGCAGAGAGTGCGGCCAAAGTGAGTGCAGAGGCAAGCCAGAGAGTTTAGGGGAGAGAGAGGGAGCTGGGGCAAAGCTGCCTGGGAGCCTTTTTGGAACGCATCCAAAGTAAAATCGGCCCTGAACAATATTATTGTCAGCCTGTCTATTCAGGAAAATTGTTTTCTTTGGGCTGAATGTAAACGACACAAAGCCGGAGTTACATCACCGCAGTGGGCAGAGGACTTAACCCCAGAATCCCCCCAGCAGCCTGGACTAGAGACTAGGGAAGAGGGGAGGATTGTTCTCATGTCTGTGGGACTATAAATAGAAGAAACAGCCTTTCTGTTCCCTTCAAGGGTGAGAATAAAAATCTATTTAAACCCCTTTTTTTTTGGTGGAGGGAACAAATATGCAGAGGAAAGGGACACAGACACCCTGGACTATACAAAAAACCAAATAGATGATAACACTGGAATGTCTTTACGGTTCTACACATCAGTTAGAGAAGCACAATGACAATATCCCTCTGCAGGAAAATATTAGTCCTGGGAGGCCTCCCTCTCCCTATGCAAGTGATTTGTCTCCACACAAGGAACATAAACAGCAAAACCATTGGTCCCCATAGGCTTCTGTGCAATAACCTCAGCAAGGAACCACAAACTTTTTTTCCTATATTCCTAGCATAGCAAACTTTCAATAAAACTCAATATCCAGGAGATCTGCACCTGCCTAACACACATATATCTCATTTCTTCCAGCTGCCCACTGGCACAAAGGGCACCTTGTGTATCTCCACCTCTAAATGGGTCTAACACACACAATGGGGGTTATTTATTAAACTCATTTTTTTCTGGTCAAGGTTTTTTAGGCAAAAACTCAAATTTTTAGGTTTCAATTGATTGAAAATGTTATTTTTTATTTTACTAATTAATTAGTGAATAATCCCCATATGTCTCCCTATTTCCACTATTTCCATGAACCGAACACATACCATGTGATTCTCTTTTCACTTCTAAATAAACCTAAATATACACCACATGTCTCTCTTACTACAGGTATGGGACCTGTTATCTGGAAACCCATTACCCAAAAAGCTCAAAACTATGTAAAATCTCCCTCCCATAGACTCCATTTTATCCAAATAATCTAAAATTTTAAAATTGATTTCCTTTTTCTCTGTAATAATAAAACAGTACCTTGTACTTGATCCAAACCAAGATATAATTAATCCTTATTGGAAGCAACACCAGCCTGTTGGGTTACATTATTTTGCAGTAGACTAAATGTATGAAGATCCAAATTACAGAAAGATCCGTTATCCTGAAAAGTCTCACATCTGTACTTTTAAATGGCCATAACACATACTGTAGCTAGTGGTTCTCTTTTCATTTCTAAATAGTCCTACTACATACCTTGGGGTTTATTTATAAAAACTGGGCAAATTTGCACCTGGGCATTTACCCATAGCAACCAATCGGATGATTGCTTTCACTATTCAACCTGCAACTGGCTGAAAAAAGCTAATCACTGATTGGCTGCTATTAGGGCTGCCACATTTTCTGGGGGAAAAAATACCGGCCTATATATTTATTTGTTTTCCTATTAATAATATTGGGATCAACCATAATTGTTAACGGCCAGGCTGGTAAAATACCAGCCAGTTGGCAACCTTAGTTGCTATGGGTTACTGCCCTAGTGCAAATTTCCCCAGTGTTTATAAATGAGTTCCCTTATGCCTCAATTTCTGCCTTTAAACAGTAACCTCTCAGGGCAAGACCATCAACTGTTACGTTGCCAAATATTTGCATTATTGTTTTCAGGGGCCTCATTATCTAGTTTGTCTGATATAACAGTACCAGAGAACCAGGGAACCCAACCTGACTAAATAAATTATATAATGCAGCGGTGTTCAAGCTGAGATGATGGAAACTGTTCTCTGGTCAAGGATCCCTATGAGGCTGTTTCCCTGTCTATTCTGCCCACCTTAGTGTTTATTTGATCATATTGTATACACTGATACTGCTGTATACAGAAATTTAGATCCATAAACCAGTGCTCTGTAAGAAATTTCTTCTCCCCGATGAATTTATTCAATCCCTCTTCTCTAAAAAAAAAAAAAAAATCCTCCCCATGTTATACTCATTAAATGCACTGCTGTTTCTAAGAGCTCACAAAGGGTTAAGCACGTCTACCCCCCCACATGCAAGATATATGGAAATTATAATTGAGTGTCAACTTGCGATGAAATTCAATCCACTTTACACCCCAAATGTAATTTGGAAGCTCTGTGCGATATTTACTGCAATGCTAACCACATTTTAGAGCATAATTACATTTTCGGGGGAATTCAAAGCCAAAAAAGGGAGGATTGTGCTGGCTTTTAAGCCCCCTGAGGTGAGACAGCTAGGGAGAAAGGGGGGTTGGAGGGGGTAGATGGGAGGCGATGGGAGAGACTGACCTTAGGGGCAGGGAAGTGAGGCTTGGGAGAACAGGGGACACAAATAGCAGAAAGAAAAAAAAAGTGAAAAGGGTGCAGAGCTGTGTTGAAGGGGTTGGGGGTCCAAACATTATAGGTTTCCTGGGGCTGTAGGAAGGGGTATGGGGAAAGCTCATAAAAGAACCGAGATTCAATGCTTTCCGTCAACATAGTTAGTTCAGCCGTTTGTATAGTAGCAATTCTGGGTAGGAACTGGGGCCTTGGAGCATCAGTTATAAGAGGATGTCATCCAGACTGGTGCCTGTAGCCTGACAGACACCAGCACAACTAAAATCAGCCCTGGGAGAAATGGAAATTTGCTGTTGGTAGACTGTTGGGAGTTTAAGGGGGCGCAGAGGGTATTTGTGGGGTTTCTGGCACTGGAAGCCATTATGTAAGCTGATCAGCCTGTTGCATCTTTACAGGAATAATTGATTGTATAGTTTATCTGTGGGCCAGGGTAGGTCCCAGCCAGCCATGATACAGTTGCTTTCTCAAGGTTATGCCTCAGAGCTGCCCCATGTTGCTTGTAACCATGCAGCTAACAAGCAGGATATAATTTATAGAAATAAAAGCTCCCATGAAATTAGATGCTGATGGTCTTCTTTAACCCTCTCATGCCAGACCACGTCTTAGTGTTGATAACTACTTCAACTGATCCTCGTGCAGTGTGGAACAGATATATATTCATTGGCTCTTATTTCACTGGCAGAAGCAAACCCATTATTGATAGGCACGGTCAAGGCAAATCCTAAATTTGGGTAGCTGCACAACACTGCAATTTCACTGCAGAACACTGCAGCACAGCTCAGCGCGCCCTCTAGTGTTAGATATCAGAAGTGCAACTGCAACCATTCGTCTTGACCTGCATTGCACTAAGCACTTACTATAAGCCACTGTCTGGCACCCACATTCAGTGCAAGTCCAGGCAAGCTCCCCAAATGAAATGCTTCCATTATTGTCTTTTCTCTACAGAAGGGTAATATATATATATATATATATATATATCTCAAAGAATGAAGTTAGAGAGCTCCACAGTGCTCTAGAGTGAAATTCTACCATTCTCAATTAATTTCTATGGGATTTTGAAAGACATATTTATCATAGGGTGGATTTTCACCCATTAATAATTACTCTTTTAAAAACCCCATAGAAATGGAGGTCTGTGGAGATCTCTAACTTTGATAATATATATATATATATATATATATATATATATATATATATATAATAAACGGCCACATTACCCCAGCACATCCATAGCCTTAAGAGAAATACAAACAAAACTTAATTTTGCACATATTGAGGGGAACTTGTCTACACAGAGTAAAAAAAAACACTAAATGTAGACATGTTCCTTTCAATGTTACTTGTCTGCAAAATGGGATTTTGTATTTCTCTTAAGGCTATATAATGGAGTGCTGGGGTAATGTGTTTATAAAAGGACAGATAAAGCCTTTAAGACAGGGATGAGCAGCTAAGGAGCCTTCAGGTATAAGTGGAACGTATGGTTGCCACCTGGCCTGTATTTTTGGTGGTTTATCCCAATGTTATTTATAGGAAAAAAAGATAAATATATAGGAAGGCCGGTATTTTTCTCCAGAAATGGTGGCAACCCTAGTAGAGCATCATTGTATAGCATAAATAGGTTAAATAACAACTGAATATAACCTGCTCAATCCAAAAGGGTGTTGGCAGCTTTAGTCCAACTACAGCTGCAGGGTCACAGGTTGGATGTCTCTATTGCAATGGATTCACAGAAGCTTCTATGGCTGTCTCCCCTCCATCACTGGAGGTCTATTTTACAGGTTGGCAGATATGTCTAGCAATGACCAGCAGCATCCCCTCAGTTATAGGCTCACTGCCCTGGGATTGTCTCAGCTTCTTCCGGAGCCTGTGATGGATGGGAGCCGTTTTTAAAGGAAGTTCTGTGTGCGTTGTGGCTGTCAAGGAGACGCTGGGGAGGGTTCCCTCTCTGTACACAGAGTCTCTTTGTGCCCTTGTGTCCCATTGAGAGCAGGCACACTGGGAAATGCTCAGAGAAGAATTCTATTCTCCCTCCCTGAACCAAGAGTGGGGGGGGGGGGCACTGTTACGAAAGTGACATCACTGATTGGCAGCTGCCTTCATGTTTACACCACCCTGTAGATATGATGTCATGTGAATAGTCACATCCGTGTCATTCATTAATGTTCTGTGCCAATCCCAACTTATTCTTTGAATACATCCAAGCTGTGTTGTCCCTGTACTCTGTGTGCTCTTGTGAATGATAAAGTTCATTTTGAGAGCCAAGGGAATGTTGACTAATTAATACATATATATAAGCAAGTGGAGCAGAAGGGTTGGGAGGAGAAGAGAAGAGCATGGCAGAATTGGATGTGGTAGAAATGAATCTGACTTGGCTAAAGAAGGAAAATATGGAGCAGAATGCAGGGGATAGAAATATGGTTGGAGGGAATTTCATGGAGATGAATAGGGTTTCAGATAGTGATAAGTCAACAAAATAGAAGCTAAAATGATGGGGCAACAAAGGGAAGCAGAGGATAATGGCACAGGTAGCACTGAAGTCAGAGATTGGAGCAGATGAAAATGGAACTAGAAACAGATATATGTGAAAAATTATGGAGACTTTGGAGGAGTAAAGACAGTGGAATAAAATGCATTGAGCAGAGGTGGTGTGGAGCATAAGGAGGGAAGCAAGACAATAACACAATGCAATTAGGAAAATAGAGCAAAATACAAGCATATGAGAGAAAAGCAGGATAGTCTGACACTGAAGTCACTAGGAAAGAAAGAACTTGTGTGGGGTGATGAAAAGCTAGGGAAGAGGGGACCTAATCAAGGAAGTAATTACGGCCCCAACATATTTAAAAAGTCAGAACTACCGTTCATGTAGTAGGAGCAGGTACTCTTGGGCCAGAACCCTTTATTAGCCCTTTGAGTCCTAAAAAAAGAAGGAAAATATTAACGGCATATGTGTCTTACTGATGCCCTTGATTTCTGTTGTCACCACTTCCCACTAAATGGCTTAGGAAGCACTCTAACTATGGCATGCACTGGCACCTAGAGGCAATTCAAAGCATTTGACCCCTGCAGTTTCTCCCTGAGCACACTGCAGTGAAAATATCAAACGTGCCATAGGCCAAAACATTGTGTTCCATCCATGCTGAACTACAACTCTCTGTTGGACTGAAATTAAATATCCCTGACATATTATAGATATCATCTATTGTGCATCAAATTAAAATGTTAAGCTGCAGTTTTAACAAGAGCATTTTCTAAAGAAGGAGGTTCCACCATCCCAGCACCAACGGCATTAGTAAAATGCTAGCCCAATGTTTGAGCCACTCCTTAAGCAACTTGAGACTGTGAGGTCCAGCAGTGAAGGGTTAACGCTGCAGCACAGAGTAAGAAGAATGGCATACAGCTGCTACCTTCTTCCCTTGCCAACGGGCTCGGGATTATGACCAGCTGACCCCATATAACCACTAAGGAGCAGTGTGCCAAAAACACAGAGGTGACAGTGGGAAGAGACTTCCTATAGGCAGAGGGCCAACATACTCTGTCTGAGAGCCATGTTAATCAGCTCAGCATGAGGGGACACAACCCCATCAAACCCCCAGCATAAAGATATCTGCACATTCCACTAGCACTATATAGAGCCATGACTTAAATAATATCAAGGTACTTCAGTATGAACATAACCTTTCTTCTCATTCTCTGCCTTCAGCTTGAACCTTACCTTCACTCTAACATTCTACTATCACTCCAGTGATCATCTTCCAGACTTACTCTACCTTTGTCTCCCAAATGTACACATTGTACTATGCAGGGAAGGCATAATGAATAAAAGGTGCTATTTCTATTGGTTCCCTAAGTCCTTACATCCAAGCCTAATGAACTTCCATGGCCAAAACCAAAGTATGTTTTATTGTGTATTTAGGGACCCTGAGTTTTAGGTATAGTAACTCAGGCAGTTTTGTATTTGTTCCTTTGTATTTGGACATCTAATTGGTCCTTTAGTATAATCAGGCAGCAATGTCTCCCTTCCTGGGTACATTGGGATTAACTCTAGACAAGGTGCCCCAACCTTTTTTTACCCATGAGCCACATTCAAATATAAAGAGAGTTGGGGAGCAACACAGGCATGATAAAATCCCTTGGGTGCCAAATAAGGGCTGTAATTGGTTATTTGGTATCATCTATGTAGACTTGCAGACTACAGGATGCTCTAATTGGCACTTTACTTAGTTTTTATGCAATTGAAACGTGCTTCCAAGCCTGGAATTCAAAAATAATCACCTGCCTTGAGGCCACTGAGAGCAACATCCAAAGGGTTGGGGAACAACATGTTGCTCACGAGCTACTGGTTGGGGATTACTGCTCTAGACTATGGTTTGCCCACTGGGGGTAGTATGTGAAACAATAAAATGATATAGCCCCATGTGCTCAAGGTCTTTCCTGGGACCTCGCCTCTCTTTGGGAGGTGTTACATGCCCAGGGCTGCAGTTTTGGTAAAAGTTAAATAGAGTTATATAGTGCAAGTAAATGTTGTCATAGGTTCTCTAAGAGTGAGAGGAATGCTCAAAGAAGATAGTGAGCAGCTTCCACTCCAACGAGAAGGAATAGTGGGGTTAGGAACCCATGATGTGTGTACAACTAGTGCAGGGATATCAGTGGAGTTGCAGACCAGGTAGGATGCCAAGATACAACACCCCAGGCTGAGGATCCCTATGTACAAAGCTTTACTCTATTGGAGGAATTGCCCCGTGAGTGTGGTGACCTATTCCTTGCTTATTTCACCTCTAGCAGGGATTCTGCTGCTATTACACTGTATATCAAAGTACCTGTAAATTAAATCACATTTGAATTGTTCACTGTTAATTATGTTGTTGCAAGAAAACTTCTCTGTCACTGGATCCTTTGCTACACAGAAGAACACAAGGTACCGGGAGTTGCTCAGGTACATGTGGGTCTGTAGCACAATACAAGCAGACCAAATCTTGGTCACACACTATAATTCACACTCAAGGGTGTCTTACATGTATCTTTTACATCTGTCTAATCATCATTTCATTACTAAAACAGCACAGGTAATAAGGACACCCAACGAGATGGAGAAAATAAGGTTTAATAATCATTACTATATGGTTGTTTGAATTAAGGGCTGTCGGCCGAATTGTGGGAATTACAGTACAGCAACAGCTGGAGACCTGACTAGGGGGCATGTATGAAGTATATATATAGAAATAAATCTAATGGTATCAAATATAATACATATTTGGCCTTTCAGCTATTCTCCCTAAGTGTCCCATGGGATGTTCTCTGCATTTTTTACTCCACCCCAAAATTGAGCCTGCACCTGGGATAAACCATTGTAAACTTACAACAAAGGGATGCACCAAATCCACACGTTTTAGATTCAGTTAAATACAGAATCCTTCCTATATGATGTACAAATATTTAACTCAACTTGAACGCTATTTTGCCTGTGCAAATTTATTTAAAAAAATTTAAAAATGCAGACATGATACATTAAACACATAATTAGGAGCAGTAAAAGAACTGTACATAAATCATGTGGTCAACAATATTATTTAAATCGTTTTCATTTTACTGTATTGCAGAAACCAGCAAGGCCTTTATCCCTTGGTTTAAAAAAAAAATCATGTGCCAAGTCTGGCCTACATACTTGACCACCACAGAACATTAACAGGACTAAGCAATAAGGCATCATCTATTTTTCACCCAAACCCAAATTTAAAAAAGTGCAAATAGGTCACCTTAACTTTCCTAAAAAATGGCTATGTGGACCTCCCCAAAAAATAACTAATGACATGGGGAGAGGAGCGGAGAAAAAAGACAAATGGGTCCAGGGGAATTTAATGGCATTAAATTGTTGGATTTTTTTTTCCACTGTATTTTTTCATTCCTGGTTATCAATTTTAGGTTTTATGAGTAGCAATCTGCTCTGTGAAATATACCATATGTTCTCAGCGATTTCAACATGACAGTTTATAGATTTACATCCATAAAAATTACCTAAATGAGCTTGATTTATTGAAGGTTGGTATTTCGAATGAAAGACTCCCCCCCACCATCTTATCTTCTACGTGCCCCCCCCCCCCACTTTCTTTATATTCCATGTGGAATTTTTTTTAACCTTCCAATCCAAGGAGGCCTTGATTGCATTAATCTAAGATGAATTTCCTGGCAAAAAATATGTCTATGTCTACCCTAGCCCCTTGTGTGGTTAAGGTTTGGCTTAATCCACCCCATATCTGTCACATGCATTCACTTTCTCTTTGCTGACCCACTGTCTCCCCTATATCCTGACATTGCACTCACAGGGGAGAGTTTGTGGGGTGTAAGCCAGAAGTGAAACATGTAACAGCTTGCATTCTCAGTGCTAAACATGGACTTCAAATGATACTGACACTAAAAAACTACTTTTTAAAATATGAATGTATATTAAACGTTACCTATAGGTCATGTTTGTGCTGAGAGGTTTGTTTATCTAAGTTATTGTTAGTTGAAGTTTCTAAACCTGACTGTTTTGCCAACTTGACTGTCCCATCTCAGACTGTCAGTTAGAATATATAATAGTAACAGACTCCTGCTGCACAAATATGGCAGCCCCCTCATAGAGGAAGCATCATACAGATAATGTAGAAGCATTGTGCAAATACTTTATGGCAAAATTATTGGTACTACCTTGTTAATTATGGACAAACTAATCATTCTTTGTATTGAACCCTTTGATTGGTTGTTTAAAACATCTTTTTGATTGGTTTGTAATTTCCCCAATTGGTGCGTAATCATTTATGTAAAAAGCCGTCTGATTGGTTGTCCAAAACAAGTTCCTGATTGGTGTATAGCTATTTAAAGGACAAGGAAAGTGTAAAATAGAATAAGGCTAGAATGCTGCATTTTGTATACTTAAAAATAAACATGAACTTACTGCACCACAAGCCTAATCAAACAAATGATTTATGCTTTCAAAGTTGTCATCTTGTAACTTTGTTATACATCTTTGCAAGACTAGACTACATACACATGCTCAGTATGGTCTGTGCTGCTTAGGGATCATCATAAATGATAAAAAAACAAAGCTGCTTGAGTTCTGCATGGCTGGTAAGTAAGGCAGGGGCTCCCCCTGCTGTTCAAGTATTATTGTTTCCCTGCCAGAAGTTAGGGACCGTCTTACAATTCCTATCCACAGCACTAAATGAAGGGAGAATGTCACTGCATACAGTCAGGTTTCTTATAAAAATGGAACACATTTTTTAATTAAAGTATATTGGAGATGGATTTCTTTTTCATTAAAGAAAGTAAAAATGGGATTTTATTTATTTGCCTTTCCTTGCCCTTTAAATATTTCTTGTTGTACAGCACATTCCCAGCCTATGATTAAGTGCCCAAAAGGCATGAAATGCGTTAGGCCACCTTGTGGAATAAAAACATTTTATATTTATATCCCATTTTTGAGTGAAGTCCAGTTTTGTGCCAGTCCTACATTTGGATGTAATTAGGGTTGCCACCTTTTCTTGAAAAAAATACCGGCCTTCCTAATTATTTACTTTTTTTTTCCTATTAATAACATTGGGATCAACCATGAAAAATAAAGGTGGCAACCCTATTTGTAATACATTACCTCCCCAAGCTGAAGATCTGGGGCTTGAGCACCTGGCTGGACCCCTTGTCAGTATTGGTAAGTGTACCTTACTGCTTATTTGCCCACAAAACTGGATACGCTCCCCTTTTCCCCTAGTTTCCCTATTAATTTGTGTAAAATGATTGGTAGCTTTTCAAAGGGAATATTATGATAGATGTAAAAAAGAGTTTAATTTCTGATGTCAGTTTAAAGCCAAACAGTTAGACCATCGATTTAGGTACAAATTTGAAGTCACAGAGATGTGAGTAGACAGGAGGTGGAGATAATGGCATACCTAGACGTTTCTGGGTCCAAAGCAAAATATTTTTTGCATTGGACCCTAGAATAGATAAGGAATAAATCAACTGGCACAACTGAGCAGATACAAGTACGGTAAACCCCCAACATGTATATTGGGTGAATGCAACATTTTGACAATGGAGCAGGCCATCAAAATGCAACAAACACACAGGGGGTTAAACTGCTTCCAACTCCTCTACTGTGCTGGTAGTTTTCTTCTATTGCTCTGGGAAGATACCATTGTCCTACACCAGGCACTGGGCTTATTATATCAGAAGATCGATTAATAGGGGTAGTGTCGGACTGGGATGCCAGGGGCCCAACAGAAAACCTTAGACCAGGGGCCCAACTTTACAAACTATTCCTCACTTAACCTCTTTATTCTTCTAGTCTTTTAGATCTACTTACTATACTCTATTCTTCCATTATTAAGCCAATTTTTCCACATAAAGAAATATGGAATGAACATGAAATAGGCCAAATTGTTAGAAGCAAAAGGGCCCACTGACACCTGGGC
The DNA here is from genome assembly GCA_024363595.1 of Xenopus borealis. Lineage (NCBI taxonomy): Eukaryota > Metazoa > Chordata > Amphibia > Anura > Pipidae > Xenopus > Xenopus borealis. The sequence goes on along the minus strand of CM044445.1, from coordinate 99,263,277 downwards.
CCATGGGGAGTTCCCCTGGTATCCCTGTGGGCCAGTCCAACACTGAATAGGGGTTGCACACACGTGTATAGAAAATAACCATCCAGTGTTGGTCTGGGATGCCAGAAAACCTTAGGCTGAGGGCCCACTTTCTAAACTATTTTCTTTATTCTCCTAGTCTCTCTTCTCTACATACTATACTCTATTCTTCCATTATTCAGCCTCTTTGTTCCCATAAAGAAATAGGGAATGACCATAAAATAGACCAAAGGGTTAGAAGCAAGAGGCCCACTGACCCCTGGGCCCACTGGGAAGCAAAGTTAATAAATTATGAATCACAGAAAAAAAAGTCAAAATTTTCAATGTGTTTAAATGCTGGAGGTTTTAGGGGTCAGGATTTTAATTTTAATTTTTTTTTTTATAAAAATAAATCATGGAAAAAAATTGTGAATTTGATAAATACCCCCCCTTGCTGATTTAGTTCTGTTTGAACATACAATTACACCAGACTGCTATGAAATTTCTAGAAATTGTTTCACATGAAAAAAAAACCTTATGAATACTTTATACATATTTAACAGTTTATTGCAGTGGTGCCACAGAGGCCCTGTACAACAAAATGTTTTGGGAACCCTGGTAACCCCCGCCCACCCCAGCCCAGCTCCCAAGCCCCGCCCCAATCCCCAAGACCCATCACAGATCCCGCCCACACCACGGTAAAAAGGCCACACAGACAGCGCTAAAAACAGTACAAAAAACCCTACACAAGTTATAAAAAGCCATTGGTGCTCAAGACCCCATTATAAGTAAAAAAAAAAAAACATTGTCAGCCAGGGTGCCACATAGAAGTTTTTTTAAAAAAAACATTGGTGGTCAGGGCCCCCCTACAAATTAAAAAAAACATTGCTCTTGCCTGTAAAAAAGTCCTGTACTGCATTTATTTGAGGGTATTGGATGAGAAAGGACATAATATAATACACCAGTAAGCATGACTAAATGTCTATGAAGGCTTTCCTTTGTCCAGCTCATGATATCATTTTAAATTCCCTACCACTCGGTTGAACTGTAGAAGACTCCTGGATGAGTGGTTAAAGTGGACCCGTCACCCCAAAAAATTATTCAAAATCATATTTTATCACATTCGTCAAGCAAAATGAACATTAATTACACTATATAAATTATTTTAATCTTGTTTTCTTCAGTCTGGGAATTCATAATTATAACAAGCAGGCAGGAGCCATTTTGTGGACACTGTTATTAAGACAAGCCTTGTATCATCTCAGAATCTTGTTTGTGCACCAGAATGGGGGACCCGATGTCTATCCCCATGTCCTGGCTACACAATTAAATGGTTAAGAGAACTGGGGGAACGTGTGGGGAGCAGTGACATCTAGGAAGTGCTGAATGGAAAGTGAAAGTAATTATCTGCCCCTCCTCTATGCCTAAGGCATAGAGGAGTGGCACACAATATTTGATTGACAGCTGAGATTTTTAAATGAGCTTAAAACAGCTACGAATGGTTTAATAAAAATTTTTCATTGGATTTCATGTTTAATTTGAAAAGGACTTTTATTATACAGATTTTTGTGCCTGGGTGATGGGTAGGGTTGCCACCCAGCCGGTATTTTATGGGCTTTGCCGGTAAAACATCAGCCAAGGCCGGGGCCGGTATTACAAATTTACTGGCAATGTAGCTGCCGGTAAATTTGTAATAATCCTTAAAAAAGGCCTTGCCTTAAATCCTATGAAAACTTACCTTTCTCACGTCTTCAGCCGATCGCTCGCAATGGCTCCACCCCTTTTGCATCACGTTCCGCCCCCTTTTGCATCAAGTCCCGCCCCTTTTAGGCCCCCCCGCCGCCGGCCGGTAATACATTTTGCAAAAGGTGGCAACCCTAGGTATGTGTCCACTTTAAACCTTTCTATGGAAGGACTTGTTGCATTACATTTAACATTTAACTATACAACGGACCTGGCCACAGCACTGCCATGGGGTAAATGTAAAGCATTGTGCCGTTTATTTCTTTACATCAGTAATGTAGAAGGAGCTTAAAAATAAACTTTATTAATTTCTTCTGGGTTATTTAGCAGACATAGCTTGCAGTCATTTATAATTACCTACAAAAACTAATAGCTGGTTCCATATTTTGTAAAGAATGTTACATTCTACACAATCTATTTCTGACTTCATTGCCCAAATATGTTACTGGCAACATACCTTGCACATCTGTAGATGTTGATCCTCAGACACCAGCAACCCTAGACTGTTCTGCACTGTGGCCTCCATGTCAAGCAGCCAGTCCCAGATATCCTGCCATTCTGCCTCCACCTCATACATGCTGTAGGAAGGGGAAGAAAAGGAAGAAATTAAAGTTTCCATTCTATCAGTCTAGTACAGTATAAACGGCACCATGTTTAGGGTTAAGCTACTTGCCCTTTACCTTTCCTTTCTCAGGCTGCTTTTAATGAACGTCACTTCAGGAGGCACAGGATTCTGGGAGTTTTGGGCACTACTCAACTGCAGTGACATCTGGGAAACAGCTTCTCTCTGGGCTTCTAAGGAGCTGAGAGGCCCATTTACCTACAGGGAGAAGAAGGTTAGAGTAAAAGACCAACCAAAAAACTGCTTAAAACATAAGAAATATGGTAAATATTGTGGGTTGGAAAACCAAAAGGGTAACCAATAAACCACTGATATTCATAATAGAAAAGAAGGAAGAATGCAATGCTGGTGATATTGTGAGACCTAAAAACCCTACTAAAAGCAAATGGAAATTGATATTACCCCTGTAATTTAAATTTCATTGTACTGTATTGTGCAGGGAAGCAATTATTATGATGGTATAACACCCTAAAGAGGTGAGAGTAACTGTGAAACGAGTGATTGGGTAGAAGACATTATTATGGAAGATTGGCCTCCTGACATCCCTAGACAGTAGAACTGTATGCTAGTGTTCTTCATTGCTTTAATTGAAGTATCCAGGAATGTGGAGCTTTGTGGAATAACTCTTAGCATGTGAACCCCTCGCTCCCACACAGAGCAGAGAGCAGAACTTAACTCATCAGATTTTTACTCTGACCCCAACATCCAGACAAGCAATTAATTCCAATTATCTTTGCTGTCTGAAACTGTATTAATAAAACATAAAGAACTGATGAGCAAAAAGATATTTTAACTCAATGAATGCCCGATCTATAACCAGCTTGTACATTTTCAGCTCAGGTAACCAGAAGACAATGGGATGTGAAATGTGGGTTCTCTTTGCCAACCAAATAACTCCTGGCACTGATGTGACCCCCTCCCTATTCCTTAGTGCCAGGCAATTAGTAGATGCACCCAAAGCAACCTGCTGATCTCTATGATCCTCTTTAATGATCTGAAGTAACCTGGCAACGGTAATTAATATAATAATTGATTCTAAACCAATTCTTTGGTCAGAAAGACTTAATTTGGGCCCCCTGAGAAAAAGGTTAAGAAAACTTTTCTTTTCAGTAGGAGTGGCTTTTTAATTTTAGCTGTGTTCAGCCAACTTTGAAGAGAACAGGTCAGTAACAGCAACTAATGCACTCACTCTACAACCTCTTTATTATTTAAAAGGCATCACCCCTATTTTGCTATATGATACAGTATAAAATCTGATCAGTAATTAGAACTGGCAGTCTCAATTCAACTTTGCACAGATTGTTGGAAAGCTACTTAGGCCCTGCTCGATGATAACAAGAAGAAGTAACATAAGAGGTCATGAGCAAAAGTACAATATGTCTGCTAGCAGATCTGATATTGCTATGGGAAATAGCCCTGGTGCAATTTATCACCGCATTCTATAGACCCCTGGTGCAATTTATCACCGCATTCTATAGACCCCTGGTGCAATGGCACATAAGGAATACGGTGACATATGGTGAGGGTCATTTTCGCCAGTGTTTTCTGCAGGAGAGCAGCATCAGTCAAAATGTCCCATGGACCACAAGCCTGAGAGTTTAAACTCTTCAGAATCTTTTGAGTTATTTTAGCACTTTTTTAACACTCTATGCTCCTATATTTTGCTTTCAAATGAACAAATCAGCAGAACTTATATATGACCCATTGAGGATTAATATTGTGAGGGTGCTAGGCAATCTTCCAAGCAAGCGTCAGTTTATTTAGATTAGTTTTCAATTGTGGGAAGTGCAGATGAATTGGGAGAGTCGATATTTTGCAGATTCAGTGAGAAAAATGTTTATCACGTGAAAACTCACGGACATGATTCAATTTGAGATGCAATTCAATTCAGAAAAAAACTCTCATGGTTGATCACGTGAAAACTCTATTGAAGTCTATGGGAAATAAACAGGAACTTAATTTGGCATTTTTTCTCCTCGAATTGAATCTTGTCCATGAGTTTTCATGTCATAAACTATGAGCTAACTTTTTCTCACTGAATTGAATCTGGCCCAATATGATGGTGACAAACAAGTAAAAACATGTTTTAAAAGATCATACAATCATGCAAATTTTTGGTACAATCCACAAAATGCTAATGATAAGGTCAAGATAATTGTTCGATGTCAATAAGGTGAGTAATACGATGTCCATAAACTGTCGGTTCCTCTGGTGCTGTAATTTGGATCTTCATACCTTAAGTCTACTAGAAAATCTAAATTATTTAAGTATAGACAATGTGCTTCATTCTCTCAAAATGTTGCACTTGTCTGTAAAGGTATAGTGCCTGTTATACAGAATGCTCGGGACTTGGGGTTTCTGTATAATGGATCTTTCCCTAATTTGGATCTTCATACCTTAAAGGACAAGGAAAGCCTGGGTACACTTGGGGGTGCCAAACGTAAGGCGCCCCCAAGTGATTATAGCGATGTACCTCAAACCCAGGGCCGGTGCTCATATCATGCGAAATGTGCACCCGTCCCAGGTTACAGAAGCGAGCACCACGCAAGGAACTTACTTCCGTATTCGCACTGATGCGCATGTGCATTTGAACGAAAAGCCGAACTTTTACTTTAAAATCGGCTTTTTTCATTCTAATGCTCATTCGTCAGTCCGGGGAAATTCTCATCAGCGCGAAGACGGAAGTATTAATCTCTGCGTGGTGCTCACTTCTATAACCCTGGGCCTGTGCAGATTTCGCCTGATAGGAGCACCGGCCCTGGGTTTGAGTCACATCGCTATAATCACTTGGGGGTGCCTCCCCCAAGTGTATCCAGGCTTTCCTTGTCCTTTAAGTCTATTAGAAAATCATATAAACATTAAATAAACCTGTGGTGTTTATAAAAATGGCCTGCAGGTGGCACTGTGCATACAAAGGACTTTCTGTACAACTTGAAAGTGAAAGTAAGTCTTAATGCTGTTATGTAAGGACTGCATGACCTGCTAATAAAGCACTGTTATACTCTCCTTATCCTCGGCTACCAAACACAACAAAACCCAACAGGCTGGTTTTGCTGCCAATAAGGATTAGTTATATCTTAGCTGGGATCAAGTACAAAGTACTGCTTTATTATTAAAGAGAAAAAGAAAATCATTTGTTAAAATTGTAATTATTTCATTATAATGGAGTCTACAGGAGGCAGCCTTTCTGTAATTCAGAGCATTCGGGATAACAGGTTTCTGCATAACAGATGCCATACCTGTACTAGCATATACTGCTCCCACCATGCAACTCCCAGACTACAGCATCTACACTGTAGTCTGTGAAGTTGCGATCGAAAGAGGACCAATTGTCCCTTGCACCAGTGTGTGTGTGCTGATATGTGCATTAGCATTCACTTGTGTGAGGCTGTAATGATAAAGGGCAGCTGTCACTTAGTATAGCTTTTCACATTGAAAGTGTTTATTAGTGAGCTCCCACAAACTAACCCCCTGCTGCAAACAGCTCAGTCATACGGCTTTAGTGAAACAGAGGGGGAAATTCACTAAGCCGCGAAAATTCGCTAGCGTTGGCTTCGCTAACGTTCGCCGCACCTTGCCAGGCGAATTTTCGCCAGCGCTACGCAAATTCAATAAGATGCAAATTTTCGCTAAGGGTGGCAAACGTTAGCGAATTAGCGCTACCTTTACTTCGCCAGGACAACCGCATTTACGCCAACGATGCCGAATTTGCATATGGCGCGAATTTCAAAGTCTAATAGATGTATATGTTACAGCCACTACATTACACTACACAAGCCCAGGAAACCTTTAATAAATAAAATAAAGTTGTCCTATTGCCCTACATGTGCCCCCTATATAGTTGAGTTGCCATATGTTAGGAAATGTAGGGGGGAAGGAGGGTAACCCCCCAAAAACAATTTCGCTCTTTTTCCAATTTTTTGGGGATTTTCCAATTTTTTTTTTCAAAATCCTTTCTATTGTATTGAACTTCGCCAGGTCTGACGTATAGTGTAAGTGGTAAAAATTGTCATCTTAGGGAATTTGCGTAATTACGATCCTTCGTCAGTGTGCAACTTCGCCTGGCGTAAGGGTGCGAAGTTGCGCTAGTCTATCTACTTCACTAGCGAAAATTCGCCAGAGTCAGTGCTCGTAAATTTGCGAAGTTATGAATTGACGTAATGCTGGCGAATTAGCGCTAGCGTTAGACGCTTCGTACTTTAGAGAATTTCCCCCCAGAGAACCAGTCTGTGACCCACAGCACAAAATGTTTCCAAGAGGAAACATGTTCGTTCAAGAAAGCACTAATAAAAAATTTAATATTTTCATACAGTAAGGAAAAAAAAAATAATGACCATTTGTAAAACCGATTTAGAAGCATCCCCCACAGCCTTTTGATCCTCTGCAAATCCCACACATTTGATGCACAGCGAAATGCACTGGGAAACAACAGGCATGTGAACACCTGAGAGCAAGAAGCACCCACTAATATTTCCCATGTTTGCGTGCTCCTTTTACTCTGACAGAAGATTAGCAATTTTGTTTAATGACTTCATTTTGTGCTTTATAAACTTTTACTGCATTTCATGTGCCGTGGAACCATACTGATGGAACCAAGAGGCCCTGCACCGCTGATATATATATATATATATATATATATATATATATATATATATAATTTTTTTTTTTTTAACATAAAAAGGCAAGGCCTGGAAAAGCACAGATGAAATCCAAGGCACTTTTGACTTGAGCACCCGCTGGTCAGATCCTGAAAGTCGCATTCCTGTCCTGGGGATTTTAGTATTTCTGTAGAAGGGGGGGTTATTATTATTTGAAGATTTTAAAGCCAACAGCTGGATGGCAGACAAGCACATTTATCTATCCCACTGTGGACAGATGTTTTAAATAAAACCCTATTTACATGTGCTCAGATACTGGGGGGACGGATGCATAATGCAGTCAGCTTGCAACGTGCCTTTTGTTATATTAAATTTCTCAGTCTCCCGGAGAAGGGAAGTATAAGATTTGTGGTGAACGCCGAGAGGAAATATTTCTTCTTTCTGCAAGTTGAACAGCTTGGGGGGGACGAACCCTGAGCCATTCGATTGTTGGAGGAATAAACACCCAGTCTTTTGTGTCTGCCTATAAATACAGAGAGCCAGCGCCAGGTTCATTGCAGGCGTACCGTAAATAAGTTCATGCACTTGTGCAAGAACTACAAATCTAGGCGATTATTAATACAGATGGGGTACATTAGGAAACAGAGGGAATGGCGAAAGCAAGCTGCTAAAGTCTAACGACTGGGAGGATTAATAACCTGGTGCTCATTGAAAAGAATAGGAAATAAATACGTGTAAATAAAATGCTAAATCTTATGCTGCTTTCACTCTGGCTATACACAGTCCCATTTTAGCTGCTGCTTTGGCCTGTTTAGTACAGGTCTTGGATTCGTTATCGGGAAACCAGCTAACCACAAAGCTCCGAATTACGGAATGGCCATCTACCATAGACTCCATTATAAAGAAATAATCCTAATATTTAAAAACGTTTTCCTTTTTCTCTGTAGTAATAAAACAGTACATTGTACTTGATCCAAGCTAAGATATAATTAATACTTAGTGGAAGCAGAACCAGCCTATTGGGTTTATTTCATGTTTACATGATTTTCTAGTAGACTTAAGGTATGAAGATCCAAATTACGGAAAGATCCATTATCCGGAAAACTCCAGGTCTCAAGCATTCTGGATAATAGGTCCCATACGTGTACATGTCACTAGCTTATTGCACAGTGTATAGACATCCCCCCCCCTGCCCATTTTATATCTGGGCAAGGATTTCAGAGGGATCTACCAGGGAGGTTTCAAATTCACTGCCATTCTCCTTCTTTAGGCTCATTAGATGTATTCACTTCTCCACTATTAATAACGACAGGTTCTGCATGGTTTGGAAGCTTCTCCACTGGCTAAAAAAAAAATTTGTAGAATACTACACTATTTTTTAGCCAGTGGAGATGCACCAAAACCGTGTAGAAGCTCTTCCTATTAATAGTGGAATTTCAGCCAAAAATCATAGTTTTGACCCAAAATGCAGCTGTTACTAGGGCATTATAATGGCTTGTTCCTTGGGCAGAGCTCAGGTTCTTCTCTGCCTACAGCCTACCTTGTGCCACAAAGTTGGTGGACTGTTATGGGGTCTCTATGTAAATATTTAAGTATGTAAGTATTCATTAATAAAAATATGCAATTTTTGAGTTACAGGACAATTTTTTTGTGATTTATGCCCTTGGAACTAAGGCTGTATCCCATTTATTCTGGCCTAAATTTGACTGGTTACTATATTCCCCTAAGCAGATTTGTTTGGCCATTGTGCCATTAGCCTTACTAGTCTGCAGAACATGCAAGGAAATGTGGGAAATGCCTGGAGGAGAGCTGACTCTTGGCTGCATTGGTACGTGCAGTCAGGACCAGCAGTGCAGTGAATAGTAAAGGAAAGAGAGATATTGCTTTCAGTACTTAATGCATTTACAGATAACTTTCCAATCAATGATATTTTCAATAACTGTATATTGGAAAGGCGCTTAGAATAACATTAGCTTTCCTTACTATTAGCCTTCATCTTTAAATTTGTTTTTTGGGTGATCCATCTGTCAAAGAGTAAATTGTTATATGTGAAATTGTATGAACTGCAAAGGGAGTAAACGAGACTCATGGGGGAAGAGTCCTCTATTCCAGGCCTCTTTAGGGCCCTTACACACGGGCGTTTTTACCTGCGCTCCCCTGCGTTCCGTTTTGCTGCGTTCAGCCGCAGGGGAGTGCAGGTATAGACGCACTCAATTATTTTCAATGGGGCTGTACTCACACGAACGCATGTAGGCGCCAAATGCAGGAAAAATGCAGCTTACACGCGTCTCGTGTGTACCACCTCATTGAAAAGAATGAGGTGCGTCTAGACCTGTGCTCCCCTGCGGCTGAACGCAGCAAAACACAACGCAGGGGAGCGCAGGTCCAAAACGCCCGTGTGTAAGGGCCCTAAGTCTCTTATAAAGCCATGCTTATGCTATGCAATACTGTGCAAAAAAAAAAGACTCATGTCAGTGTCAAATCTTATCTTTATTTTTCATGATGATCAGAGTTAAAGATATTTTGGCATTGGAAAGGTTAAAAGGTTCTTCAAAAATAAAAAGTAAATATATATATATATATATATATATATAATTATACTTTAATTGAGACGTTTTGAAAAATGAAGCTAGAGAATTTGGCAGGTGCAATGCAGGATCCCATTAATATAGGTAATTAACATTAGCCTCTGCTTTAATTAACATGCTCACTTTAATTAGCAAATCATTAGACAACATTAGAAAAAAATGGATTTCACACTGCGAGGAATCATACGGAAAAACAAAACAGTTACTCTCTCTGTGGATAATTTAATGTACTAGGGTGTAGTATACACACACACACATTGGTCACAACAAAATAACATTAATAGGGGAACTTTTACTAAGGGTTGAAATGAATTTTTTCGAATAAAATTCGAATTTTTCAAATTTTAATTTCACAGTAATTTTGGGCTACTTCAACTATCGAATAGCTCAAAATTCAAATTCGAATTGAAGTACTGTCTCTTTAAAAAAAATGAAAATTTGACTATTCGCCACCTTAAAGC
>CM044445.1:99237702-99251458 GCA_024363595.1 Xenopus borealis | reverse complement strand
GATATAAACTATCTGTTGCTCAAAAATTAATTTTCGGAGTATAGTTTTCCTTTAATGAATTTGCCCCATAGACTCTCTACCAGAAGATAATCCTGGTAAGCCCAGGCCCTAGTAGACTTCAGCCTAGCAGGATCCTTTGTCTGCCCTTTGTTATTTCCACAGAAGGCCTATATGAAGACCTTTACCATATGGCCCTATCTGCACTGTATATGATAGGGTGTCAGGTTCTTTGGGGGGGGGACAAGAAGACCCAATCCAGCTGGTAACCAACTGCATCTGATGCTTAAAAGGGTTGTTAACTTTTAGTATGATGTGGATGTAGAGTGATATACTGAGACAATTTGCAATTGGTTTTCAATGTTTTTGTTTTTATGGGTTTTGTAGGTTTTTATCCAGCAGCTCTTCAGTTTGCAATTTTTCCAATCAGGCTGCTAGGGTCCAGATTACCCTAGCAGCCATGCATTGATTTAAATAAGAGACTGGAATAGGAGAGGCCTGAATAGAAAGATGAGTAATACAAAGTAGCAATAACAATAAATGTGTAGCCTTACAGATTATTTATTTTTAGATGGGGTCAGTAACCAATATTTAAAAACTGGAAAGAGTCAGAAGAAGAAGGTACATCATTCAAAAACTATTCATAAAAAGAAAAAATTAAGAACAATTAAAAAGTTTCTTAAAATTAGTCATTCTATAACTAAAAGTTAACTTAAAGGTGAGTCACCACCTATAAGAACTGAAAAGCTCCAAGGAAATGTATGGCAGTTAAATCCCATACAGTGCCGGGCCAAGTGTACCTGGCGCACTAGGCGCCACCACGCTCCCCCGCGCCCTCCGCGCGCACTCTCCCCTTGTGCTCTGCCCTGGAGCGCCGAGCACGTGCATGCGAAGATGCCAGGGGGAGGGTAAGTCATACATAGAGGGGAGGGGAGAGAGCGCTGGCGGGGGTGGGGTTAAGGGGACCTAGCGCGGGATGGGAGAGCAGCAATCCTGCGGTAGGCAGAAGACAGGCACCTGCCCAGCGCCCCCCTTTGGTTGCGCCCTAGGCAGGCGCCTATTCTGCCTACCCCTAGTTAAGGCCCTGATCCCACAATAAGAAAACATTTATGAATGTTGGTTATTCTCTATCAAGCCAATGCTGTTGGATTTACCAACTGAGCCGGCCTTTCTCACGCATTCACTGGAGGACATGAGTTTCATGGAAAATTCCACAATACAAAGAGACAGTTCCTGGTTTATTTTTATCTTTATAGATGAATAAAATGGTGTGGGAGCTAGAGTATTAACCTATAGTCTATATCGCTGATCCCCAGCCAGTGGCTCATGAGCAAAATGTTGCTTACCCGACCCTAGGATGTTGCTCCCAGTGGTCTCAAAGCAGGTGCTTACTGTATTTTTTAATTTGAGGCTCGGAAGCAAGTTTTGTTTGCATAAAAACCAGATGTACTGCCAAACAGAGTTTCCTGTAGGCTGCCAGTCCACAGAAGGACTACCAAATAGATGATAACAGCTCTTATATGGCAACTGCCAGGACTTCTTTCATGATTGTGTTGCTCCCAGACTCTTTTTTACATTTGATTGTGGCTCATGGGTAGAAAAGGTTGGAACCCCCCTGTTTATAATTATGCAGTGGGGGAACAGGGCCACAAGAAGGGGTGGGTAGGTGAGGCATCTGGATTGAAGCAGGTGTGGGTGGTGCTATTGGAGAGGGAGACGACAGATCACATATCTGCATATCTGCTTAGGTAAGAACCCACATATTAGAGTCCTGCATGGGTCCATTTCCCAGGGCCCGAACCGACCTGTAACCGCAATCCGCACCCGCAACCAGTCCCCCACCCACCCAGACCCGCCACCCGACCCGCAAGCACCCCATCCACAACCCGGACCCGCAACCCGCAGACAGTCCAAGAACCAGGAAGCGCCGCCACGTGACCAGAAAAAAGGAGGAAAATCGCCCGCCGAAGACCCGGGGCCTGATCCGTAACCCACAATCCTGCAGAACCACCGACCCGGAACTTCCATCCCCAACCCGCATGGCAACGCAGCTCCCGGCTGGTAACCTGCAGGAACCCGCGGGTACCCGACACGCTGCAGGACTCTACCACATATATTTCATGGTGAAATTAATAAATGCCTGAAAAACATCTCAGTCAATAAAGGCATTTCTACTCATTAATGGTAGTTACAAATTAGTTGAATTTTGAACTGCCCTCGTGCGTAAAAGGATAGCAGAATTGCAAACAGTGACACTGCAGAATTGCCCCCTATTATTAAAATATAATTTCATTCTTTTTGCAGTGTTTATTAATTGTGTTCTTTTCTGTTGTATTAAAGGTTAAGATATTTGTATAGTTAATAAGTACCATGCCTCCTCAATAAGCCCCCATATTTCTCATTCTTAAATCAGTTATAGGCATTCTGAGCAGCAGTACCATAAATGTTGATGAGCCATTTAGATAAAGGCGATTGATCCTGTTTTGTCATGCGAGACAGAGGCTCTTGTCCTGGGAGTATATCTAGAAGCTCTGCCATAAAGCAAAATGAGGCTTCTATTAACTGCCAGAAAGGAAGTAGATGACGTGCAGGCCTGGAAAAACTTAGACTAATACCGGCACCCGACCCTAACTCGCAAAATGTTGCCACTGTAGCTCCCATGCCCAATCTGTACTTGCCACTTATTGCTCTGTGCGCTACTTCTGTGAGCGCCTCTGGTTCCAAGACAAGAAACTTCAGGGGCGGTGTAGGAGTATACTCCCCCAGTATGACCTGCACCCAACCCTAACCCACAATGGTTGACAATGGCATCAGGGAGGCTATCGTGAAGCCACATACATGGGCAGGGGAAAAAAACACCCAACAAGAGAGGCAGTCACAGCTTTTATCACAAAGCAGCAAAAATTTAATTGAATTACTAACTGGAAGAGTTATGTCACATAGTAGAGTGTGGTCAGCAAAGACCTAAGGTTCCCACGAGTGTACGACTGTAGATGTAGCAAATCAAAATGGTGACAGTAAAGCTGGGCTTAAATTGTAAAGATCCACTTGTTTGGAAAAGTTATCAGCTTTTGCCCAATCTGCCCACCGTGCCAACTGGACCATGCTGCAGACCTATAGAGAATTGTCTGGAGAGGATAGACTCTATAGTCTAAAGCAGCCCTCCTTCAATGGTATTTTTTGACTGGTCCGATAGATATTTGGCACATTTTTGGATAGATATCAGCCAGGCAGACTATCAGAATGGCTGTTTATATGGGCAAATAAACTGCTGACTTGGTCCGGGCTCCCCATACATAAGCAGATTCAAGCTGCCGATACGATCCCTTAGTGGGGGGGCTATCAGCTCCTGTAGGGGCACCCTCGTTGCAGTCCTCTCCCACCAGCCTGCAGTCCAATCGTTGGTCTGAGGGCCAACCAATCATATGAGCCTGATATAGCCCAGCACATAGGTGGGCAAATTGGTCAAAGATTCGCTCTTTTGGTCACCTTTTGTGTCGGTGTTTCACAACCTCGGGTGATGCTGACATGGCCATGCAATCCTACAATATATAAGTATTGCCTGTATGAGCCAGCACAGCTAAAGGAAGCCCTGCAGAATATTCCCATTTATTTTGACAACAGATAAAAATCACAACATTTTAGGCATAGGGTAGAGCCTTCACTTTGCCAATAAACAAAAAAAAACATGTAGAAAACAGTGAGTGCATTTAATATCACAATAAATGGAGCCATTTCTACTGTATGGTTCAGTTCGAGCTGATGTGCCTTATTCTTCACTCCATCCATGCTAAAACTCCTGTCAGCGGAATGTTCCGGAATGTGATTATTCTTTATGCTTTGTAAAGAGGTTGCTGTGTTTGTCGGTGCAAAGGGTTATTCCCAGCCCATCGCCACACGTGGTAAAATGACCTTGTATTTCATTAACTGATAATGAAATGGATTTATTCCGCTAACGGTTTTAATTAAAATGCTGGAAGTATTGACTCTGTCTTCTCATCCTAATTCCCCAAGATGAATTATATAAAAAAAGGGAAAATAGAGTGCAGAACGTAGGAGAGTTTCTGGCGAAGCGTGGGGACGGGGTGAAGAAAATGCACGATATCATCTCCACATTTATATATTGCATCCTGCTTCTCGGCCACCGCAGCCGAGTTTGAGAAGGTTTTGATGTCTAATTGTTTTCTTTTTTTAATTTAAATCAATTTCTGCTTACCTGAGTGTTTAATTGAAATTATTTTATTTTAAGTGTAATTAAACTATTTCCAGAAGAGGGATTCTCTGCTTGCTGCCAGCACAAACATGATGATATGATATCTACTTTGCTTTACAGTCGCTGCTTCATACTGCCCCTTAATCCCATAAAGGCACATATATATATATATATATATATGTCATAAAGTCATCTTGAATGTAAGGGATTTGGGGAATATCCCCAATAATAAGATGATGAGTCCTTTAGGCAAGGGACAGTTTTGTGACCAAACAGGAACAGAACAGGAAGGAGTGGGATAAGGCAGGACAGAGCAGATGTAAAACCAGGACAAGGCAGGACAGACCAGCAAGAAAGATTTGGACAAACTCAACACAGGAACAGTACTGCAGCAGGAATAGTCAAGAGGGGGTAAGAGCTGAGGTCTTGCCATAGTGATCAAGCTGCCTGAAGATGCTCATGCCTGGAAATGATAAGGGAGGAGGCTTTATATAAGGCACAGTCAGTTCTGACCAATAGGACTCCTGGTTTGTGATGGAAAATCCAGGTGCAAATATGAGAGACCAGAACTTTCCAGCTGATCTTCTAGCTCAGTGGTTAAGGAGAGCAACCAGCAACCACTCACTGCCCAGCAAAGGCTTAAATTTTTTTTGAGGTTTTTTTGTCCCAATTTGACAGACAAGTGTATAGAAATGGATTCTATGGTGGGTCACCACTATACAATTCCTCTTAAACTAGAAAACACTTATTAAAATGAGGTCCATTACATAGTTTTTGAGCCACAAAGCTAATTCACCTGCTTAATTTGGGTCCCCTGAGAAAACCGGTTAAGGAACATGCAGGGGAATAGTTTTGAAGACCCTGATAAGTCTTGATGGATAACACAAGATAACAGCTGCCTGGTAGATCTAGGAACAGCACTCAATAGTAAAATCCAGGTCTCACTGAGACACATTCAGCTACATTGAGTTGGAGAAACAACAGCCTGCCAGAAAGTAGTTCCATCCTAAAGTGCTGGCTCTTTCTGAAAATACATGACCAGGCAAAATGACCAGAGAAGGCTGTCTACACATCAATATCACAGTTAAAAAAAATACACTTGCTGGTTCAGAAATGAAAGTTCTTATTTGCAGTGTAAACAGTGTAATTTAGAAATAAAAACTACACCATAAAAATCGTGACAGAATTCCTTTAAAGTAACTCACTGTCTGCCACTCCCCAGACCAAGTGACTTTTGGAGCCCCCCGCCTGAGGGCAGTAATAGAGTAAGCACAAGATATCTCCAGGTAATATCAGTCCACTCTAGGTGAGGCAGCGCACACATGGAAGAAAGAGGAGGTGGGCATGTGTCTTTTTTTCAACCTAACTTACTATGTTACTATATGTGAAAAAGGTAAGGAAAATAATAAGCAAATAAATATGGTTGGGACAAGGTTATAAACCCAGAAGGAAACAGATATTCTATATTTAAATCCTATCAACAGAAGCCCAACCAGTTGGGTAGAAGACTGTCCAACCCATATTCCTTGAACTGTTAAGGCAGCAGACTTTGAAATGCCACTCAAGAAAGCCGCTAAATGAACCCAGTGGAATTTGTGAAGTCACATGAAAACAGCCCTTTCACCCTTAATTTGCTGTTGCTTCCAGCTGGTCATTTACTAAAATGTGATCATTGGGGCTGGTTTATCAAAAATCGGTAAGGGACAACATTTGTGATCACATTATACTGATCAGAATTATTTCTTCTCTATCTATACAGTTGTGATCAATCTCCGATGAAAGCGGTCATTTGATGACTAATGATCAAAAGAAATAATGTGGGTTTTTTTGCCCATAGAATATTTGAAGCACAACACCAGTTTATGTATAAAAAAAATCCTAATAAAAAAAATGATGGCACATGCACTGGGAAATCTTCTATGAATACAAGGTATAAGAGCTGAATCTATCAAGTTGAAGGGCCTAAACTATAGAGGAAGCAGACCTTAAGGTTACAGGGGAGTGTAGAGGACCCTTCTATGGGACTCCAGCATCTAAGGGGCCAAACTATAGAGGAAGCAGACCTCGAGGTTACAAGGGAGTGTAGAGGACCCTACTATGCGACTCAACATCTAAGGGGCTAAACTGTAGAAGAAGTAGACCCTGAAGTTACATGGGAGTGTAGCAGACCCTTCTATGGGACTCAACATCTAAGGGGCTAAACTGTAGAAGAAGTAGACCCTGAAGTTACAGGGGAGTTTAGAGGACCATTCTATGGGACTCAACATCTAAGGGGCTAAACTGTAGAAGAAGCAGATCTTGAGGTTACAGGGGAGTGTAGGGACCCTTCTATGGGACTCAGCATCTAAGGGGCCAAACTATAGAGGAAGCAGACCTTGAGGTTACAGGGGAGTGTAGAGGACCCTTCTATGGGACTCAACATCTAAGGGTCTAAACTGCAGAAGAAGTACACTCTGAAGTTACCGGGAAGTTTAGAAGACCCTTCTATGGGACTCAACATCTAAGGGGTTAAACTGTAGAGGAAGCAGACCTTGAGGTTACAGGGGAGTGTAGAGGACCCGTCCATGGGAGTCAACATCTAAGAGGCCAAACTAAAGAGCAAGCAGACCTTGAGGTTACAGGGGAGTGTAGAGGCCCAACAAGGGAATCTAATCAAGAGCAATATAAGTAGAATGGGTCATCATACCTATATTATGGGGTGGCCCTCAAATTAATTTATGGGGCCCAGTAACAGCTATTTACAACACTGCAGCATTGTAAACTGTACACTGTAATATACACTCATAGGCATGTTAACAACAACATGGTTATACTAAAATATATAGAGTTGTATGTTAATAGTTTACATATGCATTGAGCAATACACAGGTATGCCACACCAGATAGAAGATAACATACACTGGAACACTGCCATGATTATTATTATACCCACCACAGATATATGATATATCAATATACCCACCACAGAAAGAGAGTGTAACTGACACACCTGTTCAGCAGTAACACACAAACCCTTAATGAAATACAAATATATATGCCTTGTATATAGTGGGCAGATTAATAAAACGCTGCAGACCTGGAGGAATCATCCTACCGCACCAGAGAAAGATAATTTTAAAGGATTAATTCTGTATCCGTGCTGCCGGACCCTCTGGCACAGGTAAGCTTCAATCAAAGCAACAACATATATCGGTGAGTCCTGTGCGCAGAATCTCATGCATTCTCTGTATTTTTAACCCTGCATGCCTCTGATAGAATTCGTTGAAGGTAAATCATTTTGCTGCATTGTTATTCAGAGGACAAAATAATCAGCATTCAAAATATTTTACAGCTCTGAGGGGGATCATTTAGGAGGGGACGGAAGGGAGGAGGCGAGAGGAGGGAAACACCGCACAGTCAACAACAACAGGAGCATATGCTGAAAGTAATAAGATACAAGGCTTTATGGGCCCTGAGAGAGACGAGAGAGGAGTGTGTTTGTACAACTTTAATGGAGCAGCATGGCTGGGTGAGCATATATTTAAAATATATTATCTGCCTAGGGAGGGGAAAAAATGGTGCCCTCCAAGGATTCAATGTGAGCAGAGAGAATAACAGTTTTGCCAAAAGAATGATCTGAAAGATAATAAATACATGTACAAGGCCCTGGTCACAATCAGTGTAGGTCCTGTAGTGATAAACTGGCCCTTGCCCACTGCCCAGGGAGGATTCATTTTAAAGTTCTAAGCACAAGACCATTAGTGTCCGCTATGAACCATTAAAAATGAGCTTTGCTGCCACAGGGCACATATAATTACATATAGTGGCTCCAGGGCTTAGGGGTGTGGGTAAGACATTTACTTGTATTAAACACCTTTTAACTCAAGGCTGATCCAGATTTTAACTTTTATATGTTTGGATCTCATGAGCAAGACCAGTAAGACAAAGCTCTGTGCTCATTATGCATGCTCACCTGAATACACCAAGGTAAATAAATGAACTTTTATTATGATTTGTTTAGGGACGTGTCATGCCCAGGATCAGGCAGACAATACCCAGGCTATCATTGTTTATACCCTACCATTGATCTCTCTAGAGTTGCCTGCCTTTGTCTTCTTCTTGTATCTAGCTGTCAAAACTTGATAGAATGGAGAGAGAATCACTTGTGGTCCTTAGCATTATGCATCTGCCCCTGAACACCTAGGGGTAAATTTATCAAAGAGTGAAGTTCCGCCACTAGAGTGAAATTTCGCCACTCTCCATTGATTTCTATGGGATTTTGAAAGGCGTATTCATCAACTGGGGTAAGTGAAATTTCACCCTTTGATAAATACGACTTTAAAAATCCCATAGAAATGAATGGAGAGTGGCGGAATTTCACCCTAGTGGCGGAACCACACTCTTAACTTCACTCTTTGATAAATATACTCCCTACTGTTGGATCTATTGCTGGTATGTGCCACCTCTCTTTTCAATGTAAATCTTTGCCCACTTTCCTACTGCATTATCTCTTAGCAATCTACTTCTTTTCTTATTATATCTTGGTGTAATTCCTACCTCTTTGGCTCATAATCTTTCATTCTTGCCTGTCTACCTTGCACTCAGTCTCCTTAATAATTCATCTTTGGTCCTGTACACTTGCACCAACTAGCTGCTGTCTCTCAGCTCTGCTGTGACTCCTTTTTATATGCAGTCTATCCCTTTCTTCTCTCGTGTTGCTTCTTCTTTTAGACTACAGAATATGTCAAATGGGGAGATTTTTAGCACTTTCTCACCTGCCAGTTCTGAGCAATAAGGATATTGCCATTGAAAAAATTGTGGGTCAAGCCTTTGAAGTCCTGCCAAAGGAGCTTCCAGATGCTCATGTTCATTGTCTTTGCCCAAAAAGCTGTATATATGTTCTTTATCTAATCCTTATCTAGCCTCCCTTTTTCTTTGCTTTCATTCCTCTTGCCTTTCCATGATTTCTCTTCGTAATTTGTGTATGTTTTATATTCCCAGGGAGTCCATGCTCCTTGGGATTCACCCCTTCATTTGCTGGTCTTTATTCTCCTATTCCCACTTTTGCATGTCCTTTGATCTATCCTGCCCTCTCACCTGTGCTTTGTCATCTTCATCTGGTTGCAGAATGTCTGCCTTGATAGTATCCAGCGCACTTAAGATCCAGCCATGCTGCCTCCGTATCTGCCTTTGCAGTTCTTTCCACTGAGCAGTGATCATCTGCAGCATCTCCTGGAAGCCTGGATATGTGATGGAAAACAGAGTTTAGTTTTAGTTTATAGAGCTGACCAGCATGTCACAGTATTACAGTAAATGACGTTGAGCTTCCAATAGTGGCCCATTAAAATGTATTTAGAGTAAAGAGGCTGTGTGGGTTTTGTATATAATATTTGTGTTGAGTACAATAATTAAGGGGTTATTTATAGTAAGGAAGGCATGGTGCAAAGTGCTAAAAATAGCACAGCCATTTTTTGCACTTTGAACACTGCCTTCCTTCATTGCTCTTGTGCCCCTAATTTCTCTTACTTATGCCCCGGAAACTAAAATCACCCCTTATGTGTTTGGATTACAGGTATGGCACTATAGAATGCTTTGGATAAGGGGTCTTTCCATAATTTAGATCTCCATATCTTATGCCTACTAAAAAACATTTAAACATTAATTAAACCTAATGGTATTGTTTTGCTTCCAGTAAGGATTAATATCTTAGTTGGGATCAAGTACAAGCTACTGTTTTATTATTACAGAGAAAAAAGAAATATGTTTTAAAGTTTGATTAATTTGATAATGAGTTTAAGGATAACAGATCTTATACCTTTATATGTGTTGTGCGTATAATACTTTGTGTTGTGCAGTAATACTTTGTGTTGTGGGTTTTCTACTTTTGTTGTCATCGAGAACATGATTATATTTACATAATATAGAAGCTGAAGCTCATCCAATTCAACCTTACACCAAAATAAATGGTGTAAAACAAATCCATCTCTGATTATCTCTGTATGGTATCTCTAATTATATTCAGAAAAGGAAAATTAATAACATACTAAAACGACATACTAAAGTCAATGTACTGTATGTAATTTTATTGGCATGGCAGTTCATTATTCCATCGAGAATAAGACCCACGTGTACCTCTACAGCCTTGGGAAACCTTCCTATAGCGGCCCGTGGATACATACCATTGACCAGATGATACGGAACATATATGGCACAGCAGAGGGCACATTTAAGCTGGGTCACTATGCACAGGCAGAGGGGGAAGAAAGCAGTGTAATAAGCTCTGTCGCAGGAAGCGGAGGTCACAGTGTTAATGTAAATATGAATAATATATCAGACAGAGGCCTGTTATTTACTAGAGCACAGTATGATACTCTGCATCACCATACCTCTTCCCTGTAGCTCATTACTATTTCATGCAGGAATATATGATTCAGTATCAAATCACAGTTAGGCCAGTCTCAGTACACAGAGGGAGGGTGATACCAGGCTCACATGCTCCCCATAGCTAGTTACATGCACTGCTCCCTATTCTAATACATGGCAGTCTGTAGATAGGATTCTCAGTACACTCATGTCAGAAGCTGATATTTGCTTGTCTCATTTCTGTGACTATAAAACATCTCATATTTTGCTTAAATATCTGATAAACAAGTTCTGCTTTGTACTTTTGGCTTTTCCAGGAGGTTTTACTACATGGGCCAATACCCAGCAGGGAGTGAGGGGTCAAAGGAAGTTTGATTTCCTTGTCTTGATTCAACTCAACAGACACATATATCATCGGACAATGCTACAGCCCTGTACAAAAAGGACACTTTTTGTATTCTGTTTCCTTATGTCCCAGAGACATCAAGCTAAATTATACATGAGCTCCACTGGTACCCCCACAAGTTGCCAGTTACCTGGTCTGTGTGATACCAGCACTTCCATCAGCCTGTGCCCCTCTTCCAGGACCGCATCCTTCAGAGTGCTATGACTGTCCACACTTTGCTTGAAGTTCTGCAAGAGATCAGAGCTCTGGGTAAGGTACATGGAAGGATTTGTTCTCCTCACAAAGGTAATAAAGGGGATCCTTACAAGGATGCATATAAGTCTTTTAAAGATGAACCAGGTTTTTATGACCAAACAAATAGACTCACCCATGCCCCAGACCTTCAGCTTCAGGAGAAACACTATACAATTCCTGTATAAATGAGCAGGTCCTTAGTCAATAATTGCTGTCCATTATTTTTTATAAAAGGTTCCAACACCCTTTAAAATAGTGTAAGTAAAGCCTGACTTGTTTTATATTTACATGGGCTCGTGATTCTGTAGGCATGAAATGAGTCAAGCTTTACTTACACTATGTTATAAATGGTATTGGAGCTTTTTAATAAGAAGATACAGTAATTATTAATGAGGTCCTGTTTGTGCCGGCTCATTTATGTCAAGCATTGTATGCTATTTCTCCTTACAAGGATGCATCAAAATTGCTTTTATTTTTAGGGAAGCGGAAAGAAAGCCACCCAACCACCTATTTGTTAAGGGGCCCTCTCGGGTCCTTTTCCTTCCCCCTCCATAAAATATGCCCTGCCACCATGACTGTATTTGAGGCTTATCTTAATAAGTGAAAAATGGTTCTATTAGACTCAATCAATGTTCCATATTTGCTGTAAGGATGAATGAGTCTCCAGTCGTGTTCCTTGTCTCACCAAGTGTGTGTGCAGGTACAGCTGCAGGGCCTCTGTTTCTGGCTGGGGAGGGGTCCAGTTCTCTGTGGCTTCCATTGCATCCTGCAGCCAGTGGATAAATCTATCCAGCTTGGACACAAAGCCCTAAGAAAAAAAATGAGTTCATCAACAGAAGAAATGAATTACAACAGTGCCATCTAGTGCCTTTATAGAGAATTAGTCTGGATAATTGGAAGATTTATTCCACCACTGATTAACCTAAATCATAGGAGCCTTATTGTAACACCCCCCAAATCCCTTTTATAACCTTATCAAACAATGCCTTCTGTTGTTCTGTTAAAAGGGTTCAGAGTCAGAATAAAAGGGCAAATTATTTCAAAATGATAAAAAACAAAAATGAAAATGAATTTTCTATAGAATACTAAAGGTTACCATAAAGGGGTTGTTCACCTTCAAACAACTAATTGTTTTCAGAAAGATCACCAGAAATAATGAATTTTTCCAAATGCTTTTTCTCTTCTATGTGTCCATAATATTGAAGTGTAACATCTGATTTTTCACTTTCTAAAGCAGCTCTTGGAGGAGGGGGGTCACTGACCCTGCAAGCTGTTCTAAATTGATACATTTAGTTGATACATTCAATCAAAAAAACTTGGGAAAATCCTATGGGAGCTTCCCATAGGGTTATATAGCAATTTTTAAAGGGCCAGTACTTTGACAATCGAATTTGAATTCGTATTTTCGAATTTGGCCTATTCAAATCGAATTTTGGGCTATTCGATAGTCGGAAGAGCCCAACATTAAATTATAAATTTTTAATTCGAATTTTCACTTCGAATCAATTTGAACCTTAGTAAATCTGCCCCTAAATATTGCAAAACTGTAGCAGTTTAGAGTCTGCACCTGAATTACTGAGCTGCTAGACTCAAACACTAGAGACAGGGACAACTTCAATTTTAAACTTAGATCTTGGAAAACAGTAAAAAAGAAATAATGGAAAGTAATTGAAAAAAATTATATATATATCTATACATATATACTCTATTTGAAGTCTTACTTAAGCTAATTTGAAATCTCTGCTGTCATCCCCAGGACCAAATCCTAGCACTTAATATTAATATGCCATATTTTGGGGGCCACATCTCCCTAGAGATTATCAGAAATAATGACTTTTCCAAATCCTTTTTATCCCTTTTATCTATGTGTCACCAATATTGAAGTGTAACGTGTGATTTTTCACCTTCTAAAGCAGCTCTGGGAGGAGGGGGGTCGCCGACCCTGTAAACTGTTCAAATTGATACATTTAGTTGGTACATTTCTTGTGCTTGTCCCTGCTGAGCAGAATCTCTGGGTCTCATTACAGGCAGCTGTTAGAATTGATACAATAGTTGCTGATACCATTGGGTGTCTCAATCTGTTGTTGCTATGGATGGTAAAGACCTGTCAACTGCCATTACCATGTGCTTAAACACCTGCTACTTATTTGACTCTCTATGTGAGTTACTATCAAATAAGTAGCAGGTGTTTAATGGTAATGGCAGTTGACAGGTCTTTACCATCCATAGCAACAACAGATTGAAACACCCGATGGTAAATCACATAGAGATGAAGTAGTTTTACTGGATGGAGTATATCCTAGGCACATGGATGCTCTATGGCCACACATCAATACAAATTGTATGTAAGCTATATGAGATATCAGAAGGAGTGATTGCATGGAAGTGATATATTATTCCAATGTGTGTGACTCAGATTCTTTCTCAATGCTTTTTATCTTTGTAACTCAAGCATTTTTAATCCATTTGTGTTTTAAATATCTATAACACTGGTATTTGCAATCTATTTTACTTGTATAACCTTGTAATGAGCTGATATATGAGAGATATGGATAGTATTTGCA
>CM044445.1:99213312-99233662 GCA_024363595.1 Xenopus borealis | reverse complement strand
AGCACAAATTCGCATCTTAGTGAATTTGTGTAGTGCTGGTGAAAATTTGCCTGGCGAAGTTGCGGCCAACGTTAGCGAAGCCAACGCTAGCAAATTTTCACATCTTAGTGAATTTCCCCCTCAGTTGTTTCAGTGGAAGAGGTGTAGGGTTGTCACCTGGCTGCTATTTTACTGGCCTGGCCGGTAAAAATTATGGCTGATCCCAATGTTATTAATAGGGAAAAAAGATAAATATATAGGAAGGTGGCATTTTTTTTAATGGGCCTCCCTGGGCATCTGTATATCTAGTCTACTAGAATATTATGCAAATATTAAATAACCCCTATAGGACTGTTTTGCTTCCAATGAGGATTAGGTATAGTTATAGGTCAAAATGGCGCCCAAACAATCATGTGACATCATCATCAAGTGTATATAGTAAAGTTTTAAATGTACATTCCGTAACAACTTTGGAGCTGTTCATTGCCCCGTGCTGATCAAAATTGTGTAAACCACTGTGTGCGACCCATACCCTATTCCTTGAACCAATTAGTGCAACATGTTTCCCATAGTGTGTTTGTGACAAATAAGAAAAAAACTAGAATAAGAAAATAAGCAAGCGTCTAGTGCGCTCCTCCTGAGCAGGAGTCATCGTTCTTACCCCAGGTGAGTGCAGGGCGCCATTTTTGACCTATATTAAGGCTCACAGTTTGTATTGTATACACTTCCTGATGAAGACTCGTGTTTAAGCGCCGAAACGTCGAAATAAACACCTTTTTTTGTTTATAAAAGACCTGTGAGTGCGGTTTTGTGGTTCAATGTAATAGACTTTTTATAACCCAGCACCCAGGCATTGACTAGTATTTGGTTTTGAGTGCACCGGTCTGGAGATATTTGGAGATATTTATATATATAAATCCGGTAAGAGTGCAAACACCGTATGACTTTTATATATATATATATATATATATATATATATATTATATATATATATATTTGAACATTATAAGGGTTTTGTTGGTTCTATTGCATCCTTACACAAAGATGCATATTTCTCATGCTGTGCAAAATTATATATATATCAATACCAATATCACTAAATCACCAGGCATTGCCGTGCTAAAAGCAGCGTAAATGTTTTCCACTTAAGATTCTGGCATAAAATAGCAGCAGCTGATTGGAAATGCT
Organism: Xenopus borealis; assembly: GCA_024363595.1. NCBI lineage: Eukaryota > Metazoa > Chordata > Amphibia > Anura > Pipidae > Xenopus > Xenopus borealis. The sequence goes on along the minus strand of CM044445.1, from coordinate 99,232,495 downwards.
ATGTAAATGAAATACCCAGCCTTATAAATCCGCCGTTTATTTTTTACCGAATTGTTAGTGTTCTTACACTGTTTTACCAGTCTAATTAATTATTCACACAGCATGATAAATAGGAGTCAGGAGATCCTATAATAACAGAGGAGAGTGACTGAGAACAGTTACTACACAAAATGGCCACAGGGGGGCACTAGTCTGCAGTGCAGTGGCATTGTATGTACAGTGTATAGAGATGCTCTGCCTCACTCTAGGAATAATAATACCAGTTGTACCTGATCATGGGACAAAAAACCGTACTGGCTGCAAAAAGGGCAACTATCAACCCCAAATGTTGTTTGTTTTATTCATTTTTTGTAACTATTAATATAAATTAGAAAGGGGTGGTTCACCTTTACGGTAACTTTTAGCATGTTATAGAATGGCTTATTCTACACAACTTTCTAATTTGCCTTTATTTTCTTTCCTTATTAAAGTTTTCCAATTATTGGCCTTCTTCCTCTGACTTTTTCCAGCTTTCAAATAGGGTTCATTACCCCCATAAAATCCTCTGTAAGGCTACAAATGTATTCTTATTGCTACTTTTTATCACCATCTTTCTAATCAGGTCTCTCCTATTCATATTGCAGCCTCTTATTCAAATCAATGCATGGTTGCTAGGGTGATAGACAAATATCTGGGGACAGTGAGGTTGGGGAATGCAGTTGCTGGGTTTACATCACTCCTAGGGACTGGAGTCCAAAACTGCACTGCATATTCCAGATGAGGTCTTACTAGGGATCTATAAAGAGGTATAATCATGTTTTCAACCCTTGAGTTTATGCCCTTTTTTATGCAAGACAGAACCCTCAGAGGCCAGTGAAATTTAACAAGAGGAGCAGTGCTGCAGTGATTATATTCAATAGTGGGGTGTTTAACAAATTGGCACTCAGCCCCTCCCCCCAATTAAAGGAACTATAACACCAACATTTTTAAGTAATCATGTACTGTTGCCCTGCACTGGTAAAACTGGTATGTTTTTTTCAGAAACACTACTATAGTTCATATAAACAAGCTGATGTGTAGCAATGGTGGAAATAGAATAAAGGGTATATGGCACAGGTTAAATAGTGTATAACAGACCAGGGCCGGTTTTAAGCACATTGGACCAATTTGGCCCAATTGGGCCCCCGCACTTATGGGGGCCCCGCTCCAGTGGGAGCTTTGATTCCTATTCCCATAATTCCCCAGTTGCCCAGCCTACCCCCATCCCCAACTGGCAGCAATCACTTGGACAGAGGGTAAAGCAGGCACTATTTTCCCATCCAGCTCTGTGACCCTGCGACAGACAGCAAAGTTCCTTCTAGGGGGCCCCACCAAAATGGTTCCAATTGGGCCCCGCACTTGGTATGGCCGGCCCTGTAACAGACAACACCATTATGTTCTACAGAGCTTATCTGCTGTATAACCTGAGCCTTTTCTCCTTTGAATGGCTGCCCCATTGCTACACAGCAGCTTATTTATATAAACAAAAGTAGTGTTTCTGAAGCAAACACTGCAGTTTTACCAGTACAGTGCAACACTGCATTATATTTTTATTACTTTAAAACACTTTAATATTTTGATGTTACTGTTCCTTTAAGCCTTTCTTTCTCCTTTAAAAACCACAAAAATAAAATAATCTGGGCCTGTGTTAGGCCTGTATAGGTAGAATTACTTATAACACTATTAAGGCTGTACAGTGGGGGAGATCAGGGCCTTAAAGGAAAACTATACCCCCAAAATGAATACTTGAGCAACAGATAGTTTATATCAAATTAAGTGGCATATTAAAGAATCTTATCAAAACTGGTATATATATTTAAGTAAATATTGCCCTTTTACATCTCTTGCCTTGAACCACCATTTTGTGATGGTCTGTGTGCTGCCTCAGAGATCACCTGACCAGAAATACTGCAGCTCTACCTGTAACAGGAAGAAGTGTGGAAGTAAAAGACACAACTCTGTCTGTTAATTGGCTCATGTGACCTAACTTTATAGTTTGTTAGGTATGTTTGTCTGCACCGAATCATACGATCCCAGGAGGCTGACCTTATTTTTTAAAATGGCTATTTTCTATTTATGATTACCCAATGGCACATGCTATTATGAAAGTGTATTATTATGAAAATGGTTTATTTACATGAAGCAGGGTTTTACATATGAGATGTTTTATCTTTTTATAGAGACCTACATTGCTCAGGGGGTATAGTTTTCCTTTAAGAAAATTCCGAATGCAGTGTTATAATGTACCAATAAGAAGTGTTCTGGCCAAGGCAGCATGGAAATATTTCTGTGTATTTGTAGTCACTAAAATAAAGTCCATTATCTAAGCAAACGCTGAAAATATGTAAGTGTCCTTGCAAGGTAGCGACAGCTGATGTCTATTTAAAATACATAGTTGCCAACACTGGAAAATGATTTTTTCAGGGACACTTCACTGTTGAACTGATGTGCCACATACCACTCTTCGTTGGCACCTTCCTACCATGTTTGCAACGCCAACTGAGGCTGCTGCTCCTGCTGAGTATGAATTCAGTAAAATATCAGATTGGATCAGTTGATGAAAATGAGTGATGTGGTTTACTGAACTGCTGCTGGGCAACTGAACAAATTCATTTTCAAACTTTTACATTTTTTTTAGAACTTTAGAAAAATAAAGAAAATCTCTGTGGAGCACCATAGCATAGTACTGGGTGAGGCTTTAGTCAGATCATGGGAATGGTTTTGTCATAATGGGGTGTGGCCTGGTGAATAAGGGTATCACCGAGCATCATTTTTTTCATTGGGTCCCATTCTACTTGTTGCTGGGAGGCCCATGTGACCCCCTCCCTGGGGTCAAGGCCCTTGAATGCCAGAGTATTTTAATAAAAGTACAATTACTTGCTATAATTTAGAGCCAGGTGTTGAGATCCCATAACTCCTTCCTTTATGTTTTTCTAGGCATAAGCTGCTTTGGACATGGTTATCTCTTCTATGTGCAGAGGGATGGTGCTAAAGGATCTCAGACAAGATGGAATCTAATGGCATTCAGCTGGCAATTTCTCCCTTCGGAAGACATTTGATGTATAATAGTAACAGGGCAGGTATGGGTAATTTTTTTTTTATAGTTTTTTTGTCTTTAGTTTTTGTTAAGACAAACAGAGCAACAGGGAAACGGAAGTTACTCCATGTTTCGATAATAGCAGTGCACAATGGACTAAGCCTATGATTAAGTTCCCACAAGGCACGAAACGCGTAAGGCTACAAATTTATATTTTTTTAACTGCATCGATTATTGGAGTGAAGTTATTAATTCAGCCGTCGAGCATGTTCTATGAGTTAATGGTCCCACTATATATATAATTAGTTGGACAGCACTGGATTAACCTAATATTTGGTACAAGGATGCTGCACTGCTGTTTCAAAAATGTGTAGTACAGTAGACATGGGTGTAGATACTACTATTTGAACCTCACCTGGATTCCTTCCCACACATGCCGATCGTTGTCCTGCCTCTGTATGTCCCACATGAGCTTCTGTATGAGTTCTGCTCTGTTCTGGCGTTTACTGCTTGTTGATCCAGATAGCTGGGGTGTTGATTGGCCACTGCTATTGAAATAAGAGGCCAGGTCACTGGGGGTGCTGGGGGAGAGGCAACGAGGAGAACTGGGACCAATCTCAGAGCCTGAGCTGATCTCCCAATCTTCCACATCCCTAAAGGGTGTCTGGGAGTCCTCAGGTGCAGGAGACACTAACTGGGAAAGACTTCCAAGACGCAAGGCAAGGACATCAGTCTGATGCAAGTGGGAAGGAAGTGCTAAGAACTCATCTGATCCATACCAGCTGCTGGTCTGTAGGTCATTTGGTGGTGAGTCTAGAGTTTTGTGGTCTTCCCACATCCGTCTTGTGTCTTCTTTTGGTGTTCTATGCGGGGGACTCGTTTCACTGGGGGACTTTGCTGTGTCTAGGCACTGTGGCTTCTCACTGTCTAAGTCTTTGCTACCTTGCATTTTGCTTGCCTTTCCATCCTCTGCATCTAGATGACATTTGGATTTTGTAGGAGCAGTGGGAGTGTATGGAGGTGTCAGTGTGAGAGTTAGGTGGTTTCGGGGTGAGGAAGGACATGGAGGCTGAGAGGAGTTCATTTCTACAGATGTCCCAATACACCCTGCTTGTCCAAAATGACCAGCATCATTAAGGAAAAGCCCCCTCTTGGGAAGTGATGGGCGGGTAGGAGAGTCACTTCCATGGTCACTGCTGTCTTGTAGGGGTCTTTTAGGGGTGGTACTTTCAGCCAGAGAAAGTGTTCTTGGGGGCTGTTGTCCTGATTCTGCTGTTTTTATGGGAATGCAGTCATTCTCCTCCTTATTCACAGGCTGCTCATTGCATTCAGGGGCAACACTCAAAAGGCCAGGACCCTTAACCAGATCTGGAAACTCTTCTTGCATAGCGCTGTATGTCCAGGCCTTTAGTGGCTTAGCAGGTAGCATGTGGTTCTCCTCCTCCCTGGGGCTGTAATCTGATAATTCATAGGCTGTGATCCCACAGTCCAAGGAGAGGTAGTCTGGGGGGCATCTAATGGTCAGTTGACCTGAACAATCCACCTCTGTCAGAGCATCAAGCCTGTCCTGTAAGAGAAGTGACTTTATAGGTTATGTTTGGCTTTTTCTGATTAAACAAAGACCCAATATAACATTTCTAAAGTTAAATATTTTTCCTCATGTCATAGACATCCAGTTATACAGAGAAAAAATAAACCCTGGTTTTAAAACATAAAGGTAGTTAGGTACAAACAAAACTGAGGGTAGAGAATCAAGTCTAATTCCATGAATCAACTAGCAAAAGTGACCTTACTGATCACTGATTATAAGTCACTAATCTTTGCAGATGTACAGTGCATTTTCCATATGAATAACAGCTCTTGTGCAAAATAATATTATTGTAGATGACATGTAGGACGAACTGTGATCTTTGGAAAGATAATCTTAGCTCTTTTAGGCTTACTCTTTCTTCCTACTCAGCCTTCCCCCCAAAATCTCTGTACCAAATGAGCAGGGAACCCACACTTGCCTCCTGGTTTTCCTGGGTGAATGCCTGCAGAATGTCCGTTTGACGGGTGTAGTTGCCGTTGCTATCCTGTAGCCCCTGAAGGATCCTCTCCCTGAGAACGAGGACAGACACCCGGAGCTGGTGCCACAGCAGCTGGACAGTGTGGATATCAACAATAACATTGACAGAGTATGAAAGGAGCTTCAGGGAGAACTCGGTGTCCAGCAGGGCGTGGATCTGTTCCACGTGGTCTGAGATGTCCTCACATATTTCCTGCCACAAGGGAAAATGAGAGGAAAAAGTAATAAGAAATGGATATTGGTGGGAAACGCATATTTGCGTTTAAAGGGGAAAGAAAGGTTATCGTGACTTTTGGGGTGCCAAGGTGCAGAGCAAATCAGGCTTCCACTGTGAGAAGGGGCCACAAGTTGGACACTATAATAGTATTTCTTGCTCTTGCATTGTCATTAAAGCAAAGCCATGTAATGGTTATATGGCGTGTTATCCAACATGCTTGGATTCTCCTGCCATGTCAACCTACTATACAGTTCCACTGTCCCTTCCAGGGGATATGATCCCCACTTCTGTTGCTGATACGGATACTACAGGTGCTGTTGAACTACCTGCTATGGTAGGCAAAATATATGGTATATTATCCTTACTACCGACAACTGGTTCTCTTAAGGGCCCTGCTTTGAAGAATCTAAAGAGAATTCAATTAATGATATTAATCTGTCTGAACTAGCGTCATCTTCAGGGAACTGTATTATAAGTTGTGGCTCCATTTTCTGGCATGGAAGGAGTTATAAGAACAGTAACAACAAAACTTTACTGGTAAAACTGATGCTATATGGCACAGGTAGGGTTGCCACCTGGCCGGTATTTTACCGGCCTGGCCGGTATTTTTGATGGTTGAGCCCAATGTTATAAATAGGAAAAAAAGATAAATATATAGGAAGGCCGGTATTTTTTTCAAGAAAAGGTGGCAACCCTAGGCACAGGTTAAGTAGTGGATAACAGATAGCACCATTATGTTCTACAGATCTTGTCTGCTGTGTAACCTGAGCCTTTTCTCCTTTGAATGGCTGCCCCCATTGCTGCACAGCGGCTTATTTATATAAACAATAGTAGTATTTCTGATGCAAGCACACTGCTTTTACCAGTGCAGGGCAACACTGCATTATATTTGTATTACTTTAAAACAAATTAATTTTACTGTTCCTTTAACAACACAGGAACAAAGCCGCCATTACTTGATAAGGCATGCACACTCATGTGGGTTTAAACGCTCTCGCTCCATAAGCCTTTGTCCCACTTCTGTTTCCACAGCTGTCTGACAGCCAGAAGGGAAAGAATAACAGGATCACCATTACTGCAACCGTAAGAGCTTGCAATCCAATGTGGTATTACAAGGTTTGTGTTGAAGCTGAGACATACACGAGCTTGCACATGTAGGAGAGAGGCAGTGGGCAGCCTCCCTGGCTTGTGCGTGTCTCAGGGCGGATGACACAAGAGGACAGCTGCCATTACACTTTCTCAGCTGTCGGGACATTTTCCTTCTAAACATCCCAAACACATTGAGATAGTTCAGCTGCCAGCCAAGGAGGGGGCTTCACCGGGCACAGGGGCTACGCACTTTACTTACTGCATTTAATACATTTGTTTTGTGTATTTTCTTCAAGCCAGAAATTCTATATGGACAAATAAACGAACCCTACAATGGTCCTCATGGTGCAGGAATAAAGGAAGAATATGTGTAACCTACAGTAACATGCAGGTAAGTACACGGTCTAGCTCTATCCTACAGAATAGGTCTGAAAGCAGAAACAAACACCAACAGACGCCCTACCTGGTTTCAAGTGGCAGGCACACCCCCCGACACCTTGTCCGCCAGTCAGATCACACGCTTCTCATTTAGGGTCTCTGCCTGGGTCTGGAAGACCCTCAGTCTCAACCATCTTCTGCAAACAAGCAGCCACTCACTGCCCCTCCCCAAGGCTATTTTAGGATCTGATCTCTCACCAAGGAATATGTGACAGAGACTGGGAGAGACCCTTAACTCCTGCACTGCTGTGTAATGTAATAGTTAACCTTGTAGTGCTGCATCGGGAGCCTCTGATACTGGGAATTGCATGGGAGACTTTAACCTTGAACCATGTGGAAGTGGAAAGTTTTACAATCTTCTGCTGTTATTTGTACAACAAATAGACAGCATAAGCATAGCTGTCTCTGTATTAATGTAGAAGGCTCTGCATTGGCACACAAGGCATTGTATTAAAGCAGAAGGCTCTTTATTAGAATATAAGGCTCTGTATAGGCACACAAGCATCTGCATTAGCACAGCAGGCTCCATATTAGAGCAGAAGGCTCTATATTAGCACAGAAGGCTCTGTATTAAAGCAGAAGGCTTTGTATTAGCGTAGAAAACTCGGTTTTGGCACAGAAGCTTCTGTATTAGCATAGAAGGCTCTGTATTAGAGCAGAAGATTCTGTATTTGCACAGAAGGCCCTGTATTGGCACAGAAAGCTCTGTATTAAAGCAGAAGGATCTGTACTGGCATAGAAGGCTCTGTATAGGCACGTGGACCTCTATAATAGCACAGAAGCCTTTGTATTAGCACATAAGACTCTGTATTAGAGCTGAAGCTCTGTATTAGCATAAAAGGTGTTATAATAGTGTTTAAAGCTCTGTATTGGCACAAAATGCTCTGTACTGGCACAGAAGCATCTCTATATCAACAGAAAGCTCTGTTTTAGTGACACAGAATGGCAAAATTCATATTTACTTATGAATAATCATATTACCGTTGGAATGCAAAGTTAGGAAGCCTGTCACTTAGCAGCTATTGGTGAGCTGAAGACGATGTGAAGTGTAGTTTCACGGCTCTCATATGTGGTATAGTGAAAGAATGAGCATGCACATCAATCATCTGATCCCAAAATAGGGCCTCGTCATTAACAGTGCAGCTCTTGTGATCTAAAACTTACATCTTTACCAAGCATTCTGGGAATTGTGGTTCTTGGTAGCACAGTTTTACAGAAATGGTATCCCAACTGGATTATTATGCTGTATAATTAAACATCATGGAATTGTTTATATAGTAAGAGGCTGTGTGTTTTTGCTATGTCGCCTGTATATTGGCACATTAGTGCTTCATTTGAAGCTGAGACTAAGATCCCTCTTAGGCCCAATTAGTGCTTGGCTACAATCCATGTGCAGTCAAATGCAGACGGCGCCCTCCAATCTGGTTATTTATATGTCAGGAGCACAATTAGACACTTGTCTGCACTTGTACAGAGGCACCGGAAGACTGTGAGCCGGGCCGGGCAGTGGTTTGAATGGCAGACTGGATGATGAATAGTATAAAATTCTATTATAATAATATTATATATAATATTCAGGCCACAGCAAATAAACATGAAAATTAGGAGTGGCTCATGGACATTGCCCTATCCATCCTCTAACTTGTGTATCATTCAGACTTACAGGCTACAACATGGCCCTGTACTGTACTCTGATCCTAGCAACAGACCCGGCTAGGGTTGCCACCTTTTCTTTAAAAAAAATACCGTTCTTCCTATATATTTAGCATTTTTTCCTATTAATAACATTGGGATCAGCCATCAAAAATACCAGTCAGGCCGGTAAAAAACTGGCCAGGTGGCAACCCTAGACCCGGCTGACCAGACACAGGTAATTTCTACATTCGTTTTTTCACTTTTGTCTGTGGTCTTTATAAATAGCTCCGTACTTATTTGTCTGCATTAAACTATCTACTAGCGCAGTGATCCCCAACCAGTAGCTCGTGAGCAACATGTTGCTCTCCAACCCCTTGGATGTTGCTCTCAGTGACCTCAAAGCAGGTGCTTATTTTTTAATTCCAGGCTTATAAGCAAGTTTTAAGTGCATAAAAATGAAGTATAGTGCCAAGTAGAGCCTCCTCTAAGCTGCCAGTCCACATAGGAGCTACCATATAACAAATTACAGCCCTTATTTGGCACCCCAAGGGATTTTGGGTTATGTTGCTCCCCAACTCTTTTTACATATGAATGTGGCTCACGGGTAAAAAAGGTTGGGGACCTATGTACTAGCACCTTGCCTCTTAAACACATCAGTAAACCTCATACCAAACAGTCAGGTCTTTGCTTTAAATTTATGGCTTGTGGTCTGAGTAAATTTCTGATTGGTTGCTATGGGCAACTGTCCTGGTAGAATTTAGCACCTATGTTAGTAAATGAGTCCATACAATGTAATCTCAGCATTTAAGAGAAATTGATAAAATTCAATTACTGGCCATATATATCTTATGTCAGATGAACCATCGTCTGTGCCAATATTCCAACCTGCAACTAACCATTTAGATTAATATAAAGTAGTAAAGAAAACAAATTAAGCGATGTTCAGCCCATTAATTGACAGATAGCAATCGTATGATCTTAAGTTATGTCCGACAAATAGTAGTGACATTGTCCAGCTGATATATTTAGATACAATACATGCAGAGATATTATCAGTAGCCGTTAGAAAACTTCCAACCTGTCCAATCAACTGAACGACCACTCGTCATGGTACAAAAAGTGTTGGGACAATCCACACACAGTCTGAAAATTGTATGAATCTTCGTTTGAATGAATCTTCGTATGAATCTTTGTGTCAATGGCCAGCTTAAAGGCTAAGTAAACCTTTAAGTGAATGTAAAATTTAGAAACCTTTCTCAAATCTTTCCTAAGCAGAAGAACATTAGAGGTGCCTTTTTCTTTCCCCTGACAAATTCCTTAACCCCCAGTCATTCAGTACCGAGTCCAATCCTTGCAATTCACCACTGCCGTTGAGTCTTTGCCCACTCTGTGCCCCCCCCAGAGATGTCAAGTCTCATTGACATTTATTTTGGGTACTTACCCAATTTAGGCCATTTTTTCCCCATCCCCCTGTAACTGAAAGGGATTCCCCTGATTCCACAAAAATGGCATTTGTGCAGTGAGTATTCAGTAATATCACTACGCACTGTGCACATATGCAGTGACATCACTGGGAAACCCCCCATAAGCCACACCCACTATATTGACGTCTCTGCCGCTCCATAAAAGTTTGTTTAATAATCTGCTACTAGGGAAAGGGGATAAGGCTTGATAAGGCTGGAATAGAGATGGAGATTGGGGATGATTAGAAAGAGAAACTGTTTGGTCAGCAGAATACCAGTGCACCCCAATATCCCATTCACAACTGTACCCCAGCTCATACAGAGAATGCATTTTCCATTTACATGTAGAAAGAAAAAACGTTTCCTTTCAGTCCACAGGATCCATTGTCAGGTAACTTTTAGTCAATTCTGCTGCTTTTTTGTTCTATTGTTTTGTTCTATTGTGAAATACAGGATCAAAGATCTGCAGATATAATACGTGGCATAGAAAGAATAGAATGAAACAACTGTTGCATCAGGGAGGTTAGAGCCAGAAAACGATCCATTGCAACATTCAAGGTTATGTGGATAAATTAACACTTTGAGGGTGGCATGAATTGGTCTACAAGGAGGATATTCGGAAAGGTAAAAAGCTATGGTGCCCTGTAACTCTAGTGCCAGCACTGGAGATCTGACAGCGTTCTGCACATAGAACTTGCGTTTCTGCCGGTAGGTGCAGAGCATCACCATGAAGTGATAATTATACCAAGTTGCTAATGACAGTGTCACTTTACACGAGTTGGAATATTTATCACACCGCTTAGCAGCTAGCCTACTGACTGAGCAAAAATGAATAATCAAATAACAGCTTAAAAGGCTTTCTATGATTTCTATTAAAGGGCAACTCAACCCCAAAATAAAAATGTGCCTAATGAAAGAAAACTTAATTCTAAGCAACATTACAATATACATTCATTACAAATTTTCACTGCTTTTAAAGGGGTAGTTCAAACAACTAGTTGTTTCCAGATAGATCACCAGAAATAACAACTTTTTCCAGTGACTTTCTATTTTTTATTTGTGATTGTTGGTCTAATATTGAAGTGTAAAGTGTCATTTTTCACCTTCTGAAGCAGCTCAGGTAGAAACTGTTCTAAACTGAAACATTGAGTTGATATATTTCTAATGTTTGTCCCTGCTGAGCAGAATCTCTGGGTTTCATTACAGGCAGTTGTTAGTAACTGAAAAAAGTGAAAGTGGAAAGTGAATAGCCTCTTAAAATTTACTTGTAAAAACAATTGATACTGAAAGCAGCATTTGCTTTACTCTTGTTTGTTACTTTTTTAAAGGTTTATGGTCATGGGAAAGTTAATAGTGCTACTCCAAGCAGAATTCTGCACTGAAATCCACTTCTCAAAAGAGCAAACAGATTTTTTAATATTCATTTTTGAAATCTGACATGGGGCTAGACATTTTGTCAGTTTCCCTTTTGCTCCTGGTCATGTGATAGAACTGCTTTCTGGCAGGCTGTTGTTTTTCCTTCTTTTTGCAATTTCAGTAATCTGGTTGCTAGGGTTCAAATTACCATAGCAACCATGGACTGATTTGAATAAGAGGGCATATGAATAGGAGCGGGTCCGAACAGAAAGATGAGTAATAAAAAGTAGCAATAACAACACATTTTTAGCCTTACAGAACATTTGTTTTATATGGGGTCAGTGATCTCCATTTGAAAGCTGGGAAGAATCAGAAGAAGGGACATAATGCAAAAACTATTTAAAAAATTTAAAAATAAAAGCCAATTGAAAAATTACTTAGAATTAATCATTCTATAACATACTACAAGTTAACATAAAGGTGGACCACCTTCTGTTTTGTCGTATCTACTTTACAACTATTCATTGTAGCTGCACTCTGTATAAGTGTTTTCTGTATTAAGAGGCCTGTTATTCTCGTTAGAACAGAGACCAGGTATCATTAAGGATCTTGTAACTGGCCTTGCCCACTACTGGCTACACCTCCATGCTATTTGTATCAGCGCTGGGACGTGTGGGATATAAGCCCAGTTACCTTCAACCTAGGAACAATTACTATGAGAGCAGCCCCTGTGAGGCCAGAATGCCAATGGCAAATATATGTTATGGGGACCACAGGGTATGGAAGACAGGTACTGCTGGTCAGCTTTGTCAGCAATATATGAGAGGCATTTAGTACAGAGCATCGGAGAAGCTGGTCTCATTCCCATTGTCTGCTTAAACTTTACTCAATCATCCCCAAATGCTTGCTCAGATCATGTAATAACTCCTTGAAGGGCATGTGATGGCTGACTACATACACAGCATGCTGCAGTCCTCACCCAGCTTATGTTTCTGCCTGGCCAATCAATTTCTAAATGAGCTTTAATGGCATAATCATTGGGGAAAGAGTATGTGAGCATTTTTGTTGTTAAGACTTTTTGGACCATTTAGGTAAAGCTCAGTTAGCACATTCCCAAGTATGCGTATGGCTTTTACTGGCAAGTAACCTGATCATTACCCCATGTTGGACTGGTTTTAATAACATCCAATGGTTGTATACGTAAAAATACCCTACAACAAAAAGTGCAGACTTACTTCTTGCCAGGCCCAGGCCACTTATTTGTACCTTGTTAGAGAACAGTTGTAAAAGTATACCAGCCTGAGACCAATTTAGATGCGCCTCACCTAGTAGGAGAACTTAAGTGCTCTTACATACGAGAGTTTTTACCTGCTCTCCCCCCTGCGGCTGAACACAGCAAAACGGAATGCAGGGGGGAGCGCAGGTATAGACGCACTCAATGTATTTCAATGGGGCTGTACTCACACAATGCATGTAGGGGCCGAACACAGGTTCAGACGTAACATGCTGCATTTTTCCCGCATTTGGCACCCACCTGCGTTCGGGTGAGTACAGCCCCATTGAAAAGAATTGAGTGCGTCTATACCTGCGCTCCCCTGCGGCTGAACACAGCAAAACGGAACGAAGGGGAGCGCAGTTAAAAACGCTTGTGTAAGAGCCCTAAAAAGGCAGCTTTATGTGCTTTACATACTCATATTCAAGACTTTGTAAGGGCTGCACACCTTCTCGGAAATTCCCATATTCAGTCCATATTTCTCCCAATTTCTCTGCCTTTAAACAATCTCTAAAAACACATTTCAGTGTGCCCTAATTGGTACTAAATGCAATGCTCAGTGCCACATCTTACCTCTTCTCATTTTAGATTGTAAACTCTTTTGGGCAAGGGTATCTTTGTATCATCATCGGTTGTTGTTTTCTGGATGTGAATATTTATGTTCATTGTATACACCCTTCTATTGTGCAGTGCTGAAGAATATGCTGGTGCTTTAAAAATGCTTTTTCATAATAATAACCATGTCCTGGAATGTTAACAGTGAGAGGGACACCATAACGTCAGAAGTGCAGCACAAAAATGGAGGAAGAATTGTGCACAATTGGAGACAGCAGTGGCGCATGCTGTTTTGCATGTGTTTTAGCCTTGTGTTCCTAAATGTGTCTTAATAAATTAAGTGGTACGGCAAAAGGGTACATCATTACAACTGGCCATGGATCCAGCACAACTAAACTGATTCAAGAGTAGAGATACTTGATTTAGCAATATAAAGGGATATATATATATTTATATAGATGGACCAATCAGTGTTTTGCCGAACTTTTCTTTTCTCCTGTGTCTGCCAGATACTACCTATAAATATCATATAAATAAAAATAGATATACCGACAAATACAGTTCCCAGTGCCAAATGCACTATACTGTTGTTATAAACAGAAATAGAATATTAAAATAAAGGAGTGCCTAGGTATGGGTTTCCTTTTAGTAAAGTTGCTCTAAAAGCTTTTACTGTGAGATGTAGCAAGATTACTATAAAAGTAGGAAAAAAAAGGCTAAACTACTGGGGGCACTATCGAGTACAAGGTACTATTTAGCAAGATGCTGCAAAATAAAGAATTGTTTAAATAAGACACCGTTGTTTTTATGATACAATACTACATTAAGCTTGTATCTAGCACACACATTTAATCAATGATCCCCTGGAGTCAACTAGATTAGTCATGTTGTACCCAAAATAACCACAAGATGGAGCTTGAGCACGCAAAGGACTACAGTAACTTCAAATCAGTTTTGCAGCCACAATGGCATGAGCCAAGCCTGAAGATGTACAAAAAGCATTTTTTATCACTGCATCATATCTGTTTCTCATGGGAGATATTCCCTCTATGTAGAAGGCAAATGTTACACCCTTCCATTGACACCATTTGTCTCAGGTCTATAATCAAAGCTGGTACACTCTTATCTCCCATATGGAAGGCATGGCTTGCGTTGAGGAGATTTTATGAGATACTAATTTGTTAAACCAGATGTTTTTTAAAATTTACTTTATTGGCAAACTCTTTCACACGGGCGTTTGTTACCTGCGCTCCCCTGCGTTCCGTTTGGCTGCGTTCAACCACAGGGGAGCGCAGGTCTTGTCAATGAAGTTGTACCCACAAGACGGGTGTAAGCGCCGAATGCAGGTTCAGACGCAGCATCTTGCATCTGAACCTGCGTTTGGTGCTTGCATGCGTCTCGTGGTTATGTCATTGAAAAGCGATCCCCTTGAACGCAGCCAAACGGAACGCAGGTAACAAATGCCCGTGTGTGAGGGCCCTAAATAAATAGCATTTGTAGCCTTAAAGAGCATTTGTTTCAGATGGGTTTTTATTTTAACAATAACCATAACGTAATGCATGCAGTACAAAATAAGCAGTTCATATGTGCTAAAAGTAATGGCTGCTGAAAACTGTTCCAAGAACCTCCCAGGCCTAGGCATGCCTGCCAACATTTTGGAAATAGAAGGAGGGGCAAAAAGATTTGCCTTGGACCCCGCCCATTTTTGGCCACATCCCCTAATTAACATATCCATTTTACAACATTAGGCAGATTGTGAAAGTTTGAAAACATTTCTGTTATTACAGTTTTGTTAATGAAGATGAATTGTCCTTTATGCTGCCAATCACAGACCTGCTTATCTTAAATTGTTAGAATTGCTTCAGTGCTTATCTTACATTGTTACAATTGCTTCTGTGCTTATCTTAAATTGTTACAGACGTATCTACAAAACTGCACCTGCTCTCTTCCAAAAGCCAATTAAATTTTAGAAACTTTGTCTCTTTCTCTGGATGTTCAGTACAGGACTGCGGGTTGAACTGTCAAAATTGGGACTATCTAGCGAAAAACAGGTCAGTTGGGAAGTATGTTTTAGGGGTGGTGCGCCACGCAGCTGCATTCTAAGGAGCACTGGGGACACATACAGTAACTCCCAACGGTCTGGTCCATACGCATGTGCGTGAAGGTAGGCTGCCGGGAGCTAAGACCATGAGGCCTGGGGAACCAGTGTAGAAAATCTGGGCCTGGAACCTCCACTATTTTACTATAAAGGAAGCCACACATTAATGGTGCACTTCACCCATTAGATTTAAAGGTATATAAACAGTAAGTACTTTTTCCTGTCTAGAGTGCAATTGCTGTTCCTCCAGTATAAAGAGTAAATTAATTCACCGCCCAACAAAGATCATGACATTGGTTTAAATGAATATGCTACACTCCCATGTAGTGTATTTGCTAAAATGCCCCTGTGAATTGAGCTATGGCGAGCAGACCACAAGGGAAATAAAAATCAGCATCCAAGAAAATAAAAGAATTTGTATTTAAACTAGACACAAGCATAACACTGTGCAGCTTACTGGTGAGTTCTGGAAGAGGTGGCCCAAGAAATGAGAGGGGGTGACAGGAAGAAAAGACTCCTAAAGCAAGAAGATACAGGGATACAAGGATTACAGTATACGCATTAATACCTGATGTGTTAAATGATACTTGGATCTTGAAAGCTTTCTTGTAAATCTGATCTGTTATCTGATCTGTATGTCTTATTTTTCTTAACTTTTGCAGGTGCTGAATACAGAACACAGCAGCAAGCATAGTCACATAAAGATAATGGCGAGATTAATAACTCTGGTGTAATAAATAATTGGTAGACTTATAATGTATATATAGTGCTGGCATTTAGGCGGTTCCTGGCCCCCAGTCATGTAAATTTGTTATTTCTACATTATTTTGTCCATTGTAGTGGGGGTACTTGTCCTTTGTCATATATATATAGACCATAACTGTGAAAAAATGGACTTCCATGGACACATTAATTGTGTCCATACATACGCCATTCATCCATTCAGTAAAGTAACTAGTTAGCTGTGCACACGGATGCAATTTTTATCGCGGATTCTTTCCAGCGTGATTGTTCAACAGCCTCTAAAGGGGGTGCAGGACTGGGTGCAATTGCACCTGCCACCCCCTGTAGTTCCACTCCTGCATCCATTCGCTTTCATCCAGTCAATGACAAATGTGTATTATCTGGTGTCCAGTGCTCTTTCCATAAGTAACACTATATAAATAAAATATACATGCAGTGTCGGACTGGCCCACAGGGATACCAGGAAAACTCCCGGTGGGCCCAGGTGTCAGTGGGCCTCTTGCTTCTAACAATTTGGCCTATTTCATGTTCATCATATCTCTTTATGATGAAAAAGAGGCTTAATAATGGTAGAATAGAGTATAGTAAGTAAATCTAAAATTCTAGGAGAATAAAGAGGAGAGAATGAATAATAGTTTGGAAAGTTGGGCCCCTGGTCTAAGGTTTTCTGGTGGGCCCCTGGTCTAAAGTTTTCTGGTGGGCCCCGGCATCCCAGTCCGACACTGTATACATGCATACAGCGCTGGACTGGAGGGTCAAAGGCCTATCGCCCCTCTGGGTCCCCCTGCCTCTGCTGCAACCTCCCTACAGCCTCCCCCCCAGTGGCCAACCCCTCTGCTGGGACGTACACCTGTCGTGTAGTTGCAGGCTCAATTGGGGCAGGGGGACTTGAAATCAGGGGGCAGCGCAGTTGGTAGATGGGTGTGGGTCTGGGTTGGAGGCCAGGCCCAGTAGTCCAATCCTGTGCATACATGCGCATTGTGTGAACTGACCTTTGGTTTCTTGCATTTCTTGTTATTATACTTAGTGGTGTTTTAGGCATTAATGCAACCTGAGGAGGTGTTCGGATGCTGCCCACCTGGCCCTCACACTTACCTCAACATCGCTGGGGGGGGTGCATCGCTAGCCCAGAGAATGGAATTGCGCTCTATCCGATAGAAAATATTTTTTGTAACTTCTTGGGAACTGCAAGGTGCTCACCTTCATACCCGTTGTAGGAAAATGTATTTGGTGCAAGCTTCCCCACTGCAATGATCGTGGCATCCTGAATTATTGGTGTGGTGGTCCCAATGATAACCTGCCAACTTTAGTAGGCATAGTTTCCAGGCATCATTGCCTTGTCTACTCCATTCTAGCAGCACATAGAGTTGTTTCTGAGGGTGCTGATCAAGGCAGAAAGCATTACATGTTCAAAGGCACAGACCAAGTGCTTTTTTTGGTGGCTTCTAATAACCTTATATTATATTTAATCAATTATAATGCATAGGGCTTGTACAGTAGGGGTGCACTGTGGGAACGTGCATTGGAAGGAAGACTAGAAATATTGGGGTTGGAGGGTTGCCCATGCTCCTGCAATGGGCATGCTTGACTCTTGTACAAGTCAGTCTCTAGCTGGACTGAAGAAGGCATATTTACCTACCTAGAATTTACTACTAATGTTCCTCCAGCTTTACACATGCCATGGAGCA
This sequence comes from Xenopus borealis, assembly GCA_024363595.1. NCBI lineage: Eukaryota > Metazoa > Chordata > Amphibia > Anura > Pipidae > Xenopus > Xenopus borealis. The sequence goes on along the minus strand of CM044445.1, from coordinate 99,214,816 downwards.
CCTTGTCAGGAGTCCCAGAAACAGAATGAATATAGTGGCTGAGTATTACTCAGGGCTTACAAGGGGCAGCACCTTTCCTAATGGCTACATATGTTGTGCTATCTTTAAACAGAAAGGACATTGAGTCAAAGAGGAATATCCAGGAAACACACAGCAGTTTGAGCTCAGCATCCCATTTCCATTAAATAATGATATAAATAGCATGGCCACTGTTTGTCATTAAAGGGATTTATACAAAGGTAAGATAAGAATCCCCAAAAAATGTCCTGGGAAAGACTCTATACCAAGAGCTTCACCCTCCCATAAATGATTTCTGCAAAGTGCACAAAAATGGTAAAATAAAAAAATGTTTGCAGTCTTTTGTCTTTTCCACACTTTGCACACTTTGTCTTGCATTGTAAATAAGCTCTATAAAGTTACTTAAATCTGTCTAGCTCCATGGTCTCTATAAAAGCAAAAAAGACCTTTATATCATGTACATATAGTATAAATTTATCAGAAGTCACTTTGTCATTCCAAAAGAATTATAAAAAGAGATGTGGCTGTAGAACTCCCTGGAGTCTCTTCCAAAAAAAATATATCCTGTTTGATTGGATATAGATACATATATATATAGGAGCATCATATTTGCGTATTTCCTATATAATGCACAGGGTTTAGTTAACAATATGATTCTGGATTTAAGTAAATTGTGTGTGAAAAAAAATGGCTCCTGATAATACTGAAGTGATTTTGTATGCATGTGTGTATGTGTCTGTGTGTTGGGTGAATATGATAGGGAACAATATAAACTCCTGCAGGGACTGAATCTGAATCTATAATGGCAATTCAAGTGAAAGATAACAAATCAAAAACATAACTTGTGCTGAGTGAAGAAGAGCCATACAATGCTTGTGATCATTTCTGGCTTGACCTCTGCCTTCCATAGTGCTCAGAGTAAAAGTGAAGAGGAATAAATCATGTGCAGCCCTTGCTTTGCTGTCAACACAATGGCACTTTTTGCCGACACTGTTACACACAGAGGTTACAATAAATAAACTGATCATAAACTGTTCATTTGTGCCTGTTAAACAACCGTAAAAAATTCCTACAACTAAAGAGGAAACAGAGAGGACATTGTTCATGGCTGAGCTCAGTCTTGGGCCCCACGGCTGATGGGTGTTAGTACTGAATCTGCAGTTCTTCTCACTGGGACTGACCCCCTATATATATATCTATATCTCTATATATATAATCTGCATGTTCCATTACTTAGAAATTAGTTTAGTTGCATACAGTATGGCTACAGCATGCAGTATAATCAATTGCTAATTTTTGAATTAATAGGGCTCATTTAAAAGCAGGAACGCAGGGTGCAAAGTACAAAAATATGGGCGTAGTCCCTGCCACCTTTCCTTAATGAACTGCACTCCAGTTTAGAGCACAGAGACCTGTAGCCGCCTACTTACAGCAGGTTGAGTGGGGAAGGCAAGTAGTTGTCCAACCTCCGGAGTTAAGAAGGAGA
>CM044445.1:99168490-99181983 GCA_024363595.1 Xenopus borealis | reverse complement strand
TCCTTCAGTGGTCATCTCTTGTGCAGGACTGAAGGGCCTTCTGCGGTTACACCAAAATAGAGGAGCGATTGAGAACTCACTGCAGTGCATGATGGGCTCTGGTGCACAATCCTTTGGTATAGAGGAATAACTATATGCAGAATGCTGATTGGACTTGCACACACTGACACACTTTATTCTATATGAGAAGGGGTTCATGCTGATCAGGGGGCACTTAGTTATAAGCATTGGACAGGAATGTTTCTTTAGTTGCACAGTCTCATCTTTACTGCATTCATGACTGGCAATGACTGATGACTGGATGAACCTGATAGAATCACACAGTATGGAATATAGTATCGGGCATTATCAGTGAGTCACAAAACTAAACTGAAGACCTAAGCAACCAGACCTTGAATCAAGGGAAGGCAGCTCTGTTACTGGAAGAAGATTTGTAAGGGTTAAACAACACAGGAACTTCTGTTGGATATGATCATTTGACAATTCACACCCTACTACAAGATGTAATTGCACATCTATTAATCATGTAAATTATATTAAAATCTGCTCTGCAAACTACATAAGACTGGTATTCTGATGCTACTTTATAAGGGAACACTTCATGTCTTCACACAAGATAAAGTCTAGCTTTTATTAGTCAAAACTTGTCAAACTTGTCACAGGGGGTCACCATCTTGGAAAGTGTCTGTGACACTCGCATGCTCAGTGGGCTCTGAGCAGCTGTTGAGAAGCTAAGCTTAGGGGTCGTCACTAATTATCCAGCAGAAAATGAGGTTGGTCTGTAATATAAGCTGATGCTACAGGGCTGATAATTAAATGATGCTAGTTTCACTAGTTCCTGTGTAGAAATAATCTGTATTAATTATGAATCAGCCTAATATTGAGACATTTTATTCTATGTGTACTGTATATTGTGAGTGGGTCCCTAAGCTCAGTAAGTGACAGCAGCACAGAGCATGTGAATCAGTGAATCAGCAGAAAAGAAGATGGGGAGCTACTGGGGCATCTACTGGGGAGACACAGATCTTTACTGCTAAAGGGCTGTGGTTGTCTTGGGCTGGTACACAAGCACAAAACATATATTGTATACAACATTTTAAGCTACTTCTTTAGTTAAACTTTAGTTCTCCTTTAAAGAGTGTAAGCAAAAAAGCTTGATAATTAGAAATAAAGTTGAAATTTGTTCTTCTTTCTTTTGGATCCAAGCACCAGGACACCATGAGATTGTTAAAAAAAAGACAGTTTGACATGCCTCCACTTAATAAATATCCTATGAAGCCTCCCTTCTAAAACCCCACAGGTCATTGTCATAAAAAAGTAACCACAAAAGCTAACACAATTTATTAACATAGAGTGGGAAACAGTGCTGCTGCTTGGATTCAAAGGAAAGAGAAATGAAGGTAAGAACAAATTTAGATATTCCTTTACATCCAACACAGCAGCACACCATGAGACATCAAAAGTCTTTAGTGTTTAGAAAATGTATGCAGACTACTCCATGTAGATGCTTTGCAAATCTGTTCAGCTGAAACTTGACTCCTTTTAGCTCAAGATGTAGCCATTGCTCTGGGACAATATGCCTTGATGAACTCTGGAGGAGAGAAACCTGCCATCTCATAGCAACATTGAACAGCATCACAAATCCACCAATTGTGAACTTAGAGGCCCTATTACATTTAGTTGACCCTGAAAATGAGTAAACTCTCAGATTTCCTGAAGGCTCTGGAGCTATGCAAATAACTTTTTAAGGCTCTCGCTACATCTATAGAGTGAAGGATCTGATGTGGTTGAAATATCAGAATATGCAGCAAGGCGTCCTTCAGATCCACTGTAACCATGTAGTTCCCTTGGTCCAACCGGCTGATCACAGATTTGATTGACTTCATTCAAAAAGCCTTTTTCCTTTATATACAGTAAGTGTTCAGATACCTCAGGTCTATAACCATATGAAAACTGCTGTTTTGTTTTGGTACCCCAAAAATCTTAGTGTATACCCCTGATCCTCTTTTCTACTGGAACTTTTTCCAGTTCATTGTTTTGCACAAACTCCAAAACTGTCATTTGCATAGCCAGCATTGTGGACTATTATTAGGCCTTTTTGTACCACTTGAAGCACCCAAGGGTCTTGAATCACTCATCCACAGCGTTGGACTGGGGTGCCAGGGGTCCACCAAAAAACCTTAGACCATGGGCCCACTTTCCAAACTATTCCTCCTCTCCTCACTCAACCTTTTCATTCTCCTAGTCTTTTATATCTACTTAATATATTCTTCTATTATTCAGCACTTTTCCCTATAAAGAAATAGGGAATGACCATGAAATAGGCTAAATTATTAGCCTATTTCATGGTCCCACCAGGAGTTTTCCTGGTATCCCAGTGGGCCAGTCCGCCACTGCTCGCCCATTTTTGTGAAAAAAGATGTAGGTAGTCTTCCTCCTACTCCTAACCTGGTGTCATGCCTCTGATGACTTAAATGAGGGATAGAATCCTTTCCCTTTTGAAGACTTAAAATCTGTACCTCGCTGCCCATATCTAGGAGGGGATCTCCTACATCTGTGAAAAAAAGACCTTTCCAACTATTCTTGGGCTTATTTTGAGGGTTTTTTCCCCCTTGTCATTTGATCATTTCTCCAAGAACTCATTTAGCTGCTTCCCAAAGTACATACCTGTCTGAAACTCCATGTTATATAAATTATTCTTAGAAGTAAAACCTGCCTCCCAGGGCTTAAGCCTGGCTCTAAATGCTTGTCAGGGGAGGTAGTCAGGATCTAGGAGGAAGCCCTTCCAGAGAGTCCAACACACAGTATAAAGGGATGATCAGGAGAATAGTCAAAGTCCAGGCAATAATTCAATTAGGCAGGCAGCAAACGTTCAATTACAGGGAAACAGGCAGGAGTCAATATCAAATTCAGGCAATAGTATAATAACACCCAGGAACACCAAACATGGAGACCTATATTTGGGCACCAAAATGGTGTCCATGGCGTCCTTTCAGCACAGACGCCATGACGGGACGCACGTCTATCGCGGTGCACTGACATCATTGTGCCGGTGCCGCTACCTATGTGGTGGCCATGGGTGCTGCCATCTCGGGAGCGGCGCCGGCAAGAAAAGATGTGCCGCCGAAGCTCCAAGTAACAATCCGGGTAGTGTTCCTGACAGTGCTGCAGTAGTCAAAATCAGCTTTTGGAGGTGCTTCCCATTGTTGAACCAACCTCCTCCGGGTCAATACATACCTCCCAACATTTTAAAAAGAGGGACAAAAAAAAAATTTGCTAATTTTTTTACCACACGCATTTTTGTGGTCACACCCCCTAATTACCATGTGAATTTTACAAAATGTGTCTGTTTATAAAAGTTTGAACATATTTCTGTGTTTTTTTCATATTTGCTAATGAAGGTGGATTGCCCCAACCTTTCCCAGGGACCTCCTTATCTAAATTGCTATAATTACTTATTTGCTTGTCTCAAATTTGTTACAAAGTATCTCATTTGCACCTGTTATCTGTTCTGGACTCTCTGTAAAAGGCCAATGAAGTTATAAACCTGGTTTCTTTTTCTGGCAGAGAAAGTCGGAAACTTCCCAGTACAAACGTGGGTCTGCAGGTTGAAGTTTCAAAAGCGGGACTGTCCCACTGAAAACGGGACAATTCTTTCATAAGTGGATGTAGAGGAAAAGCTTTAGTCTTAGGCCCGCTTTTAAGATGCTCCTTAGGAAGCCTCAATCTCTGATCTTATCTCCTTCACTAATTAGACTCTTTGTCAATCTGAAACAGGGCTTGATCAACACCCTCCTCTGATGAAGATGAGCCAACCCTCGGGCCCTCTATCAGAACCTTGCTGAAGACACCTTCCTGGGGACACTACTCTGATGCCCTACTTCTTTAAAGGGACAGTAACACAAAAAATTAAAGTGTTTTAAAGTAAAGAATGTATCAAGTAGTGTTGCCCTGCGCTGTTAAAACTGATCTGTTTTCTTCAGACACACCACTATAGTTCATATAAACAAGCCGCTGAGTAGCAATGCTGGAAATTGATAAATGGCTATATAGCACAGGATAAGTAATGGATAACAGATAACATTATGTTCTACAGAGCTTATCTGCTATCTGCTGTGTAACTTAAGCCTTTTCTCCTTTGACTAGCTGCCCCCATGGCTACACAGCAGCTTATTTATATAAACAATAGTAGTGTTTCTGAAGCAAACACTGCAGTTTTAGCAGTGCAGGGCAACACTGCATTATATTTTTATTACTTTAGAACAATTTCATTTTTTGAGGTTACTGGTCCTTTAATAAGGTCTTTAATCAATTTAACAGTGGACAGTGAGAGTTGTTCTCCCCTCTGGCCATTGCACCATCTTTTGCTCAAAAAAATTATCGGTGCACGTGCACAGACGTATCCCGCATATATTCATCATAACACCCACTCCTATCGCCTCCCCATTCTCCTGGAGTAGAACACAATGCAAGGGACCCACTTCCAGGAAGGACTTTTGCCTCTGTACTTCACTTTCCATTGTGCCCTTCCAAGTGGAAAAAAATCTGCAACTCAGACCTACATCCCTGGGGTGCAGTTATTTTACTATCAAGTGTGGGGTTTTTGGATTTTTAAGATATTTATTAATTGTAGGTGTGTCTAATTGTCCTATTTTTAAGGGGCAGAAACAATCTCATGATGTGCTTCTGCGCAGGATTCAGAGGAAAGTCGATTCAAGAAAAGTAGGGGAGGGGGATCTTCTCTGTTCTCAGACTTTAGTAATAGTGTCTTCACACTGTTCCAGGACGGTATTTTGACTCATGTGCCTTAGCCCCTCCAGTGATGACACCCTGATATAGGGAGAGGGGAGGCAGGACAACTGCCTGGGGGGGTGGGTTTGTTGAGCCCAAAGGGTATTCTGTTAAAGGAGGATTAGATTGGAGCCTGATCTTGGTGTCCAACATGGTGAAGTGCCACCAGAGGCCAGCCACAGTGGACCAGAGAGACATGCCAGGAGGGCAGGGAGGGTGTTGTCCTTGTTGAGCTTACACTGTCCAATGAAAATCCATGCTGATGGGTTCCTCTCCTGTAGGTCCTGCATAGGCCTCCATTATGAATGGCCCAGGTGGGCAAAAATCTGCTTGTTTTGTGACATCTCCAATCAAGCTGACCGTTTTGAATGTCAAGCTTTAAATTGTGGGACTGTATTAATTGGTCAGTTACGTGTGTTTTGCTTCTTCGGGGTAACAATCTCCCCAAACTGCACGTGAATTACTGCAGGCGATTTTCAGTTTAGTGGGCGGAGGGCAGAGAGAAGGCAGTTCGGGGAGATTGTCACCCCAAAGAAGAGGCAATTTGTCACTAGGGTGACTAAAACGGACCCTTAGATTGTAATCCACACTGGAGCAAGGACTGATGCCAAATTTCTGCTGAATATGTCTGTACAATTTCAACAAAGTATAATAATCCTAAAAAAGATTGACTTTATGTTCCAATCAAGATGGAATAGAGTAAGAGCACATCAGTCTCCCTCCAAGTATCCAATATACAGCATTTAATGTGGCGGCCAGTAACATATCCAAGCTGACTTGTAACCATACAATGATGAGTTTAGTTTGAGGAACAGTGTCAGATGTTTTGCTAACGTGTCGGCAAGCTATTTGCAGGGGAATTTACAGGCTAATGACAAGGTAGAGCTCAGAGAAGAATTCAGATAGGGAAGCTTATGGATTTAGCACCGTGGGTGGATAATGGAGGAGGGAGTTCAAACAGATGTCAGATGCAAATCTGGTAACGCACAAGGGTTGGAAAGCCGAACTGGCAGACACTCTCTACATGAAAATATCCCTGCAGACCCAGTTAATTGTATTTAATAAAAGAAGATACAAAAGGGATTTATCTAATGCACATGGGTATTCTTGCAACCTGTGCCCAGTGCCAACATGCCTGCCTTGAGCAGCAGTTATTCCCAGGGTTTTCCCATAATGTGTTTCTCATATCTCTTTGTTGTACCCGTCCAGGTCTTGAAGCCTTTCAGAGGATGCTGCAGAATGTAGACGATGCACCTTTGTTGGACATTTTAGGTATATTTCTTCTGGAAACAGGACAAACAAATGCAGAACGAGAACTCGGCTGTTGGTATCAAAATGATGGATTAGCCCTCAGCATCTGAAGCTTTTCAGGATGTCTGTATAACCATACTGGGGTTAACACTTGGTTAATAGCAGTACACCTTTCATAGCAGAAATGTTTATATGGAAGACAAAAAACTAACCAAGTAAACAATTATGTCTATAATCTAAAATTATTTTTGCAAGTAGGCACTAAAAGGAACAGTTCAGGGTAAAAATAGAAACATTAACCTATCTATTTACCCAGTTTTTAATATAGTTAGTTAGCCAAAAATGTAATGTACCTATAAAGGCTGGAGTGACTGGGTGTCTAACATGACAGAATACAACACAACTTCCTGCTTTTCAGCTCTCTAAATCTGAGTTAGTCAGCAACTTGAAGGGGGGCCACATGGGACATAACTGTTCAGTGAGTTTGCAATTGATCCTCAGCATTCAGCTCAGATTCAAAAGCAACAGTTATGACCCATGTGGCCCTCCCTCAATTCACTGATTGGTTACTGCCTGGTAACCAGGGTAAACAGTCAGTGTAAAAAAAAAAAAAAGCTGAAAAGCAAGAAGTATTGTTCTCTTCTGTTAGACATCCAGTCACTCCAGCCTTTATACATTACATTTTTGGCTAACTATATTGAAAACATGTTTTATTTTGCACAGCCTATCTATTCACCCACTTTTTACTTTTATATTGAACAGATTTGCATAAAAACACAGGCCATACATGGAAAATACTATATTCCTTTACAGGTGCTGAGGCAATACAATTTACTTGTATTTGTACAGCCTAAGATGGCACGGATCCAGGACCTGCAACACCATAAAAAGGCAAAGATATAAAGGGAAGGTCTAGGTCAGTGATCCCCAATCAGTGGCTCATGAGTAACGTTGCTCACCAACCCCTTGGATGTTGCTCCCAGTATTTTTTTAAAATTCCTGGCTTAGAGGCAAGGTTAGTTGCATAAAAACCAGTTGTAATGACAATCAGAGCCTCTTGTAGGCTGCAAGTCTATATAGGAGATACCAAATGGTCAGTCCCAGCCCTTATTTGGTACCCGAGGGACTTTTACTTGCTACAAAAATCTTTACATTTAAATGTGGCTCACGGGTAAAAAGAGTGGGCCCCAAACTTACTGTATGTGATAACTGGCATGTTGTATCTTCAATACCCCAAGAAAAAGAGAATTCAGCTCTTATTATGATCATTTTCATTGTGCCTAGATATGGAAGTGATAAATCAATTCATAAACTTCAGAAAGTTTTCGGGTATTGGAAGTCTGCATATGACAAGTTGGTATTTTAAAAACAAACACAAGCTTCGTAACCAGAAGGAGATTTGGTGCTTATTTGAACACACAAAAAGAATTTTCAGGATGAATATAATCGGCTAAAGAAATCTTCCAAATCATTAATGCAAGAGCTCTAATGAACTACATGCTTTCGCATTGATCACAGCCATTATCACACAGGAAAATTCCCCAACGATGTTGTAGAGATGAAAAAAATGCAATTTTGCAATAGTAAGTAAGTTGTTTCCTGTTATAAAATATAACAAATTGTTAATCATTTCCAAAAATAATTATAAAACTGATTGATGGACTCTTGGACTTTGGCTCTTTGGGAATTCCTGCCTTGTTGGGCTAATTTAAGTTCCAAGTCTTTTATCAACAACCTTCAGCTGTTGCAGAACTATATGTTCCCGCATCTCCCTTCTGCGTAGAGGCTCTGTTGTATCCTCAAGTTGGTCTATCCCTGATCATGGGCGAAAGATGAGGTTTTTAGTGAGAAATATCCCTTGCACATATATAGTCTCTCACAGCAAACCACCAATAATACCCCTCCCTTTGTCGAATAAAACATTGATTCAGTGGATGGATTTTATTCCTGAAATATGTAAACATTTATATATATGTACATACAATGACTATTTTGTTTCATTTACATGTTAAGCTCCATTCCAAGTACCAACATTGCCCACCCCACTGCCAGGCTCCCACACACACCCACACATGCCCACGTACACACACCACAGATGCTTTGATGTGAAAATAAATCTCAGCCTGCAGCAGGGCTGGGAAAGCACTCTTAAAACGCTTCATAAATGTAATTTATTTCTGTAATTTTAATTAGATTTTTCTATAGAAAAGAACTGGGGTTTTTTGTTTGTTTTTGTTTTTTTTTATTTCTTCTGTAGTTTAATCCTCTGTACTGATAAGTATATCCATGGCATGACGGTGCCATATGTGAAGAGTATAATATTTCTATATAAGTTCCATGCAGCAGCAAATTTCACAAACAAAGGCTTGCCACGGCTTTCTCTCTCTCTACAAGTCCTGGATGTATTTTCTTTAAAAAATACAAAAGTAAAACAAAAAACAACTAAAAATAATCTGAATCTTCTGCGTCATTAAGATATTACTACAGGAGTTGCGGGAAATCATTGCCGCGTGGCAAATCAAACCTGCAGGGACAGTGGTTAGGAAATTTTTCTTTTTCTCAATTTATAGGATGCCCATTGCATCGGCCTGCAGGTTGGGCTGCAGTAGCTGCGGCTGGAGAGGGGGTGGTAACTGTAGAGGAACAAGTGGTGCTGCTAATGGCCCCGGGCTGGAGTGCTGGGCTGATGGGGAGCTGGTGACACTAGGCGAATCTACAATGTCCCCCTCATAGAAAAAGAACTGGCACTGCAGAATGAACGTCTCAATGACTGACTGGTGGTTCTTGGTGGTAGAGAAAAACTCCTTGTTTTCAAAGTCTGGCCGCATCAGAGTGGGCCAAAAGCAGATGGAGAGGTTATCAGCCGTCATCAGATTGGTCTTATTGTGCTGGCTGACCCTGTGAAGGAAAAAAAGAATAAAAACAGACGTCACAAATGGCCTGGTTCTGCTTCCTATTAATTAACTTTAGAAAAATAATATAATAAAAGCACTTGCCTATTAATATTACTATGAAGTCTCACTATACATACAGAACTGAAACAAGGTTAAAAAAAAAAAGATAATGTATTAAAGGAACAGTTCCATGTAAAAATAAAAACTGGGTAAATAGATTGGATGTGAAAAATAAAACATTTTTCTAACATAGTTTGTTAGCCAAAAATGGAATATATAACGGCTGGAGTGACTGGATGTCTAACATAAAAGAACACAACTTCCTGCTTTTCAGCTCTCTAAATCTGAGTTAGTCAGTGACTTGAAGGGGGGCCACATGGGACATAACTGGTCAGTGAGTTTGCAACATGTCAGGATATAATTGGACTGAAATAAACGTTGGGGGTAAGAACTACATTATCCCACTGTCGGATGAAGACACTGCTTACTGCGTTCAATCAGACAGTCTGGCTGAGTTGGATCTAATGTAGTTCTTACCTGCGACTTTTCATTTAGTCCAGTTATAATTTTGATCTCCATCAGAGTGTCGATCCGACGAAAACCGCTCGTGGAATTCTGCCCTTAGACATCCAGTCACTCCAGCCTTTATACATTACATTTCTGGCTAACGATATTAACTTTTATTTTGCACAGCCTGTCTATTTACCCAGTTTAGATTTTTACACTGAACAATTCCTTAAAAGCGTATTGCATGGTAATGCCAACAAAGTATTCATAAGAGTTTATTCTGTGCCCAAAAAGAATTACAATCCCTACTCATGTCGTCACTTTCAACTGCACACTGAACAATATGCAAATAATTTATCAAGGGTCGATTTAAAAATTAGAATTTCAAATTCAAATTTATTTTATGGCCAAAACGGTCAAATTTGACTAGGGAATTGTTCAAATTCTAATTTCAAGATTATTCATACACTGACCCTTTAAGAACTTGAATTCAACTATTTGCCAGCTAAAACCTCCTGAATTGCTGTTTTAGTCAATGATAGAGGTTCTGGAATCAATTTGGAGTTGTTTGCAGCCTTCCAGACATTTGATTTTTTTTTTTTTCGGAGAAAAAAACTCTTATCTAGTTTTTAAACTCAAATCGAATAAAATAAAAGTTTTCGGTTCGATCCTATTCACCCAAGTTTATGAAATTCGATTTTTTTAAAAAAAATTTTGATTGGTCGAATTTCAAGTTCATGGGAGTTTATGAGAGTTTTTAAAAACACACATGAATATGAAATTCAACCTTTGATAAATGTGCCTCTATAAGAAATGTTCCCTAGGTATAATTAATCGGAATGCATTGACTAGCAACTAGCAACTACCTATACAACATGCCACCTGTTGACTCTTGGGAGTTTATTTCAGTTTTGACTCAACAATAAAGTTACAATAAAACAAAAACTGCAAAGCACACAAAGTTGCTAAATTATCTGAATTCTATCCTTGTTAATTTGTATTGTGCCAAAAAGCTAAGGAACCGTTAAAAATCTTAAAAGATCTTAAGTAAAGAAGGAAAAGTTTTAATCTGAAACATTAGCATTAAACTTTTTATTTGTTTTTAAATGTGCAATTTTATTGGTTTATTTTAAAATATACAACATAAACAATTTATCTATTAAACCATAGAAAAGAAAGGAGTTTGGCAGGATTCAAGTAGGGGATAAATTCCCTCCTGCGGATTTAAGTTACTCTCCAAACTCCCTGTTAAGGGCAAAAACCTTTTCAATAATGTTGAGCATTTCTGCATTGGGAAGGGGCATGCAAGCGGGCTCTCACCTGTTCAAGTGAGTAATGATAAATTTCAGGACATCATAGTTGACAGGAGGAAAGCTCCGCAGAATTTCCTTTAGCTTTTCCAGCCGTTGTACTTTCTCTAGGATTTCTATGGGAGTTGAAAAACAGAAAAAACAAGGATGAGAAAAGGCATTCTTTGCAGCATTCTTTCATACTCTTCTAGCCACAAAACTATGAATAAAACCAATAATACAAAGCTTAGGCTATGAATCCCACATACATGACACAGTCGGTAAGACACTGCACCACACAATAATTACATTCTACCTGCCAGGACGAGTAGTACATGGGGGAAGTAGCTTGAATACAACTAGCAGCACCATTGTAAATACAAAGGCCAATGACAGCATACGTATGTTTTCATAAGAGTTTACCAGTATACAGCTTAAAGGAAAACTATACCCCCCGAACAATGTAGGTCTCTATAAAAAGATATTGCATAAAACAACTCATATGTAAAACCCTGCTTCATGTAAATAAACCATTTTCATAATAATACACTTTTTAGTAGCATGTGCCATTGGGTAATCATAAATAGAAAATAGCCATTTTAAAAAATAAGGACAACCTCCTGGGATCCTAGGATCCAACGGTGCACACAAACATACCAAACAAACTATAAAGTTAGGTCACACAAGCCAATTAACAGACAGAGTTCTGTCTTTTGCTTCAACACTTCTTCCTGTTACAGTTAGAGTTGTAATATTTCTGGTTAGGTGATCTCTGAGGCAGCACACAGACCATCATGAAATGGGGGTTCAAGGCAAGAGATGTAAAAGGGCAATATTTACTTAAATATATATAACAGGTAGGTAAGATTCTTTAATATGTCACTTGATTTGATATAAACTATCTGTTGCTCAAAAATTCTTTTTCGGGGTATAGTTTTCCTTTAAAGGAGAAGGAAAGGTCTATTTAATTGTGGGGTGCCAAAGTTAGGCACCCCCAAGTGATTATATATATATATATATATATATATATATAGATATATATAAATAAAATGATATGAAGGGACACGCACACCTTTCTTTTGGTGAAAAAATAAATGTGTCTTTATTCACAACGCATCTTCCAACATTCCGGCCCCCACTGGGGCCTTTATCAAGGGGGGACCGAAACGTTGGAAGATGCATTGTGAATAAAGACACATATTATTTCTTCACCAAAAGAAAGGTGTGCGGGTCCCTTCATATCATTATATCACAAGACTTGACCAACACACCCGACCATAAACTACAATCCGGAAGGAGTGCGCTCATCTCATAAATGATATACATACATACACACACACACACACACACCCTTACCTCACACCCCAGGCCGGGGGCGCACCATGGCTTCCTTCATCTTTTTTTAAATTTCACAGGCAGATGCATGTGCAGCAGAATGAAAGCCTCTACGGCACATGCGTCTGCCCCGGGAAATTATAAGGAAGCCGATCGATCTGCGCTGCTCACTGGGATAACCCTGGGTCAGTGCAGTTTTCTGCTGAAAGTAGCACCGGCCTGGAGTGTGAGGTAAGTATATACAATAACTTGGGGGGTGGCTAACTTTTGCCACCCCAAGTAAATATAGCCTTTCCTTCTCCTTTAATGAAAACACCTGGGAGGAAGATAACAAGCTTGTATGTTGGTATAAATTTGGTGGGATCTGGTGCTCCTAAAAGAAGAAATTATCAAAAGATCAACTGCCCAGTGTAGTTATGTAGATATGCATTGCTCCTTATTGGAGACAACTTCAGATGTTTCAGATGAAATGAGGGAGGTTTTGCTAGGAAATGCAGAATGCTGCAAGGCTAACACACTTACTTGAGGCATCAAGCAGACTAGGGTGATGGTTATAGGGTATGAGAGGATCAGGCAAGTCTGCAAAAAACGCTTTTAGTGCACCCGCCACTGCATTCACAGTCACTTCCATCGAAGCCAGATTCAGATTATTATCTGTTAAGAAAAATATTTCAGAATAATAAGTGTAACTGTAAGTGAGCACAAGATAAGGAAACCACATTAAGACAAAAACTAAAGAAATTACCCCTTAAATAAGAACCGTACCGCCAGCGTTGAAGGAAAATGTAACCTTCAAAACATGGCTTATATATATCTCCCACTATCTTTCCCTTCAATGCACAGTACAGTTGAGACTTCTTGCAGATTTGCATTCATCCCCCTTATAGTTAGCGGCCACATTGCTTTTGTCAGTTGAGGCATTTAATATATACATCATTAAAAACAACTAATACCTACTTTGGTCACTCCACAGATCTAGAAACATCTTTTAATAACCACCACAATAACACAAACAAACTGAAACTGGCGTTAAAAATCCAATGTTCTCAAAGTAAATCTGTTCACAGATGTGCGCCAAATGTATCACAATGTGAGGTATATGAATCTTCAAACTTAAAGGGAAACTGTCATTGGAAGTTTTTTTTCCCCAAAAGCCTTTCGGTTATAGTGCTGCTCCATCAGAATTCTGCACTGAAATCCAATTCTCAAGAGCAAACAGATTTTTTTTTATATTTAATTTTGAAATCTGACATGGGGCTAGACATATTGTCAGTTTCCCAGCTTCCACCAGTCATGTGACTTGCTCTGATAAACTTCAGTCATTCTTTACTGCTGTACTGCAAGCTGGACTGATATCACACCCCTCCACCAGCTGCCAAAAACAGAACAATGGGAAGGTAATACAAGATGGTAGATCTAAGAACAA
>CM044445.1:99075350-99125470 GCA_024363595.1 Xenopus borealis | reverse complement strand
CTTGGGGCAGCTGGGAAATTGACAATATGTCTAGCCCCATGTCAGATTTCAGAATGAAAAATTTCTAAATATGTTTGCTCTTTTGAGAAATGTATTTCAATGCAGAATTCCACTGGAGCAGCACTAATGCATTTTGAAAAAACAAAATTCCCACGACAGTTTCCCTTTTATCCAGAATGCTCGGGACCTTGGGTTTTCTGGATAAAGGATGTATTTAAATTGAATCACCATAAGTAAACCGAGTTCAAAATAAATCAATCCAAATGTTTGTGAAGTGTGTGTGGGATTTTCTGGAGATTGGTCTCCCATCGTAGCACAGATTCATATCTTACCATGTGACAGACAGTTTCCAGTGTACAGCAAATCCATATAAACCCTTTTAATTGTTTGGTGTTTCTGGCACTTTTAACATGCCACATATATGTCAAGCAGCAGTGTAATAAACCTTAATGAGCAATGCAATGGGTAAGGTTGATGGTGCACAGGGAGTTTCTTTAGAGTTTTAGCACCTGCATTACTGAGTGATAACAGTTTGACCCATGAGTACACCAGCAGGGTTTGGGGTGAAGGGATGGGCAAATTCCCAGCATTTCGTGGGCCACCACAAAGGTGTCATGTTACTGGGTCACTGCCCTAACTGATCCTGCCTTGTCTTGTTGTACAGTTGCTCTAGTCGTCAGCGTACATGTATAACCCGTCAATAAAACAGAATAGGGTTCGTGTTTAGCTGTTAATTCAGGAAACCAATTTTTCCAGCAGTCATTTTTATCATTCAAAATTATATTACTTTAAAGGGCAAGTAAACCCCAAAATAAAAATGTGCCAAATAAAAATGAAAACATACTTCTAAGCAACTTTCCAATATACATTCATTAAACATTTTCAGTGCTTTTAAAGTTAAAACGAAAAAGGTAAAAACAATTGCTATTAAAAGGGGTTGTTCACCTTCCAGACACTTTTTTCTGTTCAGTTGTTTCAAATTGTTCCCCAGAAATAAAGACTTTTTTCAATTACTTTCCATTATTTATTTTTTACTGTTTTTCCAAAATCTAAGTTTAAAGTTGAATATTGGTGTCCCTGGTGTTTGAGTCTGGCAGCTCAGTAATTCAAGTGCAGACTCTAAACTGATACAATTTTGCAACATTTAGTTGATACATTTCACAGCAACATCTCTGTAGTATTAGCAACTATTGTATCAATTCTAACAGCTGCCTGTAATGAAACAGATTCTGCTCAGCAGGGACAAAGATAAGAACAGAACAGTTTACACTTCAACATTAGAAAAACGGTTACAAATAATTTCTGGTGATCTATCTGAAAACAACTAGTTGTTCGAAGGTGAACAACCCATTTAAATGCAGCATTTGCCTAGCTCCTATTTGTTTCTCTTTAAAAAATGTTGCAAAAGTCTTCGTTCTGAAGCAAAGACAGACCTGTTAATCAGCTGCCTTGTCTTACATTGTATCAACAGTCTGAGCCAACAGGGCAGAGAAGACAAAGGGACCAACACTGCTTTCAATAGCAATACATATACTAACATCTTAAAAACTATAGAAAAATTGTAACTAGTGTATATTGAAGTTATATATAAAAGTTGCTTAGAATTAGGTTTTATTTTATTAGGGAAAAGAATTTCATATATATATATATATATATATATATATATATATATATATATATATATATATATATATATACACACACACACACACACACACACACACACACACACACTCAACTCTGGTCTCTGTGTGATTTATTGGTATCTGTATTAGCTCATCCAGGTTGATGGCCCCATGTCTTTCCATGAAGAATTTACCACAGCTGCGGTCACACCCCAACAGTCAAGGTGAATCAGAAGGATCAAGGTGCAGTATACAGATTGTATATAGATAGTGTTGCATGTGAAAGTGTTGGGAGGCACTGAGAAACGGAATGGTAACAGAATGCCCAACCCAGGATTGTAAAACAAAATGCCCATGGGGTGGATGTGGCCTTTCAAGGGAAATGATCTAGGGCTTCATAGACTTCTTTATTCAGGCATGGGACCCGTTATCTGAAAAAAAACTCATATTTTAAGCGTTCTGGATAAGAGACCTTTCTGTAATCAAGATCACCACACTTTGTTTACTAAAAAAATTAAACATACCCAATAAAATGGTTTAGAGAAAAATGAAATATTTTTTCAAAACTATTTGATTATAATGGAGTCTATGGGAGATGGCCTTGCTGTTATTTAGAGCTTGCTGGATAACAGGTTCCTGGATAACAGATCTCATAAAATATAATTCGGCCCTCGCTATATGCAAAAAGTTGAACATAACTGTAACAGAATAAACAACAGACTAGCCAGAGATTGGCACTGGGTTTTCAATAAGGAGAGATGGATATTCAATTGCAGAGGGTTTCTTTACCACCTAACTAATGGTGGCAATATACTTGCTGACAAGAATCGGCAACTTATTGACACAAATTATCTGTATGTGTTTTTTGCTAATGCACAACAGCTATGGGATCCATTATCCAGAAAACGACAAATTATGGGAAGGTTGGCTCCAACAGACTCCATTATATTCAAATAAACCAAATTGTAAAAAAATTATTCCTTTTTCTCTGTAGTAATAAAAAAATACTTCGTACCCAACCCAAACTCATAAATAATCCTTGTTGGAGGCAAAACCAGCTTTTTTGGTTTACACAATTTCCTAGTAGACTTAGGGGCAGATTTACTAAATTTGTGTGACAAATTCGAATATTCGCTCAAATAGTCTCTATTCGATTGTGCGACTATTCGAATATGCAAATTAAGTATATTCGATTATCGAATATAGAATATTCGGTCGCATCGAATAAATATATATTTGATCGTTCGACTATTCGCCAGTCGAAGAACTTGCCCTTTAAATTTTTATTTGACTGCCTACTTCGCCAGATTGAACCTACCGAATTGCAATAGAAGCCTATGGGAATCCCCATAGGCTGTTTTTTCTTAGTCTTTTGCCGGATTTCAATCGTATGATTCAGGCGAATAATCAAAAACGCTCTCAAAACCGGCGAATATTTTATTAGATTTTGATGGTTTTGAGGCGAATTCGAGGGCTAAAATCCCTCGACCCTTAGTAAATCTGCCCCTTAAAGTATGAAAATCCAAAATACAGAAAGATTGGTTATCTGCAAAAACCCAGGTCCCCAGCATTCTGGATGACTGTCCCATACCTGTACTAATATATGCAGTACTGTACAATTTTACAGCACAGAAAAGCACACAAAGGGAAGACTAACATAATAATAAATATACAGAGATTAAATTCCATGTGGTAGGAGACACAGTAGGAAGTCCCTGCCCATATCTAAGAGGGTGAATAACACCCAATCACAAATAAAGGTGTGAGTCGTTAGTTGTCCTTTAGAACTATAAAAGTTCATGGCCCAGCTTTGAAAAACAGAATCCCTATTATTATTATATTATTATTATTGTTATTATTAACATGTATTTCTATAGCGCCAACTTATTTCGTAGCGCTGTAAAGTCAATGTGATTATACAACGAATGACATGAATTACATACATAGAACATACATCACAATAAATTCCAGTACAGGAGGTGAGGAAGGCCTGTACAGAAAAAGCTTACAATCTAAAGGTAAGGGAATGATACACAAGGTGTGGGAGTGGGCAAGATCATAGTAAAGTGGGTGAGAGATGTGGTACTGTAAGCGGTATTGCATTGAGTAGTTAACAGTGAGGGTAGGCTTCTCTAAAAAAAGTGGGTTTTAAGAGATTTCTTGAAACATGAAAGATTGGGAGAGAGTCGGACAGAGAGAATACCAGAGGAGGGGTGCAGCCCTTGCAAAGTCTTGAATGCGAGCATGTGAGGAGGTAATGAGAGAAGAGTTGAGTAGCAGGTCAGCAGAGGAGCGTAGGGTGAGTATATGGAGATTAATTCAGAGATGTAGGGAGGGGCAGAGTTATTAAGTGCTTTGAATGTCAGGGTCATTAACTTGAATTTAATTCTGAAGGGCAGTGGAAGCCAGTGCAGGGATTGACAGAATGACATGGCAGAGGAAGAGCGGTTGCTGAGGTATATGAGCCTAGCAGCAGTGTTCATTACGGACTGGAGAGGTGACAGTTTCTGGAGGGGAAGGCCAATTAAGAGAGAGTTACAATAGTCTAGACGCGATATGACAAGAGAGTGAATAAGAATTTTGGCAGCATCTTGGGTGATATATGATCGTATTTTGGATATGTTCCTTAGGTGGAAGTGACATGACTTAACAAGTGACTGGATATGAAGAGTGAATGACAGGGCAGAATCTAGGATAACCCCAAGGCTTGGGGAGACGGGCTGATAGTGGAATTGTTAACTATGATGGATACTTCCGGGATGTTACTGGTGTTAGTTGGAGGAAAACCATTTTCCGTTTTGGAGAGGTTTAATTTAAAGGGTACCTATGGGGTGAAAAAAATTCCCCAAACCGAAGGTGCGCATTCCTGTTTGGGGTTCTAGTAGTTTAAAAAAAGAAAAAAAATTTGCTCCCTGCAGGCGCTGACTTACTCGCACCGGGAGGGAGCTCCCGCTGCGAGCCACCATGACGCAGTATGCGCATTTGACGTCATGCGCATAAGCCGAATGAAAAGCTGCCACAATTTCAGGCACCTTTTCATACTGCACATGGACTGTCATGGCGGCTCGCACCTGGAGCTCCCACCCGGTGCGAGTAAGTCAACTACTAGAACCCCAAACCGGAATGCAGGCTCTATCAGCCCGCACCTTCAGTTTGGGGAATTTTTTTCACCCAGTAGGTGCCCTTTAAGGTAGCGTTGTGAATTCCAAGTAGAGATAGCAGACAGGCAGGAGAAGACACGAGTTAGGAGTTCTGGCTATTAGAATCCTTATAATTTGTATTTTGAATAATAAAAGGTATTGTAGGAAGAAACTTCATAATTAGGGGACCCGCTCTTAACAGTATAGAGACCCATAAATAAAGGTGGCCATAGACGCAGAGATCTGCTCATTTGACGATGTTGCCAAACTAGTGTATCTCTCCCCTGATATGGCCCTAGGGCCGAACGATTGGATCATAATGCATCGGATTCAGCTGCGGTCCGATGGAATTTTTTTTAACCTGCCCAATCAAGATCTGGCCAACTTTTGACCAGATATCGATCAGGGAAGCCTCTCAGATGGCCCCCCACACATGGGCCAATAAGCTGCCGTCTCGAGCGGTTGGCAGCTTTTATCGGCCCATGTATGTGGGCCATAAGAATCCCTGCTGTGCAACTTATGAGGCCATTTTATTTTTCCTGAACAGAAAAGCCAGAATGAAGGTTACTGAAACACACCCTGAAGGTTCAGTAACCAGACAAATTACTTTGGGGACAGGTAAGAAAGTCAGTTCAGTTATTTAGCAATGCCAATATATTTCTGCAGCAAAGCTGTCCTTTTAAATGCAAAACAGAAAGGAACGTTTCTTTCTCAGACTCCAAAAGTGTAAACGATTGCAAAAGGAACACAGGCAATAATAGAAAGCCCACTTGTTTTGCAAGGCAAGGGCTATTGAACAGGCAGTCATGTCATACCTCTCATTTTTATTTTACCACAAAGAGAAGAAAATAGTTAAAGTTCCACCCTCTTTCTTATAAGCAGAATGGCTTCCCTGGGGACGGATGCTTCACGTATGAGGGAATGGATAAGCTTTGTGTGCTGAACATCAAGGCACCAGGAATGTTTACATTGTAAAAACTGAACAAATGCACTGCATTGCTCTTTGTAGTATTAGATTTAAGATATATCTACATGTTATGCCTCACCCTCCTCATGTTGGCATGTCTTTCAGTTTCATATCACTTTGTCTAAAGGTCCGACAGCTTTGCATTTTTTATTTCTTAATTTTTTACCACTTGTCCAAAATTTGACATTTAGGGGGTTATTTGGTTTACAGGGTGAGTGGTGGCAATAATTAGCCAAATTAAATTAACTTCGCAGAAGGGGGGGAATAGAGTGAGCGCTACCAATTTCTTGCTGTATGGTTTATGTGTTTGGTTTTCCGGTCAAGGTTTTTTGAGCAAAAACTAATTTTTTATTTATGCATTTCAATGAAAACAGGTACAGTCAACAATTGCATCTTTTTGTAGTAGCATCTAAGTTTAAAAGGATACTGTCATGGGAAAAAAAATTTTTTTTCAAAATGCATCAGTTAATAGTGCCGCACCAGCAGAATTCTGCACTGAAATCCATTTCTCAAAAGAGCAAACTGAAATCGGACCCCAAGTCATGTGACTTGTGCTCAGATAAACTTCAATCACTCTTTACTGCTGTACTGTAAGTTAGAGTGATATCACCCTCTCATTTTCCCCCCAAGCAGCCTAACAACAGAACAATGGGAAGGTAACCAGATAACAGCTCCATAACACAAGATAACAGCTGCCTGGTAGATCTAAGAACAACACTCAATAGCAAAAACCCATGTCCCACTGCGTACTATTCAGTTACATTGAGAAGGAAAAATAAAAGCAGTTCCCTCCTAAAGTCCTGGCACAAGTCACATGACCAGGGGCAGCTGGGAAATTGACAAAATGTCTCGCCCCATGTCAGATTTCAAAACTAAATATAAAAAAATCTGTTTGCTCTTTTGAGAAATGGATTTCAGTGCAGAAAGTCTACTGGAGTAGCACTATTAACTGATGCTTTTTGAAAAAAAAAAATTTTTCCCATGACAGTATCCCTTTAAGACAGGGGTGTCCAAACTTGGCCCTCCAGCTGTTAAGGAACTACAAGTCCCACAATGCATTTGCCTGACTGTGGCTGTCAGACTCCTTCATTGCATTGTGGGACTTGTAGTTCCTTAACATCTGGAGGGCCAAGTTTGGACACCCCTGCTTTAAGATGACCATTTGAGTAACAGCATTAAAACTGCAACTTGGTGGGGGAAAAGAAAAAAAACTACTGGTACATTTTTCCTTATATTCTGAAGCTTTCACCATTTACAATTTGGATTTACAGTACGTGTTCCACAGGGATCATATTTCCCTATGTTTATTAATTTGGTCTGTTAATAAAGCATTTAAGTACAATACATTGTACTTAATCTGAAAAACTCTGGGTTTTCCGGCGACAATCCGGAAAAAAAAATTCAGGTGTCAAATGTACAATTCAAGTTTTCACTCACTCACATTTATTTATTTTAGTTTTTAGTTAGTTATTTTATTGCTAAATAAGAGAAAATCCTGGATGGGAGTTTGGTTTAATAAAAAGATAGATAAATTTGAGTTTTAGCAACCTCCCTCAGGGCATGAACACACACGTGGATTGTAGCTGTGCTTTGCGTATACGCTAGTCATTGTGCCATTGGCAAAGATAAAACCAATACGCTTATCTATGTGGCAGTTGGCTTTTTAAAGAAAAAACTCGGCACGATCAGCGCCCAAAACGTGGCTAAGATCCACACGTGTGTCCATGCACTTAAAGGGGTTGTTCACCTTCAAAACACTTTTGTTCAGTTTAGTTGTTTTCAGATTGCTCCCCAGAAAGAAAGTCCCTCAGAGCTGCTTCACAAGATGAAAAATTACACTTTACACTTCAGTATTAGAAAAACGGTTACACAAAGAAAATAGAAAACCATTGGAAAAAGTTGTTATTTCTGGTGATCTATCTGAAAACAACTAAAGTTTAACATTTTTGCTTAGTCATCCAGGTGCAGATTCTAAACTATTACAAATTCCTACATTAGAGGATTAATTTCTCAGAAGCATCTATGAACAATTAGCAACTACTGTATCAATTCTAACAGCTGCATTTAAAGGGATACTGTCATGGGGAAAAAAATTCAAAACACATCAGTTAATACTGCTGCTCCAGCAGAATTCTGCATTGAAATCCATTTCTAAACCAGATAACAGCTCCCGAACACAAGATAGCAGCTGCCTGGTAGATCTAAGAACAGCACTCAGTAGTAAAGGGCTGGGGTAGACAGGGAGATTCAGGGAGATTATGTCGCCTGGCGATTAACCGAATCTCCCTGTCTGCCCCAGCCCAAAAATCCATGTCCCACTGCGTACTATTCAGTTACACTGAGAAAGAAAAACAACAGCCTGCCAGAAAGCAGTTCCCTCCTACAGTGCTGGCACAAGTCACATGACCAGGGGCAGCTGAAAAATGGCTAGCCCCATGTCAGATTTCAAAACTGAATATTAAAAAAAATCTGTTTGCTCTTTTGAGAAATGGATTTCAGTGCAGAAGTCTGCTGGAGTGGCACTATTAACTGATGTGTTTTGAAAAAAACATGTTTTCCCATGACAGAATCCCTTTAATTAAACTCGGTGCTGAGCAGGGCCCGGGATAAGACATGCATCACCTTATACATCATGTCAAACAGTTACAGAGTTGACACCCCCCCCCCCCCCCCATCCTAGAGTTGCTTCTGAGAGACTTCGGGAACCTGTTGGGAGAAATTATGTTCCCCAAACAAAGATGTGGGCTAGTAGAGCACACACTCTGGATAGGGGTAAAGGCCCCCATCCATGGGCCGATAAAAGGTGCCAACAGACCAAGTCGGCAGCTAATTGGCCTGTGTCTGGGGCCTTTTTTTTTTTGTTGATGCAGTCCCACAATCCAACCACCCGTTTGACCTCCGTTCTGATAAGATCGTTGGGCCCTAGGGCCTACGATCGGCTCAGCCCCATATCACCCACTTTAATGTGGGCATTTCGGGGAGAGATCTGCTTGTTTGGCGACATCACTAAACAAGCAGATCTCTCTGTGTATGGCCACCTAAACAGTAGTGGTTGTGGGTTTTTTTTTGGTTTGTTTTTTAAATTGCCCCCACCGGCACTAGGACATCTGATCCAGAAGGAACTCCTGGTTGAGAGGCCATGTTGTGCAAACGTATGCAAATAATGAGCTTCTGACATCACGTGCATGTGCATAATGAGATGGGGCATTCGCTCATTATAAGCATGCTTGTGCCCCAACATGGCCGTTTGAACAGGGAGCTCCCTCCAATACAGGTGTTCTAGCACTGGCAGGAAGGAAACTACTTACCCCCAACTGGAGTGCTGTAAGCAACTCATTTAACATAATTCAGGGAGGAGGGAAGTGGAAATATGTGCTTCTGCACATAGCCTTGAAATAGGTCACTATTTCTTTTAAATATTATTGCTCAATTTCAAGAATAAGGAACTCATAATATGTCCTGGGGATCAAATACACGGGTGGAAAACATACAACTGCTTCATCCCTAGCACAGTGCTTCCCAACAATGGTGTCATTTAGAGAAGGTCTCTAGTTTTCTTACTGCTTGCTTTGACGGCATATCAAAAGCTTAATAAAGTTTGCAGAGCTTTAACAGTGATAATAAATTAACTTTATAGCCCATAAAAAGATATATCAGCGCAATTATTTTATGACAGCAAGGCAATAAAGTACCAGGTCACAAATTTTCACTACATTAAATGTATAAAAGGGTAAAAAGGTCATTTGAAAGACGAATATAGTAGACTACATTTTAGGGCCACAAACACTGTGGTGTCAAACTCTACTGATCAGCACCAAAACCTCAATGCACTAGAGAGGATACATAAAACATTGGTATACACATATTTAACATGTTTATATACAAAACTATAATATTTAAAGCTGCATTATTTTATAAAAAATTAATTATAATGCTGGCTAGTAAAGTTCTTGGTGGCTGTTATATATTCAAATTCCCTCCCTCCTTTGTCTTTTTGTGCAAAGCCAACAGAACATGCAAAATTCTTCAAAATCATCTGATAAAGTGATGTGGTTTCAAGGGAAATATATACAGGTATTGTAAAATGACAACGTCAAATAGGTCTGATCAACAAGCTGGCCAATAGAAATCATGTAACAATTGGCCACCCAGTATACACGTACATAAAATTACACAAAGAATAGTATTAGTTAAAGGGTTGGTTCACCTTCAAGTTAACTTTTAGTATATTGTAGAAGGGCCAATTCTAAGAAACTTTTCAATTGGTCTTCATTATTTATTTTTCATAGTTTTTTAATGATTTGCAATTTTCTTCTGTTTCTTTGCAGCTTTCAAATGGGGGTCACTGACACCATCTAAAAACAAATGCTCTGTAAGGCTACAAATGTATTGTTATTGCCACTTTTTATTACTTATCATTCTACTCAGTCCATCTCCTATTCATATTCCAGTCTATTATTCAAATCAATGCAGGGTTGCTAAGGTAATTTGCACCCTAGAAACCAAATTGCTGACACTACAAATTAGAGAGCTTCTGCATAAAAAGCTAAATAAATAACTATAAAACCACAAACAATAAAAAATGAAAACCAATTGCAAATTGTCTCAGAATATCACTCTCTACATTATACTAATACTAATAACTAATACTATATGCCTATTTATTCTTTTTTGCCCCTGAGGAAGACCCTTAAGGTCGAAACGCGTTGGGCTTTCTTTGCTTTTTTGTTTTTTGCTTTTTCTTTTTCATGGTGTATTATTTTTTCTTTTTTTATGTATTTTTTTCATTATTTCCTTTTTGTTATAAAATAATTTTGGAATAAATGTATTAATTATGTGAGAATAGGAGTGCTCTTCCGATCTATGGTGTAGTGCTAAAATTTGTGGGGGACCCTAATGGGAAGTCTCCGTGGGAGAAGCACCCGATATAATTTCTTCTAGGGTGTGCGCTGACTTTACCTTTTTGGTTAATTTACATTATACTAAAAGTCATGCACTAACATTTTTCCCCGCATAAATAATTGTTCAGCCAAAGCAGAATTCATACGGCTTTCATTCAACAAAGCCTGTGCTAATCTGGAATAGAAATTGGAGTGCGCCTGAACAGAAAAGTAATACAAAGCAACAATAACAACAGAATTGTAGCATTTGCAGAGACCCTTTAAAATGGAACTCAACCCAAAAGTTAAAAAAAAACCTCTACCTAACATAGACCCCACCCCAGCCTAGCTGCTACCCCGGCAAATTCCCCAAACTTTTTACTTAACCCTCTGTGCAGATTCAGGGATCCATCTTCCGGGTCGTCTTCTTCCAGTGCTTCATCAATTTCAAATGCATACTTGTCACAAACTGAGAAATTGCTGCAGCTGTGCATGTACCAAAATGCCACTTCATTCAAGAAGATAACCAAAGACTCGGAAGATGGCTGCCGTGAACTCCGATCCTTGAATCTGCACGGAGGGGTAAGTAAAAAGCTAGGGGCATTTGCCCAGTGTAGCAGCTAGGCTGGGGGGGGGGGGGGGGGGGGGGGGGAGGGTCTATGTAGGGTAGGGGGTTTAACTTTTGGGTTGAATTCACCTTTATAGCCCCCCATACAAGGGCCGACTAAAGCTGGCAAAAGACGGGTCGAGTCAGCAGCTCGTTGACCAGTGTGTGGGGCCCTCACCAATGCCTGAAAAGGCCAGCTGCCTACTGGGCAGGGTTCAAAATCCCGTTGGATCATGGCCACATATGTTCGTTGATGCAGTCCTGCCATCCGACTACCCATATTGCCTCTATTGTGATCCGATCATTGGGCCCTAAAACCCACGATTGGATTAGCCCAATGTTCCCCACCTCAATGTGGGCATATCCGGGAGAGATCCGCTCGTCTGGCGACACGGACAAACAAGCAGATCTCTTTGTGTATGGTCAGTTTAATACAATATTAAATAATACAACCAAAATTAAGACAAATTACAAAATTACTAAAAAGAAAAAGAGGTAGTGCATTCAATAACCTTATGGCTCAGTTGGTAGTACTTCTGCCTTGGTTTCCTCTGGCACTCCAAAAACATAGGGTAGGTTTACAGACTTCTGACTAAATTGACCATAATCTATGTGAATATGATAGGGACATTAGATTGTAAGTTCCTCTGGGCAGGGCCCGATGTGAATGATGCATAATGTATGTAAAGCGATGAGGAAATGTGTTGGCGCTATATAAATAACAGGAAGTAAATAATAAAGTTACACTTCAGCACTTCTGATGTTTACAAATAACCCCAAGCATTTTACAGCAAGCTAGGATGACCGGTTGGACTCCATTGCTCGTTTTATTCCTCTGCCAATCACCAAGACAACTGGACTATATATGTGCAAGCACAGAAAGACACAGCCATGATTGCTTCACCAAGGGAACAAGAGACAAAAAACCATTAATGGTAGCTTTAATCTTGAATTATACAGAAGGAAGGTTTGTTGGGGTCCGTATAATATAAACTGGACTAATAAGTGTTAAATCAGGTTGGCCAATTGTGATTTACAAGTAGGCCCTGAGAAAAACCAGGGATCATAACAGATTAGCACTGACCGGGGTGAATTCCATTACATCCCCATTCTTGATATTTCACATTACTTAGATTTACATGCCAAAGGCTTCAGTAAACTCACCTTTTCATAATATACAGTGACTAAAGTCTTGTAAAATATAAGGATATTATAAGTTACCGAGGAGTTCAATGCCCATATAAAAACACAAGGCCAAATGTTTTTATAAAGGTCATGGAACTCTGAGATGACTTCTAATATCCTCATATTTTGCAAAAGGTGGTACTTTTTTTATTATAATACACACACAGTGAGTCATGTGACAGAAATGACATCACTAAGCTCTGATTAGAACGGTTGACATCACTAATTTACAGGATATTCATGGCTAGATTTAAAAGAAAAGTTTAATAAGTTCAAAAGTTAAGTATAAATGTAAAAGTTTATGAAATAATTACATAATTTAATAAAAGTAATGGCTATTAAAATTATATATAAATATATGAAATGATACAAGGCAGTAATGGCAGCCATACAGGGTACTTTAACAACTAGCCAATAGCCCAAAACAAACAATTAAAAGGAGAACTAAACCCTAAAAATGAATTTGGCTAAAATTACATTTTTTGTTATTAAACATATTGAACCAGCCTAAATTTTCAGCTTCTCAATAGCAGCAATGTTTCAGGACTTCAAACTTGTCACAAGGAGTCACCATCTTGTCTGCGACACTCACATGCTCAATGGTCAAAGCTTAGGGGTTGTCACAAACTATCAAGCAAAAAATATAAGCTGATACTACAGGGCTGATTATTAAATTCTGATGCTAATTGCACTGGTTTCTGTGCTGCCATGTAGTAATTATCTGTATTAATGACTAATCAGCCTTATATTGTGACTACATTTCTATTCTATGTGTACTGTATATTGTGAGTGGGTCCCTAAGCTCAGTAAGTGACAGCAGCACAGAGCATGTGAATCAGTGAATCAGCAGAAAAGAAGATGGGGAGCTACTGGGGCATCTACTGGGGAGACACAGATCTTTACTGCTAAAGGGCTGGGGTTGCCTTGGGCTGGTACACAAGCACAAAACATAATGTACAACATTTCTAGCTACTTCTTTAGTTTAGGCTTTAGTTCTAGTTTAGTGTAAGTAAAAGGGAGCACAACTGATGCAGTCTCATTAAACTGACCCTTTCAAGGTGCAATACATGTCCAGACATATATCCACATCTTAGTCTATTGTCTGAATCAAATACTTTTTGAACCACGCGATACGGAGGAACATGGATGAGAAAACATACAAAATACACAATGTTTATGGAAATATTAGGAAATTGTAAAATGTATGACTGAGCCCGAACATCAAAAACTGCTTATTTTTCTCATTTTATTGTTGTAATTAAAAGATAATTATCAGGCTACACCTTTCTTTTAGCCAATTCTTGACGACGGGGACTATGTTTTTCCTTATAAAGCTGCAGATTCCATTTTTACCTGGAAACTAGCCTACATAATCATGTGGCAAGAAAAGCACTTAAAAGCAGCAATGCATTAAATCAGGAACAGCTTAGAGCCTGGGGCTACTTATATTCTGTACACATGGCATCTGTAACTGATTGGTCCATTTTTTTTAATTAAAAAAAAGTCTTGTTGAAGGTGACCATGAAAGCAGCATTCTCAACATTTCATTTAAAAAAAAAAAAAAAAAAAAGAAACATGCAGCTTAAGATATTTATGGCGTCCCTTGTGCCACGGCACATAAGCACCACCCCACGTGTAATGCCTCCTATTGTACACGATACTTGCCCGTCCAGGACAACCTGCTGAAGTTCCATTATCTCAGATAGGAATTTGGCCTTCAGCTGGTACTTTGCAATTTAATTGCCAAACAAATTAGTTCAAAAGCTTTAAAACTTCACACCCATTTGAGGAAAAGCTATAAAATGACAACTATAGCTACACATCTCTGCTAAAATAACTATAGAACAGTTGTAACATATTTCAGTAGAGGAGGACGAAATGAAATTGGTCCTCATCAGAACTGCCAGTGAAACTGTTACAGGTAAAAATGTTTTTTTTTCCCCAAAATGAATTGGTTAATAGTGTTGTTCCAATAGTCCAGTACTGAAATCTGGTTTTTTTTAAATAAGCAAACCGATTATTTTATATTTAATTTTGAAATCTGACATGGGGCTAGACATGTTGACAGTTTCCCAGGTGCCCTCAGCCATGTGGCTTGTGCTCTGATAAACTTCAGTCTCTCTTTACTGCTGCACTGCAAATAGGAGTGATAACACCCCCTCCGATTCACCACCAGCAGCCTATCCACAAAACAATGAGAACAGAAGATAACCGCTCTTGGTAGATATGAGAACAGCACTCAGTAGTAAAAATTCAAGTCCTACTGCAACTGCTTCAGTTACATAGAGTAGCAGAAAGCCTGAAAGCAGTTCCACCATGAACTGCTGACTCTTTCTGAAAGCACATGACGGGGCAAAATTAGATGGCTGCATAAATGCCAATATTACAACTACGAAAAAAATGCACTTGGTTTAGGAATTACATTTTATGGTAGAGTGAATTATTTGCAGTGTAAACCATGTAATTTATAAATGAAAACAACACCATAAAAATCTTGACAGAATCCCTTTAAAGACTTCCTTCTTTATATCTTATAAAACAGAAAACTGCACAGAAACTGTTCAGTCTTCATTAAAAAGTAAATATAGCTGTAATAAACTGCATAATATATCAGCTACTTTATGCTTCCCTTTCATGCGGGTCTTAATTAGAACATCCATTGGTGGCTAGGGTCCGCAAACTCTATCCAACCATCAATCATTGTAACTGCGTGGCTCCAAGTTTCTGACTCCACTAGCAAGCGGCTTTGCTAAAATGGGGGCTAGGAAAGAGACTGCAGTATTTTAGAACAAGACACAATTAAAGACACCCTGGCATGACTTGGGAAAATGTATTTATGGATCCCGTCAATGACACAAAGCTACATGAAACTACGTGACAGTAACAACAAGATGGCCCTGGCCAGCGGCATCACACGGACAATTTTCTGTCCAGTTAAGGTCAAGGATACGGACATTCTTAAAGCTGCATCAGCAAAGAATGTTATTACTAAACAACCCTGGCAACTACTGCAATTATTTTTACTTTACACAAAATAATGCATCACTTATTAAATTGTATAACAATATTTTAAGTAATTTACAAGTTCGATGACATATACTAAACATAAACATGAACTTACTGCACCACAAGCCTAATCAAATAAATGATTTATGCTTTCAAAGTTGGCCACAGGGGGCTGTCATCTTGTAACTTTGTTATACATCTTTGCAAGACCAAGACTGTGCACAAGTTCAGTGTGGCCTGGGCTGCTTAGGGCAGTGATTTTCAACCTTGTGCCTCCAGCTGTTAAGGAACTACAAGTCCCACACTGCAATGAAGGAGTCTGACAGCCACAGTCAGGCAAATGCATTGTGGGACTTGTAGTTTCTTAACAGTTGGAGGCACAAGGTTGAAAATCACTGGCTTAGGGATTGTCATAAATGATCAAAACAGCACAAGTCAAATAATATCTGCCAGAAGCCAATACAGCAAGACTGATTAATAATCAGAATATACAGACTGCACTGGGTCCTGTGTTGTCATGTAATCTAATGTGGATTTTATAGTTTTAGTGTTGTTTAATACAAACTTTCTCCAACTCTCCAGAACAAGTTGCTGCAGCAAAATAATCCTCCAAATAGGATCCCATTTTATCTGTTTAGGGCTAGGCCAGACGGGGAGATTCGGGGGCATTTTGTCTCCTGGCGACTTCTCGCCGCGACTTGTAGCCCTCGAACCTCCCCAAATAGCCACGTACCCAAGCGCACCGGCGTTGCTTGAAAACGCCGGCGCGTATCCACACGGAGCGGCGCGCTTGGGTACGTGGCTATTCGGGGAGGTTCGGGGGCTACAAGTCGCGGCGAGAAGTCGCCAGGAGACAAAATGCCCCCGAATCTCCCCGTCTGGCCTTAGCCTTAAATCTGGCTCCATGATCTTTGTTCCTGCAGCTGGAGCTGGAAACAGTAAAGGGGATGTAAAGGCAAAAATAAAATCAGTACAAATCTCTACACATCACCAACTGCTCTACCGGAAAACAAAGCTGCTGGAGTTCTGCGCGGCTGAGGCGGGGGCTCCCCTGTTCTTCATAAATATGATTGTTTCCCTGCACAGCAGTTAGGGACCACCTAACAATTCCCATCCACAGAAGTAAATGAAGGGAGAATTTTACTGCATACAGTCAGGTTTCTTTAAAAATAGTACACTTTTTTTAATTAAAGTGTAATGGAGATATGTTTCCTTTTTATTAAAGAAATTAAAAATGGAATTGTATTTTTTTTTTAGTTTGGTATTCAGTCCATTTTTGTTGATTCCCAATGATGGATTTTGCACATTCCTACTCAAAACAGGTCTTTTTAATTCCTCATTGTTTCCATCGCTCATAAGCTATGTTTATTTTCACATGAATATTCTTATCTTGGAAAAATATACACCAATGTAGAAAGCAACCCATGTGGGCCATTAGCCTTATAGTAAACTACTCTGACACATTGATCATCTTATAAAATGGAGTGGCTCTCTAAGCAAGTTTTTTTGTGAGGTGCTGTTACTACCAGTAATGCATCACATCAAATGTGACAAAATATTTCTTCAGAGTTTTAAATATATTCTTCTATATGGTATCCAAACATACTTTAAAGAGTGCTATTTTCAATGAAAGGGGCAGTTCACATTACGTTAAGTCTTGGTATGTTATAAAAAGGCTTATTCCACGCAGCTTTCCAATTGGTCTTCTTTTGTTTTTGTTTTTTTTTTTTTAATTATTTGCCTTTTTCTGTCTCTTGCCACAAACCCTATGACCCTATCTAAGGAACAAATGTAAGTCTACACATTTATTGTTATTGCTACTTTTTATGACTAATATTTTATTCAGGCCCTCTCCTATTCAAAACAATGCATGGTTCATAAGGTAATTTGGACCTTAGCAACCAGATTGCTTAAATTGCAGTGTGTAGAGCTGCGGAATAAAAAGCTAAATAACTAAAATAAATACAAATAAAAACCAGTTGCAAATCATCTCAGCACATCACTCTCTACATCATATCAACAGTTAATTTATAGGTGAACAACTCCTTTAACTTCTGTTTTTTGGCAGGTTAAAGCTTAGCCATGTGGCTTACCTCAGCGCTACATAGAGTGGTTACTTTCTATAGCACAATCCAGTGATCTGCTAAAGAAGCCTTTGTAGATATTATAGATAATTATACAGTATTAAGTTTGTTAACATTTGCAACTATCAAAGAAGATTCAAATGTATTCTATTGAAATTCAACAGATCCCAATATTCCCTTCTCCCTGTACTCCCAAGGCTATGGCTACACTGTTCCTCTTCTCTTCTATGCTGCACCAGACATGGCAGAACTAGGTGAAAAATCTTGCTTTATTGGGGTTATAATCCACCACGTCTGCCTGAACCCGAGCTGAGGTAATGATTCCAGCAACTGGGCAGTGGATTCTCAGCCTGCATTTATCCACAGGCCAAGACACCGGTCATTTGGCACCAGCCTATAACCTCACATTATTCATCTGCCGTTTACTATCAATAGAAAACATTAGTCAAACATGAGTAAACTTGGTGATTAACATCATTCCTAGAGAACAGTACCAGCATAATGCCCAGCAATACCAACTTTTCAATAATTACTGGTGTCAGACTAAAGCAAGAAATAACTAAAAACAGTGTAGTTGATGTATGAAACTCTCACCTCTCCAGTCCATAATGAACACTGCTGCTAGGCTTATACACCTCAGCAACCGCTCCTCCTCTGCCATACCATTCTGCCAATCCCTGCACTGGCTTCCACTCCCCTTCAGAATTAAATTCAAATTACTGACCCTGACATTCAAAGCACTTCATAACTCTGCCCCTCCCTACATCTCTGAACTAATCTCCATTTACTCACCCAACCGCCTACTGCGCTCCTCTACTGACCTGCTACTCAACTCTTCTCTCATTACCTCCTCACATGCTCGCATTCAAGACTTTGCAAGAGCTGCTCCCCTCCTCTGGAATTCTCTCCCACGGTCTGTCCGACTTTCTCCCAATCTTTCAGCTTTCAAGAAATCTCTAAAAACCCACTTTTTTAGAGAAGCCTACCCTCACTGTTAACCACTCAATGCAATACCGCTTACATTACTACATCTCTCACCCACTTTACTCTGATCTTGCCCTCTCCCACACCTTGTGTATCACTCCCTTCCCGTTAGCTTTTTCTGTACAGGGCCTTCCTCACCTCCTGTACCAGTATTTATTGTGATGCATGCACAGTAACTCCATATTTATTGTGATGTATGTAACTCTTTATGTTCTATATATGTAATTCATGTGATTTGGTTGTATAATCACATTCACTTTACAGCGCTACGCAACAAGTTGGTGCTATAGAAATACATGTTATTAATAATAATAATAATAATAATATGAAACAGAAATCCAACATTTTAAAAAAAATAGGGTATTTTTGTATTGCAAAGCAAAGTCACAGACTGGTAAAGTTAATGATAAAGATAGTTTAGCCACAAAGACACGCATAAGTGATATTTTCCATTTCCCACATTGGCCCATGAGATTTTAAGGGCAATGGCATGTGAATAGGCGCAGGTGATTATTCACTAAAGACGATGGAAGGCAGGGGGAAGCGGTTCGGGGAGATTTTACGCCCCAAAAATCTTCCCATCTGGCCTTACCCTAAGGGGAAATTTCAAAGCAGTAGCGGGGTACCAAATCCCCATCCTTTTGCAAGACCCTGAAAGTGCTTGATCAAGAGCGTGTCACGCATTTGTCACTGACGACAGTCAGCATTTCCATGAAACAATCATTAATGTTTTAAGCAATTGCCATGGCAGCCAATAGAGGGCAATTTGGCAATGTCCCCCGAGCAACTAAAAATTGACACTTTAAAATTGCTTGAAACTGCCACTGCCCTATGAGATTTTATCTTGATACAAAAGTATGTCCCCCTTTACATGCATCCCACTACAATGAAATGCATCCCTTTGCCTGAGACATGGTAACATAGGTTATTTGTGACCTAGTTTTATGTTGCCTTAGCAACCCAAAATTTAATTTGTAGGATTTATTTACAAACATTGGCACTAATCTGAACAAGTGCAGTTGGCAATAGCAACCAATTTTATTTGCTTTCATTTCCCAATTTGTAGTAGAATGTTCAAAACAAATTGCAGACCGCACACAATCTGGATGAAGGGGATGGTGGTGAGGAAATGATCTAAATCAGACAGAGCTGTCCAACTGAAAGTCCGACAGCCAAATGTGGCCCTTTCAAGGGATTTGTATGGCCACCATCTGCTCTAGGGCTTTATATGACATCATTTTAATAGTATCGGGTCGATGAACTTGTGGTAGGAGAAATATTTGGCCTACAACAAGTAAAAAGTTGGACAGCACGAGTCTGGACAATTACAGCAATCAGTGGGGACTAAAGAATGCTGGGTAAGAAAGATCTTGCAGCTGAAAAGCTACTGGGGGCAGGGAATGATCCAGCAGACAAGCTGCCTTTAAGAGAGAGAGAGAGAGAGAGAGAGAGAGAGAGAGAGAGAGAGAGAGAGAAAAAAAATCAGAATAGTCTTTAAGGGGGACAAAGAATGGGTTTGCAGATCTCCAGTGGTTGTTTGGACAATCACTGTCACAGATAACCAGCTGTTGTTTGGAGCAGCAATACATGGGATTACTTGTCTGTTTTCTGACCAATCCATCAGATGTCGGACGTCTGAATTTTGCCACTTCTCCTTATACACTCAATGTATTTGTATGTCTGAAAAGAGCTTAGGAGAAGTAGCAGCCTCACGTACATATAAACCAATGTCCCATCCACCCAGAGAAGTAAAATCAGATAACTCAAAGATCCGATTGTACAAATCCTCGATTCATACAATTTTTTCGGACTGTGTGTAGTGTCCCGACATTTGTCGTGCCATGGCGATCAGTCGATTTGACAGGTTAGAAGATTTCTGTCGGCTGCCGATATTATCTCTGCATGTATTGCTGATCTGACGATTTTCAGTGGGAGACTGCCACCAGCTTTTGTCAGACATAAACTTTTGGACAATTGCTGTTCTAGGGCAGAACATCTTCTGATCTGTTCTTTTACTACTGTATTTAAAGTGATGGTTAGTGGCAGTTAAATCTGCATGTCTATGGACAACATTACTCTTGTAGGATACCATGCCCAGATGAAAATGGTCATGTGTTGAAAAATTCTCAGTATCTGTATGCTCATATTTATCTATAAAACATCATTCATGCTGAGGCCGTTTACTGCTGGAGAGATTCATCCTTACTATGCAAGTGCTATTTACCTTGAAGCTTGATGATCACCAGCCAACATGTACAATGAATACATCTTAAAAATCCCTAATTTTTTTGCCTGGGGGGTTGTATAAATTGTCATTGCACAGTGCTACCCAAAGCAGACCGAGTATTTCTCACTTGATGACCATCATCAGTATCATTTACTTATGTTATCGTTACATTAAATAATGATTCAGAAAAATACGTTTTTCTGGTTTCTTTTTTAGGTCCCCTGTTTATGAGATGATGCAATGCCTTTTGCATACTTCCACCTGAAGTGTGGCGGCAACTGCATTACAAACCATGAGAGGGAGGCGTCATGTTGCAGAACACTAGTCATAAAGCGACAAGACTATGGGGGCTGATGACCATCATTAGAAGAAAAGGTTCTCAGGAAAACCAGCGTGCAAATGACATCTGGTCACAGGTAATAGTCAATAGATCACTTCAGGTGGAAGTAAAAAGCGAAAAAGAGAAAAGCGGCAATGAGTTCCTGGGAACTGGCAGAGGACTGACTGTCAGCTAAACACAGACCGCAGCAAAGAGTTCCTGGGAAATGGCAGAGGACTAACTGTCAGTTAAACACAGACCACTGCAAAACCTGCAGACATAGGAGCAGGAGGATATTTGGAGGAGGTGTGGTCAACCCACAGGCCATTTACAAATTCCAGTCTGACACTGATATAAAGTGGCTTTGCCATGTCCCCAGATAATTATATATTTCAACAGAAGGAACACATTCGACCTATTGCCGAACCTCAGCTACCAGCACCCCTCCTAAAACAGCAGTTTATGCCCAAATTGACAAAGAACAAGCCAGGGACCCCCCATGAGAGGGCATTCATAAATTATTATTATTATTATTATTAACATGTATTTCTATAGCGCCAACTAATTTCGTAGCGCTGTATCAATCAACCTCTTCCTCCACTAAATCAGGGTAGTCCAACCTGCAGCACCTCCAGCTGTTGCTGAACTGCAACTCACCGACGGGCAGACATGCAGTGGGATTGCAGTTTAACAGCTGGAGGGGCTTCCCTTATGTATATAGTGAAAATATCAAACAAGCATACTGTAGTAGAATATTTATCAGCAACCACTGCAATGCTGGAAGCCCCGGGAGCAAGTAGGGACCCCCGGTGACAGATACCAGGGGGCAGCAGATCTACGAATGACAGGTGAGACGTGAGAGTGTGGGCGGGTGAGGTTTAAAGGGGGATACGTATCCAGGCAGAGAGATGCCGGAAATGCTGCTGATTAGACTATGGGGTTAAATATGGAAAAGAGAGAGGGGAGGGATGTGGGAATTATCAGGAGTCCAGGCAGCACAGCTGTAGTATTGGTGAACGCTACATGGGCATTTAGGGGCCACTTTATTACCCGACATAAAGCCGCTATACTGCGCCCCTAACAGCCAGGAATGTTGTTTCTTTCCCTACTCAGCCCACTTCCCTCCGCCGGTATCTTGAGCCTCGGCCTGGATCCCTCCGCCCCCCGGGCGCAGTTCCTTTTCTCACCTGTCTCATGAATCCATCGCCTTGCTTTGCCTCATCACGTACTTTCTTCCCTAAGATCCTTCCTTCTCTTTCTTCTTTCTCGCCACCGCCTGGACCCCGACTCTCACTCTCCCCCGGCTCAGGTACCTCTTCGCTTCCTCACAGCTTTTTTTCCCCCCTCTAATCAGTAATGGCGACCGCCTCGGAAGCGCGCCTAAGCTCGCGACTGCCTTTCGCCCAAACAGTGACTTCAGGCCCAGCGCGCTCCCGCAGGCTCTAGGCAGAGGAACGAGAAAGTGGTGACGTCAGCGTCAGGATCGGGGGCGTCTTCCCGCCCTTCCAGGCTGCGAACTCTCTCAGACTCACACCCATCCCATTCACACACCCACCCACAGCCCCCAAAGCATCACGGGAGTTGTAGTGTTTCCATTTCTGGCCGCTGCGAACTTGTTATTTGGGAGACTTGTTTTCACTCTCATTTTTAATGTAAAAGATGGCTCTAGCTCCAGATTGAGCTATAGAGATCTCTACTGCTACTCGGGTTGGGCGACTTTCTAGCAGCACGACTAATAAATAGGACTTGTTCCTCAGTCATTTCTCACACGACAAAGTTTATGCTGTAGTTGTCATTTCTCACTTGTTTTTGTATATATTAAATTAGAGAAGGAAAACATCCCCTATTAACTGGTGTTATATTGCAATAATAAGTTGCTACCACCTGCCACTTATGTTTGCGTTGTCTACTACAAGTTAAACGTTGCTGGGCCTCAAAATCAGGGCCTCCATTAGATAAAATTTTTGGGGGCTCTCACTAGGGTTTCTTTCTTTTTCTCTTGAAAAAAAATACCGGCGTTCTTATATATTTATCTTTTTTTTCCCTATTAATAACAATAACCATCAAAAATACCGGCCAGGTGGCAACCCTAGCACCCACCCTGACACCCAAGCCCCACCCCTGATCCCTCCCACTCCACATCACAGTTAAAAGACCACACAGACATCAGCATTAAAACAGTAAACCCCTCCCCCACACATATTGATGGTTATGGCCAGGGCTCCCCTTACAAGTTACAAAAAAATTGGGGACCTTGTAAGGGGGACCCGGCTCTTCGAAAAGTGAAGCACTGCTGGGGCCCCCTTCAGGCCTGGGACACTTGTCCCCCCCCCCCCTGATGGCAGCCCTGCTCAAAATATTTATGAGTTGGCCTATTCTACCAAGATTAGGGTTGCAACCTGGTCTGTATTTTAAAGGCCTGGTTGGTAAAAAAAGACGGTTGATCTCAATGTAGTTAATAGGGAAAAATATAAATGTATAGAGGGTTGTGTGTGTGGATGTTGGGTTTTCATTAGGAGGGGGTTGAACTTGATGGACTTTGTCTTTTTTCAAGCCAATTTAACTAACCAAGATATATTAAAATTGCTAATTAATTAGTGCCTCATCGGGACCCCTACCAGGGGAGTTGTGCCAATGAAGTGAGTCGAGAAACTTGCCTCCGGCTGCAGCACCCCACTAGTTACCCGTAGGGTTACCACCTGGCCGGTATTTTTCCCAATGTTATTAATATGGGAAAAAAATAAATAGGGAGGCCAGTATTTTTTTCCAGAAAAGGTGGCAACCCTAGTTACCAGGGGTGGTAAAAATGCAGCTTTTGGTAAATTTAAGAGGTGAATTTCCAGTTAGTTCTACTAGAGTCCTGGACCGCTCTACTGACTCTGTGGACCCCCTCTGGTGCACAAAAGTGAGCGCACGGGTGTGGGGTTGCAGGTTTACATTTCAAAACCAGCCAAAGATTAGCCAAAAAGTAGCTAGAAATATTTGTACACTGAAAAATTCTAATAAAATAAAGTACAAATGCACAAGCAGACGTCATCACAATCCCAGTCCATAAAGGCAAATAGATATGTGCATTGAAATAGACACATGTATCCCACTATAGCTGTACATACACACAAAGAAGTGTATCTATCAAACCCTGTAGACTTTTGAGATTGGGTGGAGGCAGGAATGTTTTTAGGTCCGATGCCGCCATAGGCATCGGACCTAAACACGCTCCTTACATCATGCATGTAACATCAGCGCATCGTGCAAGTGACGTCACTAGGGTTGCCACCTGGCCGTTTTTTTACCGGCCTGGCCGGTGTTTTTGATGGCTGATCCCAATGTTATTAATAGGCAAAAAACCTAAATATATAGTAAGGCCGGTATTGTTTTTAAAAAAAGGTGGCAACCCTAGACGTCACACGCCATATTCCGGAGAAGTGAAGTCAGCACACTGTGCCCGCGACATCAGCACGATGATCACGTTAAGTTACTCTGCATGTTTCCTCTGCCCCCTACCCCCCAGCTCCATCACCTGATTTTCTATGGAAATCCATGGCAGAGGGTAAAAAATGTAAAAAAAATAGGCGCCCCGAGGGCTGCCCCCACGACCATGCCACCCTAGGCACAGGCCATATAAGGCCTTAATATAAATACACCTCCAGGTGGGGGGGCATCAATATGTATGAATCCTAAAAGCATCCCCTGTGGTTGCTCCCCATATCTTTCTCCTACTGCAGGAGAAGCTACAGCAGCTCCCACATTGTATATTATTGCCCCCACCCAGCCAAACAATGAGGAGTCTATGAGTCAGATCAATGGACTTTTTCCATCACCTCAAGACATGTCCACGGTCAACAAAATCTGTACGTAGGTGAATCTTCATAGTCATATGTACGATGGTGGGTTTGTACTTTTAAGACCTGCAACCAAGTTTTAAGAGTAGCCCAATTTGGCTATAAAACCGCCAACTTGCCAACCCTGGGGGGAAAGGGGGGTTGGCAGCAGCAAACCTCCTCCCTGGTGGTGGAGGGGCCAGGATCGCCCTGACTACTACACTCCCACAACCACCCCCCTGCAACAGTTACACCCATGAGTGCCATTACCTGGAGAAAGTGTGCTGCCTATAGGGAGGTGAATTGGAGTGCATTTGGTATTGGCAAGTCAGGTGGTTCTCTCCCCCCCCTGTAGTATAAAAGGGTTTATAGGGTTCAACTTGGTACAGTTAAGCCTATGGGACAGGTGGCGTTTTAACCATCATGGTCCTATAAGAGAAAATTGGCCCTTGTGGTAGTTACCTGGGGCTTCCGGTCCAAATGTGATTACTGCATGCTGAGAAATGATTTTGTTGGATGTAAGTCCTTCACCCAAGTGTGTGCAGTTACATCATGGTACATGTTTACATGGAAAAATCCACTAATTTGATAAGCCAGACTTACAACATAAAATTCAGGATCTGAAGAGGGGGCAGTGGACTGACTTTCTGGCCATCTGGGGTCATATGAGTAAATTACAAGTGCTTCAACTGGAGCCCTAGCCTTACTGCAAAGAACAGGGCCCTGCATCTGGCACCATCCCTTATTTCCAAGCCAGCAGACTGGTACTCGTGCTACCTATGCAGTCGCAAAAAATGTTAATTGGTATTCATCGCTACAAAATCATGTTTCC
This sequence comes from Xenopus borealis, assembly GCA_024363595.1. NCBI lineage: Eukaryota > Metazoa > Chordata > Amphibia > Anura > Pipidae > Xenopus > Xenopus borealis. The sequence goes on along the minus strand of CM044445.1, from coordinate 99,099,793 downwards.
TCAGGGGACATGTAGCTGCAGTTTAGCCTGACATATTTATTAATGAGCATCTGTGACTTTTCCCCCTTATTCCGTTCATTCATTATTAGATTTCCTTCGACCGAAAATATCTAATTGCACTTAAATGTTTGGTCTGAATTACAATTAAGTTGCCGCTGAATTTCATGTAAGTCAATTCTCTACATGAACAAACCTACACTGCTCACGCTGGAGGTAAGTGGCTGGAGTGGATTTAGGGTTTGTTTTGGAGTTTACCATCTGCTCAACACTTTGATCCTTATTTTTGAGTTTTTCCTTCCACACTGGACTGCATTGCTTCCAAAGTTTATAGACAGTAACGGAACTAGGTGGGGGCGGACTGCTGGGGGGGCCCTGCGAGGGTGCGGGCCCTGGCCCAGTTGCACCCCCTGCTCCCCCAGTAGTTACGCTAGAGTCCTGCAGCGGGTCGGGTACCCGCAAAATCCTGCGGTACCCTGCGGGTTGCTCGCAGAATTTCTGGGTGCGGGTATAGAAGCGGGCCGGTGGTTCTGCAGGTTGGCGGGTTGAGGGTCGGGTCGCGGATCCTCACTATAGCGATTTTTGCTCCTTTTTCTGAGCATTTCTACTACTGATGATGTCACATCCGGTTTACAATGACAGCACTTCCTGTTTTACTCCTTTTTTTTCTGATCGTGGGCACTTCCGATGATGTCACTTCCGGTTTACAATGACAGCACTTCCTGATTATTGATAGTCAGCGGATCGCGGGTTGCGGGTACGGTTCGGGCCGTGGGTCCAAGTGGGTAAGAATGGGGGTCGCGGGTAAGGGTTGCGGGTACGGGTCGGGTACGGGTCCCAAAAAATGGACCCGCGCAGGACTCTAAGTTACGCGCCTGTTTCTAGCATGCAAGAGGTCACATGATAACAGGAGGTCAGCTAGTGAATGTATATAATCTAGAAAGGGAAATTATATAATCACAGTGGTCAATGTACCTAAGATTTACTGCACATGGGACAATTAGGGGTGTCTTGGTGCCCAATTGATTTTGAGTTTGGTGGGTAATAATAGCTCAGCAAAGTCTCCCCTTTAATTTTGGCAGCAATCACCTGGGCTTACAGTTGCATTCACAGGTTAGACGATGATGGCATGGAAAAATGGACTACCAAATTTTTAAGTTCTATGAGTGCACCCATATTCCATTTGTCAGCAGCATGCTAAAGATGGAAATCAGACTGCCAAAAGAAGACCCAGGATCACTTTGTATGCCATTTTCATCCTTATAATGTTATGGCTTCAAATATAATCAATAAGGATTATTTAGAGGGCATTGGAGTCATATAGATGTTGTGCAAGGGCAGTAAAGATTTAGGCCAAAAGAGGCAGGTACCTGGGCTATGGTGGGCTATCTGTTCTGTAAAAATACATTAAAGTGGACCTGTCACCCCAAAACAATATTCAAAATCCTATTTTATCACATTAGTCAAGCAAAATGAACATTAATTACACTATATAAATTATTTTATTCTTGTTTCCTTCAGTCTGGGAATTCATAATTATAGCAAGCAGGCAGGAGCCATTTTGTGGACACTGTTATTAAGTCAAGCCTTGCATCATCTCAGAATCTTGTTTGTTCACCAGAATGGGGGACCCAATATCTATCCCCATGTCCTGACTACACAATTAAATGGTTAAGAGAACTGGGGGAATGGTTGCAGAGCAGAGGCATCTAGGAAGTGCTGAATGGAAAGTGAAAGTAATTATCTGCCCCGCTTCTATGCCTGAGGCATAGAGGCGTGGCAGACAATATTTGATTGACAGCTGAGATTTTTAAACGAGCTTAAAACCGCTATGAATGCTTTAATAGAAAATTGAAATTGGATTTCATGTTTAATTTGAAAAGGACTTTTATTATAAAGATTTTTGTGTCTGGAAATGGAGTTCTTATGCACATTTAACTGTTTAGTATTGTTGGTAGATGGGTGGGTACCCTATGCAAATGAAGTGGGTTATCATTATAACATCAGCACTGGGGTCATGCAGAGAACTAGATTACAGATATGAAGTATTGTCCCTTTGATGAAAGCGTCGGAGCTCCTGTTGTACATTTCTGTACATGATCAATTTATCGTCAAAATAGAAAGCTTTTTTTTGTGCCCGGTATCAATTATAAAATTGATGAAGTTATATGACTAATAGTGGAAAAAAACCTAATAAACTTACATAATGAAAACACTTTATAGTCACTTGGTGTGATTAAAATGAGTAATCCGTGTCAGCACCCAAAGTATAGTCTTTTCTTTTATAGTTTCAAAGTATAGTCTTAATATTCAGGAGACATCACACGGTGGCCATATCCACCAGTTTTTTTTTTTCATGAAAACTACTAAGAGCAATTTTCTTAAAAAGTCTTTTCTTCAGACATTTGCTATGACCTGGAGAGCAGCAATATTTCAGACCTGTTTGTTTGTTTATTATCAGGGTATTGGCCAGTTATAATAATGATTTTTACTAAGGCTGCTTTAGGACCATGAATTCTCAGTGCGGATCATCATATCTCAAGCATGCTCATTTTCTTGCTTCATCCTCCAGGTGTTATCCAATTAGTCTCACCAGCTGCTGCTACAGTGATCAGGAGACTGTACAAGCAGGAAATTCTTGACTATTCCCTTTTATTCACAGTCCCTCTACTAGGTGTGCAAGTGTCAGTTTGGGCTCTCACTTTAGGTCTTAAACATTTCCTTAGTTTTGGGCCTGTGCTGCCATCTCTGATTCTGAAATGTCCCAGACTCTGATTTTGATTTATATTCATATTTTCTATTCTACTTCTATGAAGGAGTGAGATGGAATGCATTGCCGGGTGATGTGATGGCAAATTCTGATAATACTTTTAAGAGGGGCTTGGATGATTTCTTGGACATACATAATATCAAAGGCTATTGTGATTGTAAACTTTATAGTTAGTACAGATATGGGTATATAAAATGTGTGTGAAGGTATGAAGGGATGCTGGGTTTCATTTGGAGGGCTTGAACTTGATGGGCTTTGTCATTTTTCACCACGATTTAACTATGTAACTACACTAATTATTCATCACTCACATCAGTGCTTGCCCCAGTGAAGCTTACAGTCCAATGTCTCAATCACATTCACATAGCACTGGGGTAATTCTTCATCAGAACAAAATTAACTTGCCTGTAAGTTTTTTGGAGTGAGGGAGGACATCCATAGGGTGTGGGCAGACATGGGGAGAACATGCAAATAGAACCCTGGCTAGAATCAATCCTACAGCCCCAGTGCTTCAAGACATCCATGTTAACTACTGGGTCAAATGGTAAAAATGAAGTGGGCTTGTATGCCATCCTGGCTCCCATCTGTTATTAGAGACAGCAAGTATTCTTGGGCTCATTAGCATAAATGCTAAAATTGCAGGAGGTGTAATAGCACGTATCTTCTTATTTATATTATATAAGACCAATTTTCACACTACATGGTTTGTTTGCTTTGACACTAAAGTGGCTGCGTATGCCCTGTAAAAGCTGGGGCATTTATTTAAATCAAGGGTGTCATATGATGTTACCTAGTGTATAAAAGTTAGACAATATCAGGTTCAGGCCTCTTTGGCCTCCACTCCATGGAGGAGGGATGGTTGTGTCATGGAGGAGGGATGGTTTCAGGAAAGTCTTTTTACATATTTTTGTGTGTGTTTAACAGCATCTAAATGTATGAGCTAATATTGTTGCATTGTATTCAGCATGGTTCCCCATGAGCATTCAGATATATACTGCTGCATATTATAAAACCGTACAGCTCTAAGTATCCTAGTAACAACATATAGTTGTGGTCTGTTGCATTTTTATTAAATATTCAGTAACATAATGAACTTGGGTTGAAAAAAAGTAAACCCTTTCCAAATAGGGTTGCCACCTTTTCTTGAAAAAAATACCAGCCTTCCTATATATTTATCTTTTTTCCTATTAATAACATTGGGATCAACAATCAAAAATACCGCCAAATAATACCCCAGTGCATGTATACACACATACATAGTGCCATGTCAGGGATATAAAATGTGTGCATTTGCTATACCTGGAGATACTTAAAGGAGAAGTAAACACCCCTACAGCCAAAAGCCCCATTTGCCACCCTGCACTGTTGCACCTCTCTGCTCCCTCTTTGCATAGTATATTACTAAAAAAAGTGTTCCGTTCTTTAATATCTTCGCTATATTCCAGATCCTCTTCTTTCTTTTTGGTAATTGTATGGAGTTTTCCAGATAGAAACTGCACATGCGCTAAAAGCTCAAGTGTCGGTGCCTATAAGTTCCTCTGTGCTACTGCACACATATGGGTCAGTGTTGCTCGACAAGACATTTTTTCTAGTAGAACACTATATGGGGAGGAAGCAGGGAGAGGGCAAGTGGAGGGTGGCAAATGGGGGCTTTTAATTGTAGGTGGGTTTAGTTCTTCTTTAAGTTATTCATCCCAAGAACAGATGGAATGTAAATGGAATTTCTGAGTCTGTAAAGGGAATAAAATCTAATTTTCCTATGTCTTTACAGTAACACAGAGTAGTGAAAATTAGAGGCACAGCCATGATTGCTCTGATATATCATACACAAACTATAACGCAACGCAAAGTGCCCTCTCCTGACCAAAGTATTATACAAAAGATTTACTAAGCAATATCTTCTTAATAATCTAATAGAATCTTTCAGAAGGGGTATGTTTGCATTACAAGACAAGGTATGAAAAGACTAAGGCTTTTTAAATCATGCCATGCTGGTTTTCCTTTAGGGTAAGGTCACACGGGCATATTTGGGGAGATTTAAGCTGGCCATAGACGCAACAATTACGATCTTTCTCGGAAAAGATCTTTCCAAGAAAGATCGTTCGTTTCAACACACACGTTTAGAGCTGAATCATAAAATATACAGGTAGAAACAATAGAATTCTACTTGTATCTGACGATTCAGCACTAACAATGGGCGATGTTAAAGGTGCTTTCAAAGGCATTAGATCAAAATTTTCCGTCCAGCCCGATCAACCAGCCGACCGATATCTTAATCTTTTGACGATATCGGTCGGCTCATTTCCCACCATACACGCACCAAATATTGTACGAAAATTCATTTCGTGGAGGACCCTACCCCATAGGGCAGGGCCGGAACTAGGGGTAGGCAGAGTAGGCATGTGCCTAGGGCGCTTTGGGGGCGCCAGGCACGTACCTTTCACTGCTGCCTACCCCTTAGTCCGGCTTAGCTCATCGGCAACCCTGCGCCTGTTTGAGCGCGTGCGCATGGGTGCGCATACGTGAAGTGGGCGCGTCTCCTGTGCGTGTGATTGAGGGGGCGCCTTGGCTGGCTGGGTTGCCTGGGGCGTCCGCTCGGCCTGGCCTGGCCCTGCCATAGGGCTTACAGTCTAAATGGGAGGGTAACATACAGACACAATTCAGAGGGGTTTAAGATGCTGTGGTTACACTATGTTACACTTATGTATAAGTGCCAAATCAGGTGCTATCCAGGTGCTCTCAGAGGTAATCTCCCCAAATCTATCCATGTTCCCCTGCCCTTAATCCAGTGGTTGTCAGACTTTTTCAAGTCAAGTCCCCCTTGGAGATTCAACCTTTGATCTGTAACAAGGTCAAAGAGAGAGAGAGGTAAACACTGGCATATCAGCTATTTAGACATAATTCCAACAATATCTAGAGCACAAATTTCACGCTTTCACTATTAACCTCACCCTGACCTTCAATCTGGGCTTTCAGGTGTAGTTAGCAGAGAAAAAAAAGGCATTTGCTCCTAATCGTATAATCCCTAGTTTAGAATCTCTTATACTGCATCTGTCAGCTTGCCTGTTCTGACCTTCCCCATCCCCACACCTTTTGTGTCTTAACCCCCTCTCTTTTTAGATTATAAACTCTCCTGGTTGTTGGTTGTTTTGTATATGTTTTATTGCATGTCTAATATATACATGCATTTGTTGTACAACGCTGTAGAATATGGTGCTGCTTTTTTACATTATCATTAATAATAATAAGCCTAAATGACAGTAAGACTGAGCCCCTCCTGCTACTGCTCCAAGTCTCTCCAGTGAAGTGAACACTATAATTTAGGAACCACTGCTTAAAGGGGTTGTTCACCTTCAAACACTTTTTTCAGTTCAGTTTGTTTCAGATAGATGTGACAGTTGTTCTAATATTGAAGTGAAAACTTTCATTTTCCACCTTCTAAAGAAGTTCTTGGTGTTGGGGTCATCGACTCTTTAACTGTTCTAAATTGACACATTTAGTTGATACATTTGTTATCTTTGTCAATGCTGAGCAGAATTCATTACAGGCAGCTGTTAGAATTGATGCAATAGTTGCTAATATTCCACAGGTAATGCCTATAAATGTATCAACTAACTGTAGCTGCCAGACTGAAAGACCAGAGACGGGAATATTAGACTTGAAACTTCAATTTTGGGAGAATGGTAAAAAATGAAAAGTAGTTGAAATAAAGTCTTTGTTTATGGCGAAAAATCTGAAATCAACTGAACTGAAAAAAAGTGTTTGGAAGGTAAACAACCCCTTTAAATTAAAAACAAAAATTGTGTCCTAAGAAACAGCAGGTATTTCTGGGGTCTCAACATTTGCTTTCTACAATTCAGAGTATGCTCACTAGAAAGTCAGCTCTGACCTGAGCGGCTGTGTAGGAATTCCTCCATGTGGTGAGAATCCCAATAATGAATAACGCACCAGTCGATGCAGTGTGCCCTAAAGCAGCCTTGTCTGCAGAACTGATCCATTCTCCTATTATACTTGCTGATTCAGATTTTCCATTGGTTACATTTGGTCATGTGAAAGGGATTGTTCACCTTCCAAACACTTTTTTCAGTTCATTTGTTTTCAGATTGTTCCCCAGAAGTAAGGATATGTTTCAATTACTTTCCATTATTTATGTTTTACTGTTTTTCCAAAAATCTAAGTTTAAAGTTGAATGTTCCTGTCTCTGGAGTCTGGCAGCTCAGTAATTCAGGGGCAGACTCTAAAGTGTTTACATTTTGCAACATTTAGTTGATACATTTTTAGCAGCATCTGTGGAGATTTAGCAACTATTGTATCAATTCTACCAGCTGCCTGTAATGTAATCCAGGGATTCTGCTCAGCAGGGTAGAGTCCTGCAGCGGGTCGGGTACCCACCGGGCCGGTGGTTCTGCAGGTTGGCGGGTTGAGGGTCGGGTCGTGGATCCTCACCATAGCGATTTTTCCTCCTTTTTCTGAGCATGTCTACTACGGATGATGTCACTTCCGGTTTACAATGACATCACTTCCTGATTCTTGATGGTTAGCGGGTCCGGGTCGCGGATGGCGGGTACGGGTCGCGGGTCCAAGCGGGTAAGAATGCAGGTTGCGGATTGCGGGTTTCGGGTACGGGTCCCAAAAAATGGACCCGCGCAGGACTCTACAGCAGGGACAAAGAAAAGAAATGTATCCATTAAATGTATCAGTTTAGAACAGTCTTGGGAGGTCGGCGACCTCCCCTCCCAGAGCTGCTTTAGAAGGTGAAAAATGACTGCACTTCAATATTAGAAAAATGGTGGAGATGTGTGTGTGTGTATGTATGCTGGGTTTTTAATTTGGAGGGGTTGAACTTGATGGACTCGGTCTTTTTTCAACCCAATTTAACTATGTAACTATATGTAACTATGTCACAAATAGAATATAGGAATTAATTAGAAAAAGTTATTTCTGCTGATCTATCGGAAAACAACTAGTTTGAAGGTGAACAACCCATATATATATATATATATATATATATATATATATTCTATATATTATAAAGAATGTAATATATTATAATATAATATATTCATTGTACGCTGGTCTTTCTTATATGTTGCCCACGGACAATCTTACTGTTACAGTTAATAAATGTGATTGGTCGGAGGTGCTGCAGGATGATGATGTCATGTATCCAGGCATAGCCACCCAATGGCTTAGTAACAGTGTTGCCAGAGTTACAATTAGGCCCTAATATGTGTAATTGTTACATGACGCTTCATACATGTGAATATGGTTTCTAGGATACTACAATTGCACATCACATTATGGGATGCCCTTTAGGATGCTAGTTCTTTAAAGGGGAACTATTGCGAAAATGACAATTTAATATAAGCTTCCTCATTCTGAAATTAGAAACTTTCTAAATACAATCAATTAAATATTCTGTACTGTTTCTGAAAAAATAAAGTTTATCTTTACTATCCCCCTCTTAGCCTCTGTTTCTCTACCTTCTGTCTTGATCCAGTATATCTTATAGGGGGCTCATTTTGCCTAGAAGATGTATTAGAGCTCAATCTAATAAAATCACCAGACATCATGTCTCTCTACATGCAGAATTTGTCAAAAAGCAGTTATTTTGTTACCTTTTGTTTTTTACTGGAATCAGTTATTTAGATATAGATTGAGTCCTAATTCATCTGCTAGGAAAGGAAGCCCCTCCCCCCATTAGATATATTGGATCTGGCCATAGATGTAAAGATTTTTAAAAGATCCATTGGTTATCGTGAGACCACAGCGGTCTCAAACGATCATTTAAATGTCCGATGTGTCCATCAACTAAAATGACCATTTCAGGCGATATTGCCAGCAAAACTGAAGGATCGCAGCCTGCTTGGCCCTGCAAACATCGGTAGATTGCATGTGGACCGATAAAGATTTTCTAACCTGGCCGATCAATCTTCAGACCAATGGACAAAAAATCATACGTACGATCCTTCGAATCCCACTAAACTCACAATAATTTGACAGATTGGTCAGACTTCTCTAAGATCGGTCATTCGGCAGAGAAAGATCTTTGCGTCTATGGGGAGCTTATCTCTCAATGACTATCTGACACCCAACTGCTGCATGAAGACAGAATGGAGAGAAACAGATGCTGAGAGAGGAATAGTTAAGATAAACTTGATTATTTCAGAAACAATGCAGAATATTTAATTGATAGAATTTAGAAAGTTTTTTTTTATTTCAGTATGATGAAGTTTATTTTAAATGTTAATTCTCCCCTTTAAATTCACACTAGTGCAAATTCCGTTCTACTGGGCATGACCCAATTAATATAAGCAATTATTTGGATTGATTGGATTTTTTTAAAAAGTGCAGTTGTTTTTTGCAAGCGTGACATGAAAAGGAGGGGGTCTGAAACTGCTGCCGACCTCATAGTTCATCCCACACAGCATTAGAGAGAAGAATTCCAGGAATTTCAGCCAGGGCTCCCATTTCAATCAGACCCCGCCCGGCTTCATGTCTGGACAAGAAAGGATTCTCTGGCAGGTTTCAGGCAGATATTTGCGCACACAGAATGGAGTCAGCCCCTTCTGTTTTTAGAAGATTTAGGGCCCTTACACACTGGTGTTTTAACCTGCGTTAAATCTCCTGCATTCCATTTTGCTGCATTCAGCTGCAGGGGAGCGCAGAAATAGACGCACTCAATTCTTTTTTACTCACACAACTGCATGCAGATACCAAACGCAGGTTCAGATGCAACATGCTGCATTTTTCTTGCGTTCGGCACCTACATGTGTTTGTGAGAGTATAGGCCCATTGAAAAGAATTGAGTGTGTCTATTCCTGAACGCAGCTAACTGGTGCGCAGGGGAGCGCAGGTTAAAACACCCATGTGTAAGGGCCCTTAAACTCTTCAGATTTGGAACTGATGAATAGAGGTGGATAATATAAAGTAGTAAATAATATAAATGTTGAAGGTAAAAAATAAGAAAAGAAAAATTATAAGTGCTTACCCAGAACTGAAGAGCTCTCATAATAATATTTATATAATTGAGATTATAATCACAATAGCCATTAAATTAACATAACCTAATGTAGCCTCAGCAGCCCAATAGCTGTCTTTAAATAGTTGCAGTTTGTAAATGAAACACAAGCTAAATTGGCAACAAATGGATTTGTATTATTACTGTTATTTTGGGTCTTTATTGAGGCCATCCCCTATTCATTCATCTGCTGTTCATATTGATGTCTGTCATTTCAACAACTTCCAGGTCACTGGGGTTAAGTACCCTATCCCTCTTCTGTAAGTCTGAGACACAGGTAACCAATAGGGGAAGGAGGGACTCATTATACACAGGTCTTAATCTCTTCCATGAGAAGGGGTAAGTGTGTTATTAAACAAAATTACAGAATAATGTTATTGAGTCATAATGTAATATTATTTAGTATTTAAAACTATAATTAAATAATACCTCCTTTTTTTTGCCTTAAGATGAGCGTACCAGAAAACATCAAATCAGGCTGGCACAAACCAAACAACACCAATTTGCAGAGCAGAAGCCGGTTGGAACAATAGTAAAATATCAAATTAAAGCCATTAAAGTCCAAAGGACCGAATTTGAACACCCCCCAAGGTTAAGATACAATATTAACGTAATTATGGATTACAAAATGAATAACAATTGAAAATAAAAGAAAAAGTGACCATTAAACATAACTAGAGACATCAAAATTTAAACTAAGTGGTTGTCTTGAATATAAGTAGAGTATCCATTTGGTTTCTATCCTCATCAGCGCCGGGCTAAGCTGCTGGAGCGACAAAGGCTGGGCGCACGCATCACCCTGCCCATGTGCGCGTCCGTCTGCAATCTCCTGTGTGTCAGAGGCAGGAGCAAGGGAAACTGTCATGGGAAAACATGTTTTTTTTTAAATGCATCAGTTAATAGTGCTGCTCCAGTAGACTTCTGCACTGAAATCCATTTCTCAAAAGAGCAAACCGATTTTTTTATATTCAGTTTTGAAATCTGACATGGGCCTAGCCATTTTGTCAATTTCCCAGCTGCCCCAGTCATGTGACTTGTGCCAGCACTTCAGGAGGGAACAGCTTTCTGGCAGGCTGTTGTTTTTCTTTCTCAATGTAACTGAATAGTACGCAGTGGGACATGGGTTTTACTATTGAGTGCTGTTCTTAGATGTACCAGGCAGCTGTTATATTGTTACCTTCCCATTGTTCTTTTGTTAGGCTGCTGGGTGGGGGAAAGGGAGGGGGTGATTTCACTCCAACTTGCAGTACAGCAGTAAAGACTGATTGAAGTTTATCAGAGCACAAGTCACATGACTTGGGGCAGCTGGGAAATTGACAATATGTCTAGCCCCATGTCAGATTTCAAAATGAAATATAAAAAAATCTGTTTACTCTTTTGAGAAATGGATTTCAGTGCAGAATTTAGCTGGATCAGCACTATTAACTGATGCATTTTGGAAAATATTTTTTTCCCATGACAGTATCCTGATTCTATGTGGTGTGAGTTAAGGCCCCCATACAGATTCGGCAGCTTATTGGCTCGTGTGTGGGGCCATCCGAACAATATCTGGCCGAATGTTGGCCAGATCTCGATTGGGAAGCTTAAAAAACCCAGTCGGATCACAAGCACATCTCTGCGTGTATGTGGTCCCATGATCTGACCGCCCATATCGCCTCCATTATGATCTGATCGCTGGACCCTAGGGACCATGATTGGATCAGCCCGATATCGCCCACCTCAAATGAGCAGATCTCTCTGTCTATGGCCACCTTAAGAGCAATGGCCAATATTGGATCCCATAACAGATATATGAATATCAGAAACATATGAATCACTACCTTTTTAATAGGTGTTGCACGCAGAGGCATAATTATAGAGGGAGCAGATCCTGCAGCTGCAGGAAGGCAAAAAGAGAAAGGACCCTATAAAGACCTGTAATTCTCCTGTACCAACAGATTTACAGCCAGTTGTCACAAAGAGGGGGGCCACAAATATTTTTTACCCAGACACCTGGGGCTCTAAACATATGTTGTTATTTATCCTGACCAAATAAAACATGTGAAAACCAATCCAAAATTGATTGGGCCGGTTTGATAATCCTGTCAGGAAAGGACAAAGAATACATTTAATAGCCTTCTCCCAGTTGGTCTCCAAGGGGGGAAGTATGATGCGATAATTGGCCAAGGGCCAAACTATCAGGTCATGCTGATTTGGTCAAATGTGTTGGTAGCAAAATTGGATACATATTCACATTTTTACCATGCTCTTACCACGTCTGGCTACTTTACTTAAACACTTAGGGGGAAATTCACTAAAGCGCAAAGCGTGTAATGCTAGCGCTAATTCGCCAGCGTTACATCAATTCGTAACTTCGGAAATTCACTAACACCGGCTCTGGCGAATTTACACTAGCGAAGTAGATAGACTTGCGCAACTTTGCACCCTTACGCCAGGCGAAGTTGCGCACTGACGAAAGATCGTAACTTCGCAAATTCACTTATATGAACATTTTCCTGAACGTTAGCACTTATGTTAGACGTTACTTCACCTGGTCAGACCAGGCGAAGTTCAATACAATAGATAGGAGTTTGAAAAAAAAAAATTTGAATTTTAGCTTCATTATGTCCAGAGTCATGCCTTTTGGAACCTTGGCACATTTGCTCTAATGCTCTACTCTGTGCCTTCTGGAGAGAAGCCAGCAGACTGACTGTAGCGTGAGGATGTTTTTCACATTATATAAGATACATTATCAATTTTATTTGCTAACAATGACAATGACAAAGTTGTCCATCTGTGTGTTAGTGCCCCACAGCAAAGTAATTTAAAACCCCATTATCTTGATGAATAAAACCTTTTTATAAACTTATTTTTAAGCAGTCAGTGCCTCACTGAGCCCCCAGTTTAATTATTGCCCCCCTGCAGTCCCCTATATAGTTACTGTCATGACACTGGGGTTAAGCACTGAAGTAGCAAGCTACTAACCAAAGCTAGCTACTACATGAGTTCGGACAACACAGTTATCTAGTCTACTTAAGTTCACGAAAATGATAACGCTTCCCATCATTAAATTATGATATGGACACACCTTCCTAACACGGTGTGAAGGGCAATTGTATCTTTAAATTGTATTTTTCATATACATCTGCATCTATTGTACAGCACTGCAGAATATTTTGGTGTTTTACAAGTATGTGCCTCCTGTTGTCTGGTTTTAAAACAAAACATGCCATATTGCTTTATAGAAATAGTCTAAGGGGCAGATTCACTAAGATCCGCAAATTCGCCAGCGCTACGCAAATCCAAAAGTGTGTATTTACGCTCAGGTCGGCGAATGGTAGCTTAGTTGCGCTAGTGTTACTTCGCTAGGCAAAGCGCTGTTAGGCTAGCGAAGCCTCATTTGCATAATAGAAGTGTATGTTACAGCCACTACATTCCACTACACAAGCCCAGGAAACATTTAATAAATAAAATAAAGTTGTCCTATTGCCCTACATGTGCCCCCTGTATAGTTGTGTTGCCATATGTTAGGAAATGTAGGGGGGAAGGAAGGTAACCCCCCAAAAAAATTATCGATCACTAGCAAAAATTAGCCAGAGTCCATGATAGTGATTTTGCGAAGTTGCGAAATGATGCCACGCTGGCAAATAAGCATTAGCGTTAGACGCTTCGCACTTTAGTGAATTTGCCCCTTAGACTTCTGATATAGCGGCCGTTTGGAACATTAATAATTAGGTCCTTTTCAAACAACCTTCATGTTTCAAGCAGAAAGATCCATAGAAGATAAACAAGGTGAATCTGACAGAGTAGAGTTAAAGCTACTAAATGTTTGGCAATAAAGCAGCCTCCCAAATTGAATCATGTCCTCTCTCTTGGTGCCTAACATGTAAGCAACAACCAAATTCCCTGCTCAGTATTTCAAAGCCTTGACCAGAGCAACAAAAGCCACAGCTGTATAATATTATTAGTGGAATATAAGCCACTATGGTATAACACCTGTATTTGTATGAAATGATTTTGCCTGTTCTTTTACTTTTTTGTATTATAAAACTTTAAAGGATCATTGGGTTTCTTTAGACCTAGTCCAAATAAGGAACTGAGTAAAGGTGGCCATACATTAAAAGTTCCAATGGTTTGGTGAAGTTGTAAAACAAGTAGGTCTTTCCCCAATATATATTGGGTTGATCTGATTGTTTGGGCCTGGGGCTAAACAATCGAATATCTATGACAGGATACAGTCCGTCGGGATATGAACTGATTCGGCCTTCACCCAAATTGAAAGACCTCTGGCCAATTGTTTGCAAGATATCAGCTGGGTAAGCCTGTTGTAGAGCCCCATACACAGATCAAAAGCTGGTGACTCGGTCAGTATGGTCACCTTTAGTTTAAATAGGATTGATGAGCAAACCACTATTTCCTCATCTGTCATACGGAACCCAGGGCTGTAAATAGGAATATGGAGCAGTGGCACCTGACCATGGTGTGACCATTTTGGAAAAGGAGGGGGGGCAATTCCAGAAGAAAATTTGTGGTTTACAGCCTATCTTTAAAAAACCAGTCTATGATAGCACCAACCACTTTCATAAAGGGTTTACTATTCCGATCATGATCTTAAATCACCCTTCTTCATAAAGTGTATACTCCTCTGGTGTTCCCAAATGTGCCACACCTGCACCTGCCATCTGGAGGGTACAGATTTTCAACCATGCCTTGGCCAGAGCTTCTTGATCTAGCTATGCAGAGAGTTTATCTGTGCATTGATTAACTGCCTTCTCTTCCCAAAAGTTCTTCCAAGTACCAGGACATTCCAAAATGAATCGACTTTCAATTTCTCTCTTTATCCTATTCAATGAATAATTAAATTTTTTTTTAATTTCAATGATAGGCTAAAATATTTTTTCAGCACAAGCCTTATTCATTGAATTCATGTTGAACAATGGCGTATATTGGCATTATTATTAGTAGTAAGGCAAAGTTCCAGCTGTGGTGCACTCCAATTAAAGCAAAGTTAATGCCTGGGTGCTGTCATATGAAGTGTAGATAATCCTTTTCCAAATAATGACGCACTCCAGGACTTCATAGTAGAATCATTTTATTTGTCAACGTTTCGGTCCAGTCTGGACCTTGTTATGTCTTGAGAAAGGTCCAGACTGGACCGAAACGTTGACAAATAAACTTCACTTTGGTTGATTCTACTATGAAGTCCTGGAGTGCGTCATTCTTTGGAAAAGGATTATATATATATAAATATATATATAGATCCTCTGCCGTTCTTCCGATCTCCATCTAGGACTGTCTCTGGCCATTGGCACAATGTATTAAACACGGTTTGCATGTGTGTATATACATATTTTTTTTTTAGTTTTAATTCTTCCATTATAACCACAATAGAGGCAAACTCTGAACCATTTTTTGCACAGGCAACACTGGGACAAGAAGAGAAACGGTTACGAGGAAGCAGCACTTGAACAGAACAAAGAAAGGATACGTAGGACATATATCTATGACGTGCAAACTGGCTTGTGGCTTTATTAGAGATTTTCACTGCCCAAAACACTTCATCTCATTTCCATTCCTTACAAAATCTTAAAGGGGTTGTCCACCTTCAAACAATTAGTTGTTTTTAGATAGATCACCAGAAATAATGACTTTTTCCAATTACTGTCTATTTTCTATTTGTAACCATTTTTCTAATATTGAAGTCTAAAGTGTCATTATTCACCTTCTAACGCAGCTCTGGGAGGGGTGGTCGCCGACATTCTTATCTTTGTCCCTGCTGAGCAGAATCTCTGGGTTTTATTACAAGCAGCTGTTACAATTGATACAATAGTTGCTAATACTCCAGAGATGTTGCTGTGAAATGTATCAATTAAATGTTGCATCTGAATTACTGAGCTGCCAGACTCAAATACCCCAGACTCAAACATTAAACTTAGATTTTGGAAAAACAGTAAAAACAGTAAAAAATAATGGAGTAATTGAAAAAAGTCTTTATTTATGGAGAACTGAAAGATCTGGAAACCACTGAACAGAAAAAGTGTTTGGAAGGTGAACAACCCCTTTAAGAAATGTATTCATATTCATTAAGCAATTTATTCGTAGAATAATGATGAAGGTGCATGTATGGGAATGAGGGACAGAGGAATACCAAGCTTTTTGTGTATATTTTGGAATTTATTAGAACTTTGCTTGTTTATTTATTGATAAGACTTTGAAGCAAACATGCACTGAAGAACAATTAGTTCTTGATGGCCACTAAAGTGCTTTAGAGCTGAGTGAAGAGCACCATAGATCCTACTTAATTAACAGCAAGTATTAAATGCATAGTTATGTAATACAAAATAAATGTGGATTACTTCCCTTATGTATGAGCCTCGTCTGTTTACTTAGGCTAAGAAATGGACCAAAATATGATAATCTGTGCTGTCAGTGTACCTAGACTGTGCACGGCTATCTGCAAAATAACCTTAAATTGTTCTCAATAAAAGTATTTCTACTCATTTCTTGGGCCCGAAATCCCTAGCACATGCTGTAAGAGTTAGAACTGTGTTAAAAGTCTGGTCATGGAGGGCAAATTGTATTTGCGAGGTACGGCTGTATTTAGGTCTGGTGTTCCCCTGAATTTTTCGAGTTTTTGGCATAACCCCCTTACTTTTAAGGAATTCTAAAGCCTTTGGTGACATCACAGTGCGGGAGGGGCAACACCAACCACTGGACCGCATTAGGTGTGGTATATAGGTGGGCTTTGCAATTCAGTTGAATGTTATTTACTCAAATAGGGCATATATTGTCTTGTAACAGTCGGCAATAATTGACCGAGGGTCAGAAAGTAATTTTTACAATACAAGCCATTAAAATGTTCTTTATGCCAAAATGATTACATTTTTTTCAAATGTTGCCCATCTCAGTGCCACAATCTTTCCTCTCTACAATAAAAATAATGATAAGTAGGTTTGTCTGGGAAGAGAAAAATCCCAGAATTAATTACAAAGTTCTAACTGCTCCAAAAGAAAAAGGTGGTCTTGGACTTCCTAATCCATATCTTTACTACATTGCTGTCCACTTAGTTAGAATATGGGACTTGTGTGATGGATATAAGTCTAGAGATTGGTGTGTACTAGAAAGAGATATAGGAGGTTACCCAATCGAAAATAACCTATGGACTGATATAGATAAAGTACCAACCAAATTACAACACCCACTAGCAGGGATAACTTTAAACATTTGGCACAGAAATAAATTTAAATATGGTTTGACAAAAATCCCATATATATTACAAACCTTAGTATAGAATTTCACCCAAGCATGGAGCACGGGCCTTTAGTAGATGGGAAAGATGGGAAACTAAAAATACTAAAAAATTAGATTTAATGGTGAACAAAAGAATGATGCCCTTAGTAGAAATACAGAGAAGATGGGGTACACATCCCAGAGATAGATGGGGTTATATACAATTACAAGGGTTCCTGCAACCACTAGACTGGGAGAGAGATGAAACACCCTGGGAATCAGTCATTTCTAGTCATAAATTAGTGTAAACCCTTATCCAGAATGTAAAAGCTTCTCTTAGAAACAAGACACCCAAGTTTTGAATCACAATGCAGGAACTGGGGTAAGGAGTTAAATATTGAGATCTCTGAGGAGTTGTGGCAAGAGGTAATGAAAACAATTGATAGAATCTCTAAAGCAACCAAAACTAGGGAAGCCTCATATAAACTGCTCATACGGTGGCATCACACTCCAACCAGAATAAAAAATATGTACCCAAACAACTCAGGTATATGCTGGAGATGTAAGGGAGAAGAAGGGAACCATACACATATATGGCTTTCTTGTCCACTGTTACAATCATATTCAGATAATATATTAGATGCCATTTGGAAAATAACGAAGACGGGGTTCAGGAAGGACAACCCCAGTGAAATAATCCTTAACCTATAATATGACAAGGGGATGAAGAAAGCAATAAAGGATCCTTTAACTTTGCAATTATTACAATCTGCAAAGGCGGTTAATACCTAGTCGCTGGAAAACGGTGGATATACCATCATTTAAGGAGAGGCTAGGAAGAATGGAGGATATAAGGAAGATGGAGGAAATTACTATGTTATTACATAATTAGAGTAATAAATACTGGGAAATATGGTCCCCCTGGCTGAATTACATTGAAACTTTAAATACATAAGAGGCGCTATAGGGTTGTCATACATAGTGAATTAGTCTGTCTGCAATGGTAGTTAAATCTGACACTGCGATCAGTAATATCTTTATGGTCACCGTTGAGGATTTATAACATCATTAAAAATAAAGAAGCAGGTACACCATGTAGTATTTGATGTCAGCTTATAAAGTAAGAGTCATCTTTTAAGTATATTTAATTATATATAAGTGTACTCGAAATATGATACTGTATTATGTAATACTTAGATCATTTGCTCAAGTGTACCCCCCCTTTTTTGTATCTTAATTTAAAAAACCTTCATAAATAAAGAATTGTAAAAAAAAGAAAGTAATTTTTTTTGGAAGGGCAGAACATCATAGACGTATGCATTTTTGTTCAAATCGTCAGGCCCGGATTAGTGGAAAGGCCACCTAGGCCTGGGCCTAGGGTGGCAGGATTTTAGGGGGCGACATGCTGCCCAGCCACACCCACATTGATCCAGAAACACTGGGGATACACTGGGGATACACAGGAGATATGATAGTTTTTTACATTTCCCGTAGCCAATCCCCATTGCTCTAGCCTTGATGATGAAAATCTGCAAATTAAGGGCAGATTATGGGGACAGTGGGCCTAGGGGCGCATGCGATTAATCCTGCCCTGCAAATCCTTATACTAACAGTACCACTAATAACAGTATTTACAGTAAAACCAGAGCTCTGGGAAAGTGTGAGTAACTTTTACTGCATTTCCACATTTTACCCACTTCCTCATTTTAATGCACGAAATTTATATCTTCTCGTTCTGCTGTGCTTTCCATTTTTCAGATGAGAAGTTTATTTTTTAGCCGCTACCACTCTTTCCCTCATTCCATGTGGCTATTTACTGTTTCTTCTCACAATATGGCTCACTGATAGGGTTGCCACCTTTTCTTGACAAAAATACTGGGCTTCCTATATATCTTTTTCTTCTATTAACAACATTAGGATCAACTACTAAAAATACCGGCCAGGCCAGTAAAATACCAGCCAGGTGGCAACCCTACTCACTGACTGTGTATGGGGTGGAGGAGTGTTTCTATAGCCAAATGTATGGTACCTTATTCCTCTTTATACTTGTTGTTCTGACAAGTTATCCAACAGGAGGCTCATGGGCTTGATGTGTTCTTTCAATGTTTATGACATCTCCCCACAATGCTCCAGTGTTTGCATGATGTCTTTTAAAGGGGTGGTTCACCTTTAAGTTAACTTTTAGTATGTTATAGAAAGGCTAATTCTAAGCATATTTTTTATTTGCCTTCATTTTTTCTTTTTAATATTTTTGGAATTATTTACCTTCTTCTGACTCTTTCCTTCTTTCAAATGAAGTCAGTAACTCATCTAAAAACAAATGCTTTGTAAGGATACAAATGAAGTTATTGCTACTTTGTATCACCGGTCTTTCTATTCAGGCCCTCTCTTATTCATATTCCAGTCTCTTATTCAAATCAGTGCATGGTTGCTAGGGTCATTTGGACCTTGGCAACCAGATTGCTGAAATAGCAAACTGGAGAGCTGCTGAACAACTAAAAAAACACAATGAAAAAAGTGCTTGCTTTGGCTTTACACCTCTCTCTCAGATAATGTTGTACCCTTATTAGGCGGCACTGGTATAACTACCTATACAGAAGATATGGCTCGTGATTAGCGAATTTATTAGCCAGTCATGGTTTTGCAGCAAAATCACAGCAGGAAATTTGCCACGGAAAAATGCCCCTAAGAAAAACCGACCATTGACTTTAATGCATTAGGACAAAAATGTCGCCATAAAAAAAAATGCCCATTGACTTTAAAGGAGTCATTCACCTTCCAAACACTTAACGAAAAATTGCCTGCACCTATTCACATGTGGTTCTGTGCTTTCCCGAAATAGCTCAAATTGCCTAACAAGGCTACTTCGAGCAAGTTCGGAAAACGTACCGCCGTGTGTGAATAGGCGCAGGCGATTCTTCATTAATCAGCTGGAAGGCCGGGGGAAGCGGTTCGGGGAGATTAGTCGCCCCAAAGAAGAGGCGACAAATCTCCCCAAATCTTCCCGTCTGGCCTTACCCTTAGAAGGTGAAAAATTACACTTTACAGTTCAATATTAGGAAAACAGTCACAAATAGAAAATAGAAAGTCATTGGAAAAAGTCATTATTTCTGGGGAACTACCTGAAGGTGAACAACCCCTTTAGGGTAGAACTCCACCGGCGATCTTACCTGCGATACCGTCTGTTCTGATGCAATGAGATGAATTGCAGGCGTCACGTTGGATGTGCCGAATCTAAGGTAATAGGAATGCCAGACGTTGTCACTGCATGCATCCGACATGACACGACGATGCGAACAATACATGTTGCGGCTGACATGACGCCTGTGATTCATCTCACTGCATCAGAAAGGACAGTATCGCATGTAAAGTTGCCCGTGGAGTTCTACCCCCAATGCATTTTGAGTAATAAAAATTGTTGCATTCATAAAAAAAGTCATGCATAAAAACACCCACTGACTAAAATATGGTGTGCAACCTTTTTCGCTGTTTCGCTAATTTGCTCATCACTACGCGTGGCCACAGGGGGGTATGGGCAACAGGAGTCTGCTGCATCATAGTCCCCCTCTGTGACCCATATTTTACCTTTAAAATAGTGTCATGGGGAGGTACAGTTCAAGCGGGTCAGTAGGGGGGAGAGGACTGTTTGCACCAGGCCCCTCAGTAGATTTTTTGGTAATGCTTAGGACACTGGACTATATGGCAGTGCAGTGCTCAGAGGAATAGTACCCCAGACGGCCAGTGCATTTTTGGAAGAAGATGAGCACAACCCAGGGTAGGAAATAAGTGCCTAGATTTAATGGGGGTGCATAACAACTTGGCACTTCTTTAGTGATTCTGTCTTTTGTTCTTCTTTAAAGACAGATCAGTCAGAGAAGGCTCATTAATGCTGTAAAGGATTTGTGCTAAGCTGGCTTCTGTCACATCCAATATACTAAGCTGTTAAAATAGACAGGAATGGGTCAGGGAAAAAGTGACAGCACAACATAGCTTGACTGGAGGTAGTTTATTTCTACCCATATCCATTAATTGGAAACCGTGCAATTATTATTCATTACAATAACAATTGATTCCAGGAAGAGAGTGAATACACGTTAATTGAAAGTAGCAAAGATGTGTCTTGTAGAGATCCGATTCACTGGGAAATATCAGTTCTAATTATGGAGATCGTTCCCTTTGAAGGAAATCCTTCTATGATCCGTGCAACGCTGTGGGGAAAACCTAGGAACTAATTCATAGGAGACTTTTGGCTTTGGGTTTCTTAAAAATATAATGAAACCCAATGAAAATAAAAACCCAATACATATTTAACTTTAAAGTCTTTAATAAGAAATAACTTACTGATACTCCGCTTGCGCTCCTCTTCTGAAAAGGTGAGCGGGCAATCCATCTTGAGGCACTCAATTTCTCCTCCCTGCTTTCCTTATAGGAGAAATTCAGGGAGGAGAAATGAAGCGCCACATGATGGATCGCCGCCTGTCACCTTGTCTGAAGAGGAGCACAAGCAGTGTATCGGTAAGTTATTTCTTAAAGGGATACTGTTGTGGGAAAAAAATTTTTCAAAATGCATCTGTTAATAGTGCTGCTCCAGCAGAATTCTGCATTGAAATCCATTTCTCAAAAGAGAAAACAGATTTTTTTATATTTCATTTTGAAATCTGACATGGGGCTAGACATATTGTCTATTTCCCAGCTGCCCCAAGTCATGTGACTTGTGCTCTGATAAACTTAAATCATTCTTTATTGCTGTACTGCAAGTTGGGGTGATATCACCCCTCCCTTTCCCCCACCCAGCAGCCTAACAACAGAAAAATGGGAAGGTAACCAGTTAACAAATCCCTAACACAAGATAACAGCTGCCTGGTAGATCTAAGAACAGCACTCAATAGTAAAAACCCATGATGTCCCACTGCGTACTATTCAGTTACATTGAGAAGGAAAAACAACAGGCTATTAGAAAGCAGTTCCCTCCTAAAGTGCTGGCACAAGTCACATGACCAGGGCAGCTGGGAAATTGACAAAATGTCTAGCCCTATGTCAGATTTCAAAACTGAATATAAAAAAATCTGTATGCTCTTTTGAGAAATGGATTTCAGTGCAGAATTCTGCTGGAGCAGCACTATTAACTGGTGTACAATGTAGCAATAACAATACATTTGTTTTTCAGAGCTTTTGATTTTTTAGATGGGTTCCCTCATTTTAAAGCTGGAAAGAGTCAGAAGGAGGAGGCAAATAATTCAAAAAGTATATAAAAATGAAGACCAATTGAACAATTGCTCAGGATTAGTCATTCTAAAACATACTTAAAGGTGAACCACTCATTTAAAAACGAGTTCTCCAGACTCCAGTTGATACTGACCAATATGCGAGTGGTTCCTAGAACTCAACTAGAGTGGCTTCAGACTCAAATTACCAGCATTTACTGTATGGTCCACCTTTTCTGTTATAAGGAATGCCAGGAGATTAGTTCAGGGAAGATACTACAGCACAACAAGGTCCATGGTCTACATTAGACAGAAACAATGAGGTATGAATATGAAAGCCTTTATAACAAACATGGCTCTTTTTGAGCAAGTGACAGGGGTTTAGTATGCTGGGAGATGTCATTCAGTTTCAACTGAAACCTAGCTTAGAGGAAGGGGGACACACTGAGGGTACCCAGAAGATAATTGGGGGGTGGGTGTGCAGCTGTTACTTGGGAAGCAGCAGAGCAGATTGATGTCCTCATTTCCAGCAATTTTACTGAAGGCTTCTAGCAGTGTGCGTTATCTAGTGTGCAATGATGTAGAAATTAAAATTTATCGTGGAGAAAACACAGTGAAGCAGTGCAGTGCTATTGCCTAGGGAGAGTAACTGCAGCTATAAATAAGCACACAAGCTCTTCAAAGAAAAGCTGCTTGTGTGTAATATGGCAAGAAATGCCCCTAAAATAAAAGCCTAGGCCTGGAGGTGAACAGCCTTACTTTTGTGTATTAATTTTTAAATTAGGGCTGGTATTGTACCTACCACCATGCTATGACTTGTTTCAATTAATGGTTGGCTTTTACCTTCACTCCCCTGCATTCCGTTTTGTTCCGTTCAGCCGCAGGGGAGCGCAGGAGTAGACGCACTTGATTCTTTTGAATGGGACTGTACTCTCATAGACGGGTGTAACGCAGGTAAAATGCAGCATGTTGCATCTCAACCTGCATTCGTCGCCTACATGCGTCTGTGTGAGTACAGTCCCATTCAAAAGAATCAAGTGTGTCTACTCCTGCGCTTTTACCTGCGCTCCCCTGCATTCAGTTTTGTTCCATTCAGCCGCAGTGGATCGCAGGTAAAAGCGCTCATGTGTAAGAGCCCTAAGGGATAAGGGAGATCACAACTAAAGGTGGCCATACACGGGCCAATAAAAGTTGCCGACAGATTGAGTTGGCAGCTTATCGACTTGGGGCCCTCCAACAGGCTTACCCGATCAATATCTGGCCAAAAGCCGGGTAGATGTTTATCAGATGGGACTTAAAATCCCATCATATCACAGCCGCATCTGTTCTTTGTTCGTCCTGCGATCTGACCGCCCGTACCTCCTCCAATGTGATCTGATCTTGGGCCCTAGGGCCCACAATCGGATCACCTGATATAGCCCAGGCATATCGGGGAGAGATCCGCTCGTTTGCCGACATCGCCAAACGAGCAGATCTAACCATGTATGGCCACCTTTAGTTATCAATTAAAGGAAAACTATACCCCTCAAATAATGTAGGTCTCTATAAAAAATATTGCATAAAACAACTCATATGTAAAACCCTGCTTTGTGTAAATAATCCATTTTCATCATAATATACCTTCCACCCATTAAGGTTGGTAGAGCTTTGCAAGTGGAAGGGGTGGGTGGGGTTGCCACCTGGCCACTATTTTACTGGCCTAGCCTGTATTTTACCTGCTGGCCAGTAAAAATTATGCTTGATTCCAATGTTATTAATAGGGAAAAAACTAAATATATAGAAAGGCTGGTATTTTTTCCAGAAAAGGTGGCAACCCTAGGGGTGGTGCATGGAAGGGATATGTTCAGTGATGATGGTGATGGATGCAGTGGGCTCTCTAGTGGGCCCAAGGCTGGTCAGCATCCAGGGAACTGAATGAATAGGAGAGTACCTTAATATAAAGATGAGTAATAAAAAATAGCAATTACAATACATTTGCCGCCTTACAGAGCATTTGTTTTTTTAGAGAGGGACAGTGACCAAATTTGAAAGCTGGAAAGAGTCAGAAGAAAAGGCAAATAATTTAAAAACTATAAAATAAAAAAAATAAGGGCAATTCTATAACATACTTAAAGTTAGCTTAAAGGACAAGGAAAGTTAAACTAAAGAAGTGGCTAGAAACGTTGTACATTGTGTTCTGTGTTTCTGTCCCAGCCCAAGGCAACCCCAGCCCTTTAGCAGTAAAGATCTGTGTCTCCCCAGT
>CM044445.1:99016094-99028533 GCA_024363595.1 Xenopus borealis | reverse complement strand
GTCCCTTCCTCAGTGTGCAACTTCGCCTGGCGTAAGGGTGCGAAGTTGCACTAGTCTATTTACTTCGCTAGCGAATTTTCGCCTGGGACACTGTTCGTAAATTGGCGATGTTGCAAAATGACGTCATGCTGGTAAATAAGTGCTTTGGCTGTTGTTTATTATAAGGATATATATCTCACTAGATATACTTTTACATTAAATATTTATATAGAAAGATAAAGCGAGAATGCGACCGCTTAGATAAAATTAACAGGTTTTTTAAGGCAAGGGCACCTGGTACAAACAAGAATGCAGTTATGTTTCATTTAACAAATATTTCAGCTGGGGCTAAATCAAACGCTTGCTTTTTATGGAACAAAACAGGATAAAAACAAACCAAAAGCTAGAATAAATAAAGCAAGCCTTTCTGCCTCAGTGCCTTTCTGTGAACATTTCCCAAGGCTGAGAAAACTGGATAGATTTCCAAATCACAAGCTGTCTTTTTCTGCCAAGCTTCCTTTCTCCCATAGAGGTTTCACTCTTAGAATGAATGCCCAGCTGAACATTGCAGAGAATAATGATAAGGTAATGGGGATACAAGTCAGTTTCAGGTGGGTATTCAATATCCAATGTAGATAAAATACAGGCATAATGATGGATGTAAAGAATGTAATAGGTAAGATGATAAGAAATAAGATGAAATATGCTTTAGCTGAAAGGCTGTTTAGGTGCAGGGTTGGGGCAGTTGACCATAAAAATTATGAAGATAAAGATTTTACCTCAAATCTGAAAAACTTGCACTGAATTTTTTTTTAAATTTGCCATAGACTGCATGCAGCCCATGGCCCCCCCACTGTGTGGTGCTCCAATAGGGTGAGGACACACAGAGCTACCAGTAGCAGCTACTCATCAGATACAGGTAGAATTCTATTGTTTCTTCCGGTATATCTGACGATTCAGCTGTATACGTGTGTGTTGAAACTAACAATCTTTAGTTTCAACACACACAATTGTTACGTCTATGGCCAGCATTAGGCTGCTGGGGGGAGGGAGGGGGGTGATATCACCCCAACTTGCAGTACAGCAGTAAAGAGTGATTGAAGTTTATCACAGCACAAGTCACATGACCTGGGGCAGCTGGGAAATTGACAATATGTCCCATGTCAGATTTCAAAATGAAATATAAAAAAAATCTGTTTGCTCTTTTGAGAATGGATTTCAATGCAGAAGTCTTCTGGAGCAGCAGTATTAACTGATGCATTTTTTTCCATGACAGTATCCCTTTAGAGTTCAGCTCAGCTGAGACTTCAGATGTGAAAGTTTTGTCAACTGCAGTTTTCCAGCATAAGTGGAAAGTCAAAGGCACACCCAATTTTGCAACACAGAGAGTTTTTTTTAAATTTAATAAAATATTATTGACTGGGTCCTTGTCTTCCATTGACATTCGAACTCTCTCACAGAGTCAGGAAATCAATGTTTTGTGTGTGTGTGATGGCAAAGCTGAACCTTTTTGGTCTATGAACCAGTTAAAAGCATGACAGTATAAAGTAGAGGAGATGATAGGAAATATTCTAGCTGCTTATGTATGCTACTGACACAATAATATTTCCATTACCTCCATTGGAAAGTGATTTCAAGCAATGTGTACCATTTGTGTAGAATAAAAATGTTGTCCCAATCTATTGAGCAACTGAACCAAGCACAGTTGTCATATGAAAGTTATATCCGACAAATAGTAGTAACAGTCACCCATTGATATTGTCAGATAATACACGCAGAGATATTATCGTTAGCCATCGGAAATCTGCTAGCCTGGCCAACGGACTACACAAATGTTTTTATTTTGTTCAACTTTATCTTCATGACTATCAGGCCATTGAAGGGATGGTATGATATAATCATTTAAATATTATCCCTAACTTCTTCCTAAAAATTGCCTTCACTATCAGCACGCCAATCACCCACAGCTGGTAATTTGAACAAAGATGTCACCAACTTCCCCCCCCCATTAAAAAAGAACAGAAGGGGCTCCCTAAATACTCAGAAAGAGGGTAGTGGGTTGACCTTGGTGGAACCAGGACTTGGCCAAGGCATCTCTTTTTTCCTAACCCAATCAATAGGTATTTTGGTTAATTTTACTGCATGTAAAAGGTTAGATAGCTCTGAACTATGAATTCTATAAAGGGCCAAGCAAAAATATAGTGTAGGCCACGATTAGGTATAGTCTCTCATATAAGTGGGTGCTCAAGCATTAGCATGTGGTATTGATTAAAAAAACTCTTGGATAACCCACTGCAAACTATGAACAATGTAATTAGCCTTTAAGCAAATGAGAAAATACTAGGTTACTGTAATTATTCCATAGACTATAGCACTGATCCAGGGACAAGTCTAATTGCCACTTTGCATTCAGGAAGGAATCCCCCCTCAGTTTAAGTTTTTTTTCATGCAAATTGGAAACAGCTGCACAGTTTTTTTGGCCTTCTGTATTAGGAAGAAAATATGACGGTCAACTTAATGAATGTTTGTTTTGTTTTTTTACCATGCCTCATAAATTACCATGTTATTATTAATAGAAATAGCTTGCTTAGGTTTACTCAATTGGAAAACTAATTTTCCTGGCAAACATGCTTAAACTACATACCAAAAAAATAAACAAAGTAAAATATTTCACAATTCATCCCATACACTGGTACAGTATGAGATCCGTTATCTAGAATGCTCCAAATAACCGAAAGCACATCTCCTTTAGACTCCATTTTATCCGATAATTATCCGAATTCTGATCGTATGATTTAATCGGATATTCGAATATGCAAATTTGGCCATTTCGATCATCGAATACCCAAAATTCGAGAGATGGAATATTTGCATTCAGGAAGTAATCCCCCCTCAGTTTAAGTTTTTTTTTTTTTCATGCAAATTGGAAACAGCTGCAAATATCAGGGGCCCCTGATGAAGTATTGTAAATACGAAACGCGTTGGGCCTAAATAAATACTAAAAACCTTTCTATTATAATTTGTATCAGCTTATTTTGAGGCTTTTCCTTCCTAAAAACACATTGGACCACCTTGTTGGGCCCCTGAGACAAAGACACGGCTCGCTATACAAAAGTCGGAGAAACCACGGTGTTTAAAGCAGAACGCTGCTCTTTTGCAGCCGATATCAGCGTTGAACAGCATCTGTCCCTATCTATCAGCGGAACGCAGGAGAAGTGAGGCGCAGCCCTCTCCGACCGGTGCCGGCTTCACACAAACAGTTCATCTGCTGACACTGCGAAGCATCTTCAGGGATCGCTTGACTGACTCTCACCACGCGGAACGCCGACATTGCCGAGAGAACGGTTATTATTTGCTCCATATGCACATCGAGTTCGGTATGTGTAAATAACCCACAGGGCCCCGTGTGTCTATCGGATAATAAAATATCCTAAACTAAAAGATCACTACATGCCTTCTACCAAGAATATCACATGTGAGTAGGATTAACACCATCATACTTATATACTATAATTCGGGCTTATTACACTATATAGCGTTCTTTTTTAGGAAAATTGGAATACCTACAAATAAGTAGATCTGAGCGCACCACCCTCGCTGATTGATCGAGGTAAAAATAGCCTAAAACTATTCTATAAGCATTCGATAGTCGAATGCTTATCGAATTTCGGCCGAAATTCGAGGGCTTTTTGCCCGAGTGTTAGAGTTTTTTATAACTCAAATACTCGAATGGTTTCTTATTTAACAAAAAACTTGAATGCAAAAAACTCAGTTCTGTGAGGTCAAGTTGCAAACCCCCCAAAATTCGAATTAAGCAAGTTTTCTGTAGGAAAAAACTAAAATCACTGAAATTATTACATTTTTTGGGCAAAACCCTCTGAAAAAATGTGAAAGTTGTGAAGGCTATTAGAATCTATTAAGGAACCTCTGCTATTGCCTCCTACATGACCTCGACAGGTTTTAAATGGCGTATTTTCAGATTCAAGCTATTTCCATGGTCAGGGTATAATAAATCTAGATTTATCTTTTTTTTTTTAACCTGAAAATGTGAGTTTTGACCAAAAACTTGAATTTTCATGGAAAACTTGATCCTCCCTTAATATTTACATGATTTTGGTCTTCCATTCCCATCTAGTATTACCTGCAAATTTAAGAGGACACTGCTGCCATGACCAGTCTGTAAATGGTCACGAGCTCTTCAGAGCACAAGCCCCCAGTCCTCCAGGGCACATGCACAAATTACAAAAAAATTAAGCTCCAAAGAGTCTCATTTTAGAAAGTTTAAAAAATTTCAATGTTTATTCATCATAAATTAGTAAAAAAAAAAAAATTCATATACAGACCCACTTGATCCTTCGCCTTATGCGTTTCGTACCCCCTGGTACTTAATCATAGGCTAGTATTACCTGCAGTCATATAGCTGCGATACAGCACTAAGTACCTAAGTAGCACTATACAAATAAAAGTATACAAACATACATATATATATATATATATAGTAAATATTTGACCAGAAGAGGTGGCTTGGATGCAGGACAGGGGAACAGGTTTGGGAACCTTGGACATAAAATATAAACTTAGAACTGACCATGCTATAACATACTAAAAAGTATCTTAACAGTGAACTACCCCTTTAAAGACTTTTTTGCAATTGCGTTCAATTGTTTTATTTTTCCAAAATGAAAGTTTAATGTTCAAGTCTCTGGTGTGTCAGTCGGGCAGCTCAGTTTATGGAAATTGTGAAGCGCTGGAAGAAGACACAAAGATTAAAGTAGACCCAGAAGATGGCTGCCGTGAAGTCTGATTGAAATGTATTGGTATTACTACTTTTTATTACTCATCCTTATATTCAGTCCTTCTCCTATTCAGATTAACATCTCTTATTCAAATCAATGCATGGTAGCTAGAGGGATTTGCACCCTAGCAACCAGATGTTCAAAATGGAAATTGAAGAGTTGCTGAATAAAAAGCTAAACAATGAAAACCAATTGAAAATAATCTCAGAATATCACTCTCTATAACAGGGCCCCGTTCAACAACATTTTTGGGGGGCCCTGCCCACTCTGGATCCTGCCCACTCCACACCACAGTTAAAACACCACACAGATATTAGCTCTAAAAAAGATAACACACACACAAGTTATAAAAAGCTATTGGTAGTCAGGGCCCCCCTACAAGTTAAAACAAATAATTCATGACCAGGGTCCCCCTATAAGTTAAAAAAAAAAATGGCCAGGGCCCCACTTGCAAGTTAAAAAAAATTTGGGCCCCAGAGAATTAAAAAAAAAAAAAATTGAAAGGCAATAATATAATAAATGTCATTTTGTTTTATAAAGCAACTATACAAACAGAAATCTTGTATATATACAGTGACCATATGTTACATTTACATCTATTGATTGTAATACCGATGAAAACTTTGTATGTACACAATGATTTTATGACATATTTGCATTTACTGATTGTAAAAAGAGAAAATGCCAATAAAAAGTTAATAAAAAAAAAAAATTGGCGGCAGGGCCCCCCTTACAAGTTAAAAAAGATTAGGGCCCCAGAGAATATTTAAAAAAAAACACTGGTGGCAGGGCCCGCCCTTACAAGTTAAAAAAGATTAGGGCCCCAGAGAATATTAAAAAAAAAAAAAAAATGGTGGCAGAGCCCGCCCTTACAAGTTAAAAAAACTGGGGGCCTCAGAGAATATTTGTTAAAAAAAAATTGGTGGCAGGGGCCAATAGAGTACTAAAATTATACACTGATGGCCAGGGGATTATTTAAGAAAAGAAATGGTGTCCAGTAGAATTGAACTTGTGGCCTCTTTTCCTGACTTTGTCTTTTGCCTCTTCAGGACTTAAATTTTGGCTGTTTTCGAGACTTTGGGTATTTTCATGCTTTTGCTTCTTCCACTGTTCAACTTTTCATGAAGGAAGAGGCGGCATGGATCAGCGCAGTCAAGGCGGGGCCAGGCTATTTCAAAAAGTGCAGCACAGCCACGCCTCCTTCAGGCCTGTGCCCCCCTGATGTTGGCCCTGCGCTACATTAAACTACAAGTTATCTGAAAGGTGAATGACCCCTTTAATCAGTGTTGGACTGGGATGCCAAGGGCCCAACACAAAACCTTAGACTGTGGGCCCACTTTCCAAATTTTTATTCCCCCTCTCGTCACTCAGCCTCTTTATTCTCATAGTCCTTTATATTTACAGTACTTACTATATTATTCCATTAATAAGCATTTCCCATAAAGAAATAGGGAATGACCATGAAAGGGAAACTGTCATGGGAAAACATGTTTTTTTTTAAAACGCATCAGTTAATAGTGCAGCTCCAGTAGACTTCTGCACTGAAATCCATTTCTCAAAAGAGCAAAAATATTTTTTTATATTCAGTTTAGAAATCTGACATGGGGCTAGACATTTTGTCAATTTCCCAGCTGCCCCTGGTCATGTGACTTGTGCAAGCACTTTAGGAGGGAACTGCTTTCTGGCAGGCTGTTGTTTTTCCTTCTCAATGTAACTGAATAGTACGCAGTGGGACATGGGTTTTACTATTAAGAAATCTACCACGCAGTTGTTATCTTGTGTTAGGGAGCTGTTATCTGGTTACCTTCCCATTGTTCTGTTGTTAGGCTGCTGGGTGGGGGAAAGGGACGGGGTGATATCACTCCAACTTGCAGTACAGCATTAAAGAGTGATTGAAGTTTATCAGAGCACAAGTCACATGACTTGGGGCAGCTGGGAAATTGACAAAATGTCTAGCCCCATGTCAGATTTCATAATGAAATATAAAAAAAAATCTGTTTGCTCTTTTGAGAAATGGATTTCAGTGCAGAATTCTTCTGGAACAGCACTGTTAACTGATGCATTTTGAAAAAAAATGTTTTTCCCATGACAGGATCCCTTGAAATAGGTTAGAAGCAAGAGGGCCCACTGACACCTTGGCCCACCGAGAGTTTTCCTGGTATCCTGGTGAAATGAAACCAAGGGATTCTGCTCATCAGGGACAAACATAAGAAATTATCAACTAAATGTATCAATTTAGAAGAGTTTACAGGGTCAACCCGCAGTCCCTCATTTGTACTGGAAAGTCCCTCTTTTCTCTGCACTGGACAGCCAGAAAAAGAAACAAAGTTTCTAACTTAATTGACTTTTGGCAGAGAACCCAGAACAGGTAACAGGTGAAAATAAGACACTTTGTAACAATTTGGAGAGAAGAAAATAAGTAATTGTAACAGTTTAGTTAAGGAGAAATACTTTCAAACTCTCAAAACCTAGCAAATTTTGTAAAATGAACATGGTAATTAGAGGGTGCGGCCACATAAATGGGCGTGGTCAAAAATGTAGCCACACTACAAGAAAAAACTATTTTTGTCCCTCTTTTTTATTTTCAAAATGTTGGGAGGCGTGAGAAAGACATAAGGCGAAGAAGGAAACTTTACAATTTAATATTAGAACCACTGTCACAAATAGAAACTACACAAGTCTTTATTTCTGGTTTTATGATTAAAAAAAAAAAAACTGAACTAAAAAAGTGTTGGAAAGTGCACAAACCCTTCCATTCTCCAGCCATCCTACAGCAGCTTATAGAACTAATATTTACACAAGGCAGATGAAAATATTGTGTGGATATCACTAACCAAACGCAAACGACATTGCTTCCCCACGTCATCTCCAATGAGAGCTTCCTGTTGGATGATCAGGACAAACCCGCGGTGACAGGTTTCAGCAGGAGACAGTTCCTATAGGATCGATGACATCGGCGCTCTGCAGGCTGGCAATAAGAGAGCACAGTGCAGTCTCCACAGACCTGACAGATGAGCCCCGATAGAACGGAGCCGCCCCTGGTAGATCTAGAGGGAAAAAAAAGCTCCGGTAGTTAGAACCGGAATGGCGCTGGAAGAGAGGGGTCTACAGCTGCTTGATGTCGCGGAACTGGTGGAGCCTCAGCGTGCGCTTCGGGTGCTGGAATGGCTGCGACACCTGCGGAGAGTGCTCCCCGTTATTACGCGGGTACATACATATAAATGGGGAAGGGGTGGGTTAATCACAAAAGAGTAGTTTCAGGGGATGATTCTAATGGTTCTTGTATAACTTGCTTGCGCCTATACTGACTTCATGGAACTTGCCTGGCTGGAGTGTGCTCGGCCATAACTTGGGCTGCTAATATATTAACAAGGGTGCTGCTTCTAGGTTGGTGGGTGCTAGGGCTTCTTTTAGGCAATCTGTGTAGCCCTGGCCCCTAGTGCCAAAGAGGGAGCTGGAGATATATAGTTTTGAGACTTTTTTTTAGATATTCATTATACTGCAGGTCCGGATGAGGGAAGTGATATTTTCTCTTTCTGGCTTTGAGGAGAGTGGGTAAATCTGTTGCTCATGATACTGCTCATTTAACTCATTGACAATAATTCCCTTTATGACCAGGAGCATAACTACTGAGGAAGCAGACCCTGTGGATTAGAAATTTCTATGTATAATTTTGAAACAGTGTATCCTAGGGATGTGTTGGGGCGCATAAAATTAATTTGCTGCAGGGGGCCCTAACATCTAGTTACACCACTGTTGCCTTAGATTGTGTGTGTGCAGTTGCTTGCTATGCTACAGATCTAGGATAGCGAGGATAGTACTCATAGATCTGCGACAGGTAGGGTTGCCACCTGGCCGGTTTTTTACCAGCCTGACCAGTATTTTTGATGGCTGATCCCAATGTTATTAATAGGAAAAAAAAAGCAGAATATATTTTTTTTAAGAAAAGGTAGCAACCCTGGGGACAGGGGAGAAGTAATGCTGATCATAATACAGATCTTGGATGGGAAGAATGATACTCAATGCTACAGATCTGGGATAGTGAGGACAGTGATCATGATGCCATAGTTCTGGTACAGGGGAAAGTAATGCTGATCCTTATACAGATCTGTAGCATCGAGTATCATGGATAATAGTTGGATGGGAAGAATGAAACTCGTGATGCTACAGATCTGGAATAGTGAGGACAGTGCTCACGATGCTATAGATCTGGCACAGGGGAAAGTAATGCTGATCATAATACAGATCTTGAATGGGAAGAATGATACTCGTGATGCTACAGATCTGGGATAGTGAGGACAGTGCCCATAGATTTGGAACAGGGGAAAGTAATTCTGATCATAATATATATCTTGAATGGGAAGAATGATACTCTTGATGCTATAGATCTGCAACAGGGGAGAGTAATGCTGATCATAATACAGATTTTCGATATAAATTAGAAAGACTTGGGAGCACTCACCGACCTTGAAGCAAAGTTAATCGCTGTGGTGCATGTAAAAAAAACGTTCCCAAAGCATCCAATCTGTATAGAAAAATCTTTGAACACGGAGCACTGGCTGACTTTAAAATCACCACTTTATTAATCCTTCATTTAAAAATTGAGCAATACAGACATCTCAAAACACGCTTGACACGTTTCGTGGTACAAACCACTTTCTCAAGAGAAAAGTGGTTTGTACCACGAAACGTGTCAAGCGTGTTTTGAGATGTCTGCATTGCTCAATTTTTAAATGAAGGATTAATAAAGTGGTGATTTTAAAGTCCGCCGGTGCTCCATGTTAAAAGATTTTTCCATAATACAGATCTTGGATGGGAAGCATGATACTCAATGCTACAGATCTTAGATTTGGGCTTTAATGCTCATGATCCTAGATATGTGGGAAAGGGTGAGTGATGCTGCAGATCTGTTGTTGACAGAAGAGATGCATACAATGATCCAGATCTGGATAGAAAACATTATACTTGTATACAATGTTGCATCTCTGGGATACGAGGGAGTGATGCTTTTGATCTTGCAGATTTGGCTTATGCTCATGGGTTATGAGGGTGTAGTATGGTAGAATTAAAGCAGATGCACTCATTTGTGTGTTGCTTGGTAAGGACAGAAAAGCCCACACAGCACTACAGTGTTTTATTTAACATTTATCAAAGCCTATAATAGAGAGTAGTATGATCAATTATTCTGATACAAACTGGGGGCAACAGATTAACACACATTGTTCGTGTCAGCTCAATATCTGATACTAATTTTTCTTATTAAAGGAACAGTAATACCAAAAAATTAAAGCATTTTGAAGGAATGACAATATAATGCACTGATACAACTAGCATTCTTCAGAAACTCTACTATAATTTAATGTTGTTCTGTGTAGCCACAAGAGACAGCCATTCAAGCACAGTATACACAGTAGATTACAGATACATTTGGAACAATCCCATTGTATGCTACAGAATGTATCTATCTGCTGTGTATCTTGCTCCTTTTCTTCTTTCAGCATTCAGAATGGCTGCCCCTACTGTACAGCAGCATGTTTATATAAACTATTGTAGAGTTCCTGAAGCAAATATACCAGTTACACGAGCACAAGGCAGCAGTACATTTATTTTCATTACTTTAAAACACTTCTCATGTTTTGGGTTACTGTTCCTTTAACCAATGAACTACCTGATCCGTGCTCCCACCTCTAGCCAATAAACTCCAGTAAAATGTTAGCAAAATAAATACATGTAAAGAAGTGTGCTGCAGGAAGAAAACATGCTGGCAGCCACTGCAAAACAGTGGGTTAAATCACTACCCATTTAATAAAACACAAACTAAAATCTGCTACTATTAAGCACAGGGGGCTCAAGAGAGCCCCTAGACACCAGTGCATTGACTACAATATAGATAGTTTGAGCATACTGGATCCTATTTCTGTATGTCTTGGGAAAGTGCTACAATTTAGACAACATATGTTTTATACCAGTGCCTTTCATGTAGTACTGGCTAAGTGTTACAGTAAAAGGTTACTCTGTTTGAATTGTAGGTTAATGTTCCTATCTTAAGACTCCCCTGTAAGGTGCAAAGACACCTTGCCTCTCTCTATAATATCTATATTACCCCCTTAAAGGGGTTGTTCACTTTTAAATTAACTTTAATATGATGTACAGAGTGATATTCAGAGTCAATTTGCAATTGGTTTTCATGTTTTAGTATTTCTGTGTTTTGAGTTATTTAGCTTTTTATTCAGCAGCTCTACTGTTTGCACTTCCAGCAACCTGGTTGCTAGGGTCCAAATTACCCTAGCAACTGTGCATTGATTTTGATAAGAGACTGGAATATGAAAAGGAGAGGTCCTGAATGAAAATGGGCAATATAAAATAGCAATAATATTACATTTGTAGCCTTACAGACCCATTTGCATTTTAGATGGGCTCAGTGACCCCCATCTGAAAGCTGAAAAGAGTCAGAAGAAGAAGGCAACTTATTTAAAGGGGAATTCAACCCCTCCCGTGCTAACCCTCAGCCCCCACCCCCCATAGGACAGCCTACGTCTCCCCTGGGGCATATGCCCCAAGTCGCTACTTACCCCCCGTGCAGGTTCCCTCCAGCCACGTTCCCGGGTGCCATCTTCTCCAGCGACCTCTTCTTCCGTCGGCGCTCTGCAGCGCACGTGCAGTAGGACGCATTTGCCAGTTTGTACTGCTGCGCATGCGCCGAAAGTTCACGAAGTTCAATCAACGATCTTCGTGAATTTTCAATGCATGCACAGTAGTACAAACTGGCAAATGCATCCTACTGCACGTGCGCTGCAGAGGGCCGAGGGAAGAAGGAAGAAGAAGTTGCTGGAGATGATGTTGCCCGGGAACCTGGCTGGAATGGATCTGCATGGAGGGGTAAGTAACGATTTAGGGGCATTTGCCCCAGGGGAGAGGTAGGCCGGAGGGAGGGGGGCCTATGGTGGGGTGCTGGGGGTTAGCGCTGGAGGGGTTGAATACTCCTTTTAACACTATATATTAAAAAAAAAAATGATGACCAATTGAAAAGTTGCTCAGAATTGGCCCTTCTGTAACACACTAAAAGTTAACTTAAAGGTGAACCACCCCTTTAAAGATTATTACAGAATTATATTGTTGAATATCCCTGAATTAAAGGACATTTGTAGGCAGTGACTTACAGAGATAATCTTATCTGAGGGATGTCTTTTATTTCTGAGCAAAAGAGCTCACAGTGAGGCTTTGAGTTATCCAGTTAGTATATAATGATTGTTCTCATTCATGTCATTTCCAGGCTGAATTAAAGGAGAAACAGAAGCAGTTGGTTGAGCAACTGTTACTTGTAATGATGGGCTTTCCTGGACCACCAGCTCGTCGCCTCTTAGCTTATAATATGGCTTTTGTGTACAGCTCTGGTGATACCTTCTCAGTATATGAGACCATCGACCGATGCAATGATGTTATTCGCAGTAAAGATGATTCTCCCAGCTACCTCCCAAGTAAACTGTGAGTGTTCCTCATATCTCTATTGCCTCATATCTACTTTATTAGATCACAGACCATCACAACACATATCTCTGTATATTATTCCTATCCTCTGTCCCAGAGGTTCCCAAACTGTGGTCCTGTCCACAGGGCCGTTTTAAGGCCTTGGTGGGCCCTGGGCAAAGAGCAAAGTAGTGGGC
>CM044445.1:98983941-99008876 GCA_024363595.1 Xenopus borealis | reverse complement strand
ATGTCAAATAAGAGCTCTGATTTGCTTTTTGGTAACCCCTATATGGACTGGCAGCCTACATGAGAGAATGTTGTCAGAACATTTGTTTTTTATGCAACTAAAACTTGCCTCTAAGCCATTAATTAAAAAATAAGCACCTGCTTTGAGGCCACTGGGAGCAACATCCAAGGAGTTGGAGAGCAACATGTTGCTCGTGAGCTACTGGTTGGGGACCACTGGTTTAGAGTCTTCACCTGAATTACTGAGCTTCCTTGCTGGACTCAAACACCAGAGACAGACAGACTTTGATTTTGGGAAAAACAGTAAAAAATAAGTGATTGGAAAAATACTTTATTTCTGGGGAGCAAGCTGAAAACAACTGAACTGAAAAAAGTGTTTGGCAGGTGAACAACTCCTTTAATGCATTTTTTGCTAATCTTTATATTTCTGGAGCTGTAGGACAACTGTTTACATTGTATATACATGGTAAGGGGAGACCTGACCGAGTGAGGCATTAATCGTATCTAAAAAGCAATGCTTTAGTCATACACAACTGAATCATTATCACCACCGAACAGAGGCACTGCAAGCGTTATGAGTCCCTCACTGTCAAATAGATCTTGGTGGTCAACTTCCTTTTGGGCAAGTGCCAACATGGTGATCTGTATACATGCCAGCAAACATATCCTAGCAGCTGTCTAGAAGCTGTCTCTTTTGTGTTGGGGTGTTTGAACATAATTGTAGATAGTAGGGATGCACCGAATCCAGGATTTGGTTTGGGATTCGACCTTTTTCAGCAGGATTCGGATTCGGCCGAATCCTTCTGGTAGGCTGAACTGAATCCTAATTTGCATATGCAAAGTGTGGGCAGGGAGGGAAACTGCATGAATTTTTGTCACAAAACAAGGAAGTAAAAAATGTTTTTCCCCTTTCCAACCCTTATTAGCAAATTCAGATTCTGTCAGTTATTCAGATGAATCTTTTGCAAAGGATTTGGGGTTCAGCCGAATCCAAAACAGTGGATTCTGAGCATCCCTAGTAGATAGGTAGGTTCAACATAAAATGTAGTTTTGCAATTAAGAATCCAGCATTCTAGTAGATCTTCCTTTACTTCCATGATTAAGTAATCTATGACCTATCTTATCAGGAGAAAAGGAAAAAAAGAAAAAATTAGGTGTTAATTTCTGGCATTTTCTGAGTGCACTGCTTCTTTTGTAACTCTATTTTTGTCTTTAGTGTCTCCTAACTCTGCAGAAGGAGGCATCTTTTTTGTGGGGCTCTGATCTTGAGAGTCTGGCTTCCATTTGCTTCAAGGCTTTTGAGGGCAGCAGTTACGACGTACGGCTTGCAATAGCCAGGCTGCTTGGAAAGGTGCTGGCCAGAGCGGTGCAAGGACCCTGTGAGTTAAAAAGCTGGGGGCATGTTGATGTGTAATATGACAGCCAATGTATATTCATTCATTTTAAAATACTGTACCTGTAATTGTAAAGGTCCATTTCATAAATATCTAAAATGTTTGGATCCAAGTGAAAAAAATGCTCCAAGGCACAAAGCAAGTTCAGAAATAAAAAAAAGCATGGCAATCACATTGATTAAGGGGTTGTTCACCTTTAAATTAACTTTTAGTTTATTGTAGAGAGTGATTTTCTGAGACACTGTAATTGGTTTTAATGTTTTTATTATTTGTGGTCTTATGGTTATTTAGCTTTTGATTCAGCAGCTCTCCAGTTTGCAATTTCAGCAATCTGGTTGCTAGTGTAAAAATTAACTTAACAACCATGCATTGATTTGAATAAGAGACTGGAATATGAATATTAGAGGCCTGAATAGAAAGATGAGTCATAAAATGTAGCAATAAGACTAGGGGCAGTGACCCCCATTTGAAAACTGGACACAATAAAAAAAACTATAAAAAATAAATCATGAAGGCTAATTGAGAGAAGTGGCTTAGAACTGGCAATTTGATAACATACCAAAAGTTAATGGAAACCCAAACCACCTCTTCAAAGAAACAGTAACACTAAAAAATCAAAGCTTCTTAAAGGAGAAGGAAACCCTTCCGGCGCAAAACCCCTCCCCCCACCCCTACCTCCCCCTTCTGGGCAAATGCCCCATAGTTTCTATTTACCCCTCGGCGCAGGTTCTGTCCACAGAGTTCACAGGTGCCACCTTCCCCCGAGTAGTCTTATTCCTTGATCCATCTGGTGCATGCGCAGTAGCAGGCATTTGCTGGTGCAGATCTACTGCACATGTACCAAAAGTTTTCAGTGACTTTCGTTACTTTTCGTTTCATTCAACGCTGTAAAAAAAGGAAAAGGCACACGATGCACAGCAGATAACTGATAAGCTCATTTATTTGTTAACTACTGTGTATCCTGTGCTTGAATGGCTGCCCCCATGGCTACACAGCAGCTTGTTTATATAAACTATAGTAGTCTTTCTAAAGCTAACACACCGATGCAGGTCAACAGTACATTATATTGTCATTCCTTCAAAGCACTTTAATTTTTTGGTGTTACTGTTCCTTTAAAGCTTAGTCTGTTGCATACATTTGCTTGCCGATCGGTCTAGCATCGCCATATTTGAAGTACTGCTGTGCAGCTAATTATTTATGCTTGTGTGTTCAGCTTCACCGAGACAAAATGTCCGCAAGCTGTCACTGCAGGAGGCTCTTGGCTTGCTGTCCACTGGCTTCCTGCGGGGCAACTCTGGCTTCCTGCGAGGGGGAGGAGATATGCTTGGAGGCACCAGTGTGACTACACGTCATGTTCGCCTGGGAGCAACACAGGTGGGTAGTGTACGTGTGGATACTTAAAGGAGAAGGAAACCTATAAGGGAAACCCCCCCCCATTTTTGACTTACCCGTCCTGCAGATTTTTGGAACGGGAGTTCACGGCAGCCATCTTCTTTCTTTGATATTCTACGTAACTTTTGGCACATGCACAGTTGGAGAAGATTTCCGGAACCGAACCACTGAGCATGCATTGAAAGTCATGAAAATTTCTGAAAATTGTCCGGAAATTTTCATGACTTTTGGGGGGGGGTCTACACAGTGGAGGGTTTTTTTTTTCCTTACAGGTTTCCTTCTCCTATAACCATGTATAATATGTAGTAAGAAAATATATATATATTTTTTTGTCTTCAATATTTTGTGTCCTGTGCATTCTGTGTCTCTTGTAGGCTTACATTGTGTTCATCAGAACACTAGGGGGACACTGGCTTGCTAGGAATGTTCCTGTTCTTCTGTCACATAGCTTGGAATTGGTATCCAACCCAAAAGCCATTCAGAATCCAGCAGATGCTGCCTGTTCCCGCTGCTGTATTTCCTACATACTGCGAGCCACAATAGGGGAGCTCCTGGGAGAGAAGGCCCAGCTGGAAGCTGCCCGTGAGATCTGCGAGGTCATCAGAAAGCTTATGAAAACAGTAGGTGTGTATATGATGACTGGAAGGTATGTTGATCTGTGTGAATAATGCCATTGTATCCCACTGGTTTCTCTTGTTATATCTTGCTATTTGCACAACAGAGAGTTTTCGTTTGCATGGAAAGATGGGCTTAGACTCTATTTTATATCACTATTTCCCTGTTCCTTAATTAGACAATAATGTTTGAAGGGCTTTTCCACTCTACCTAAAGGGGAACTATCGCTTTATAAAATATAAATATATATATATATATATATATATATATATATATATATATATATATATATATATATATATATACTGAAATAAGAAACTTTCTGAATACAATCAATTTAAACTTCTGTAACGTTTCTGAAATAATCAAGTTTATCTTCACTATCCCTCTCTCAGCATTTGTTTCTTTTCATTCTCTCTTCATGTAGGAGTTGGGTTTCAGATATTCATTGACAGTTAGATCCAATATATCTCATAGGGGGGCTCCTTTTGCCTAGGAGATGTATCAGAGCTTACTATAATTAATGTGCTAGAAAAGGAAGCCCCCCCCCCATAAGATATATTGGATCATTCATATGACACCCAACTGCTGCAAGAAGAGAGAGTGAAAAGAAACAGATGCTGAGAGAGGAATGGTGAATATAAACTTGAGTATTTCAATGCAGTTTTTTTAATTGATTGTATATAGAAAGTTTCTTATTTCAGTATGATGAAGCTTATATAAAATTTTCATTTCCATGATAGTTGTCCTTTAATGAGATATTTGTGGTTCTCGAATTCAGATTAATTAATTTCTACATTGTTTAGGTAGCTAGACAATAGTCATTTTCTAGCAATGTTGTATTTAAAAAAAAGAAAAACTATGGAATACACATAGATCCCAGAATGCCTTAGGAGTTGCATACACATACACATGCTGTTCCAAAAGTAGGCCACAGTGTGAGTGCCTAGAGGCTTTACTACCAATTGAACTGACATTGGAATGGTAGAATTAATTTTCAAGGGTATTGTAACACAATGAAGTTGAAATTATATTATTATTATTATTAATAATAATAATAAACATATCATAATTGATTTTTGTTTTGGGAATGGCAACAGCCTATTATAGGTACCAATGCAAATATGAACACAATAAGCTTGGCTTGGCTTTTTGTCAACCCAAAAATAAAATATTTTTGCCTAATAAAAGACACCTCACAAACATAGCCTTTGATAAAAAGCCGCCCAAGAGTGACAGATCCTTCCTGTGATGTAAGTTTGTAGCTAAGAAGCCCCTAGTAGTTAATTGGCTCTACTTTATGTTCATCTATATTTTGGCAGCAATTAGTGTGGCACCCTTGTGTAATAGGATAAATATATTTGATGAAACTGCCATTTGTATCCATGAGGCTGAATGATACTGCTCCCTCACTAGGTCCAACAGAGCTTGGGTAAGTGGACAGAGCTGAATGGGCCATAAATATTTTTATGAATATTAAGTGAAGGAAGTAAGAGCTACAGCATTGGAACCCATGGTCTATTTTGAGGAACAGTTCTGTTATCTCCTCTATATTTAACTTTTTCACCAGATGCTGTGCTGAGTGACAGTAACATGGAGACACGTCTCTGTACCACTAACATCTCTGCCAGTCAGCATGTTTTAGTGTGCGCCCTACAGGAACTTGGAGACCTTTTCCTTGGTTTGGGTACCATTCTGTCTCCACTGCTTAAAGACGCCAATGCTGGTAATTTGCTTATAATTTCTATAGAGTTGCTTCATCTCATTCGTGGTAAAGCAGACTAACAGTTGTACTCTTCCTTGACATCTTACAGGAGTTCTGGACACTGTATTATCTGTGTCTCTTCATCCTAGCCTGAGTGCCCGCTTGGCTGCTGCATGGTGCCTTCGGTGTGCAATTGTGTCCTTGCCCTCTCTTGCTGCCCCTGTACTAGATAGATGTGCCGAACGGCTAACAGCCCTGAAATCTTCTACTGAAGCAGTGAGTGGCTACAGCCTCACTGCAGCAGCACTACTTGGATCCATCAGCCTGTGCCCTCTTGGTCTTCCACATGATAAAGGGAAGGTAGGAATGTCAAGCTTTCTGCAATGTGTGGGAAATCATGAATTGCAGCAGCCTCTTGTCATAGTATATTTATTGCGGTGCTTCATAGCAAGTGCATGCACAGGCATACTGTGTGGTGGTCATTGCAATTCTGTGATCATCAAGATAATTGCCACTCTCACTGCCCACACTAATGGTACAGGTTTGGTACTGATAATTTGGGGTTTTGAAATCTTTTTTTATAATCAGGGCTGTAGTTAGAAACAACAGTTCAAATAGTTAAAGGGGTGGTTTATCTTTAAGTTAACTTTTAGTATGTTATAGAATGGCCAATACTAAGCAAAATTTCAATTGGACTTCATTTTTTCTTTGTCATAGTTTTTGAATTTTTTGCAGACACCTTCTTACTCTTTTCAGCTTTCAAGTGGGGGGCAGTGCCCCCTCTAAAAACAAATGCTCTGTAAGGCGACAGCTGTGTTGTTATTGCTAGTTTTCATTAGTCCTCTTTCTTTTCAGCCTTCTCCTATTCATATTTTATTATTAACATGTATTTATATAGCGCCAACATATTTCTTAGCGCTGTGTATTTCAATCTCTTATTAAAATCAGCGAAGGTAGCTAGGGTAATTTGGACCCTAACAAACAAATTGGTTAATACTGGAGATCTGCTGAATAAAAAGATAAATAACTAAAAAAATCATAAATAAAAAAAAATGAAAACCAATTGCAAATTTTCTGAGAATAGCACACTCTCTAAATCATATTAACAATTTAATTTAAAGGTGAACAACCCCTTTAAGACTGGAACTATACACTGAACCTTCATAGTTGCTGTGCTGGGGCTTAATTTATAATAATTAGCCTGCTTTCAAGTATATAGACTTACAATTTGCTTTATAGATAACAGGATATCTAACGGCAGACATGTTCATTAGCAAATATGTAATGATTTAAGTGCCTTCTGCTCCCTAAGCCCGAATTGTTTTTTGTATGACCCACAAATGTATTTAAGAGGAT
Organism: Xenopus borealis; assembly: GCA_024363595.1. Classification (NCBI taxonomy): domain Eukaryota; kingdom Metazoa; phylum Chordata; class Amphibia; order Anura; family Pipidae; genus Xenopus; species Xenopus borealis. Next base: position 99,002,415 of record CM044445.1, on the reverse strand, counting down.
TAGTTATGCTTTAAGTTATATATTATATTATACAATAGCCTGTTCTTCGCAGTGATTACTGGGGGAATGACCAATTAAATTGGGCCGTAAATAGAATTAGTCATAGGATGGATAACAATGGGACATGCCATAAAACTGGACCAGCTCCCTGTACTATGCTCAATCAGTCAGCAATTTTTATTGACAAGTAACCCACTTATGTATATATGCTATCTCAAACTGAATACCCATATGTTCTTTTACTCTTGTTTTGGTTTGCTTACACTTGCATTCACCGATTTGCTAAGTTCGCTTTTACAGAAATCAGTGTAATGTACTTGCACACAATGCTCTTCCACTTTAAGATGAAAATGTGTTGTATTAGATTCCATGGCATAATCTTTGGACAATATTGTGTATATTTTCAGGTTCTGATGAGCCTGGCAGAGGATCTGCTGTGCTCTGCCTCCCAAAACAGCCGCCTTTCCCTGCAAAGGACACAGGCAGGGTGGTTACTTATAGCCTCACTCATGACTTTGGGTAAGTACAGTTTTGCAGAGCAGTTTGTGCACCCTATTAGCTAAGGATTGATTAGCCAGTTGCTCCGCATCTCTGGAATATGAGTAGGTAAATAGCTCCATAGTACGATTGTCCATTTTGTCCAATTAGTGGGATTTACAACCTTTTGTAATCGGATAAATGTATTTGATGGACTTCCTTTTGCACACATGAGACTGAATTATTCTGCTCCTTTACTAGGTCCAGCAGTGGTTCAGTCTCTGCTGGCCCGCCTCTTACTCCTTTGGCGCAGTGTGTTCCCTGTGACCCCCAAAGATCTAGACACAGAGCGGAGAAGGGGAGATGCTTTCACCTGGCAGGTGACTCTTGAAGGACGTGCAGGAGCACTGGGAGGTAAATACAATGACTTTCAAATGTTCCGTTTAGACCAGGGGTCCCCAAACTTTATTACCTGTAAGCAACATTTACATGTTGAGAGTTGGGGAGCAACACACACGAAAAAATTCCCTGGGGTGCCAAATAAGGGCTGTGATTGGCTATTTGCTAGTCTCTATGTGGACTGGCAGTTTACAGGAGGCTCTGTTTTGCAGTATACCTGTATGCAACTATGCAACATACAAGGGGTTGGTGAGCAACATGTTGGGGGTCTTTGGTGTAGACAAACTATTTGTCATTGCCCTCAACCAGCTCCCTTTCTTTCTATAGCCATGCAAAGTTTTGTTTCACACTGTGGTGAGCTTGTGTCAGACGAGGTTTTGCAAAGGATTCTGCCACCCCTTCCCTGTGCCATAGCTTTGCTTACACTGTAAGTATTTCTTAGGCTCAAGTGTGCATATTAGTATATATATATATATAGTTTATGTGATTGTATGAAAGGGTTGGTATATGTGTGTGTTTTATGGTTCATTTGTAGGGGTCGAACTTGTTGACTGATATTTTTCAACCCACCTTAAAGGACCATTAACATCAAAAAATTAAATTGTTTTAAAGTAATAAAAATATAATGCAGTGTTGCCCTGCACTGGTAAAACTGCAGTGTTTGCTTCAGAAGCACTACTATTGTTTATATAAATAAGCCATGGGGGGCAACTAGTCAAAGGAGAAAAGGCTCAAGTTACACAGCAGATAAGCTCTGTAGAACATAATGTTATCTGTTATCCATTACTTATCCTGTGCCATATAGCTGTTTTTAAATTTCCACCATTGCTACTTAGCAGCTTGTTTATATGAACTATAGTAGTGTTTCTGAATCAGTTTTAACAGTGCAGGGCAACTCTAGGTGATATTTTTTTTACTTTAAAACACTTTCATTTTTTGGTGTTACTGTTCCTTTAACTATGTAGCAATATTAACTTGCCTCCTCACACACCCAGAGTGACTTTTCACACACCCGTAATAGCACTGTTGATTCATCATCCATTTCATTAACTATTAACAATGGGAAAGGTAAAAGCTAGCACACTGTTCAATACAGTGACCATTAAAAATATTGTACTTACAGTGTAGTGCCAATTTTTATTTTATCTAGATTTGTCTGCTTTCTCCATAAGGGATGGTAGGAATAGTGTTTATATCCATTTACAGTCACATTGCTGCCAGTAATAATTTTTTTTATATCTCTAACCACTTTAATATATGTTTATATTCATTTAAATTCCGTTCCGGAAAATGACTTCCATCTCAGGCCTGTTTTCAGTATAGCAATACTGAGATTAGTATTATTAAAAACATGCAATATTTTCCCTTTCATCATATCTCTGTGTGCTTGTTCTTGTGATCCAGACTTCCATCACTACAAAAACTCTATGGAAACTCCCTGAAGGCTTGCTCTGTTCTGTACAGACAGAGGCTTTACCAGCTATTGGTTTTGCTACCTCCCAAGACATATGAAGGTATTACTTAATGACAAATATCAACCACTAGCCTTACCTGGAAATGTTTGTACCTTTTTTTTGCTAATATTTTTAGCATGCAGTAAAAAGTTGAATGTCACATGACAGACAAGATTTATTCTTTAGGAAGCTTCTGTGCCATTATGAAGGAGCTGGTTGCTGATCTGACCTCCCCTGATTACTCCCCTGGGGGGGCTGCATTCCTGCTTTCATCAGTTTGTCATCCAGATGACCTGGTGCTTTTGGGATCCTCCTTTCAAGAAACCGACCAAAGGGCAACAGAAGAGGAGGTAAAATACAATGGAAGGATAAATAATAAAATAAAAGCTGTGTGCATAGTAGAGATGTAACCTAAGTACTGTACAGTTGTATGGTTTGAAGAATTACCCGAATCGCCCATAGTGATAATGTATAATTAATAAAAAAAAGAGAATGGAAACTAAAATAATTTACAGAATGTCCTGCTTAATTGTTACTGTTTGGATATGCTGACAGAGACAAATGTTTGCATAACCCACAAGACTACATTTTTGGTGAATTTCTGCAGTGGTAAGAGAAGGCTGCTCACTCTCATTATGCTGATAAATGTCAGAACACCACAATGCCTCTCACACATACAACAGAATATAAAAGAAACATAGAACACTTCACCATTTTGATTTAGTGGTATTTTTGGATTTTGTATAATAGCCTTTTCTGTTAACAGACGGGTCTGTTAAAGTGGCCATACACTATAAGATCTGCTTGCTTGGCATGGTTTCCAAACAGGCAAATCTTTCCTCAATATTCCCACCTAATGTGGGCAATATTGGGTTTTAATCAGTTTGTTTGCCCTAGGGCCATACAATTGAATTACACTGGCTGGAATAAAAGCTGTCAAAGCAAGGGCCACATTAACTATACAAGGCAACCCCCAATCAGACCGGAAAATCCCAGCTTCCCAATCGACATCTGGATTTTTTCAGGCAGATATCTGTTGGGTGCAGGTTTGAGAGTCAAAATAGGCCCTGCCATTTCAAGTACATATAGGCCCGAACAACCCTCAACCAGCCCACTGAATGGTGACTTTCTATGGCATCATACAGCAGCTCCTCTGGCATTTGCCAGAACCCACAGATTGCCCTGGTTGGTGGGCCCATTGGAGTCAGGCCCAAATTTATGATTTGGAGTCCCCACTGGGGTCCTAGAACTGCATCTCATGTGTGGATGCATATGTTAACTCTAGAGCACTGGGGATTAGGCACCCAGCAAATGTAAAAAGCAGTCAAATCTCCTGCTTGTCTCTAGTTCTTCTGGATTTAGGAGGATTTGGCTGGTGGCATGATTCCCCTAAAATCTCTCTGCCCCTAAAATTTCGCTTCCCCAAGCTTGCCCCTTTGTGACCTTTCCACAAATCCGGGCCTAGTCGGAGATACCCATTCTCAGCAAATTAACTGCCAAATCAGTCTAAAGGGCCCGAATCGGCAGATTACATCACTTCTGTGTATGGCCACCTTTACTTAGCCTCACCTATTCATATGCAGGGATATACTAATATGTTCTTGTGACACCTTTGAGGTAAACAGTTGAACAGCTCTTCTGCCATTTTCTCATTCTGTTTTAAAGTATGCCTTAAAACTGAATACATATAGAGGAAAGCAAATCGGTATTAGCATTTTCTTTCTATTTCTTACTCTTCAGCTTCTCCTCAGCAGTGGCATTCCAGGTGGTTGCTTGGAATGTGACCTTCATGCCATCTACCAATTGCCTTTAGATGGGGAGTCTGTGCCTAAGCCCCTGCCTTCAGCCTTCACGGTCATTCAGGCTGCATCTTTACTGTTTGGCATCCTACTGGCACACATGCCTGAATCACAAAGGTGAGAGTAGGATAAGTGTGATCACCCTGCAAAGAGAAGATGGAATTTGATTTAATTCAAGATGTAAGTTATCTATGTTGTGATGCCTCAGCCTATTTATATTTGTTTCTGTTTATTCTTAGACCTCAGATATTGCAGCAGTTGGTAGAATCTATTAAGCAAACCAAGGGCTCTCGTCAACAAAGTGTTCAATTGTGTGCCCTGTCTGCTCTTTGCAACTTCCTTAAGGTAACATATAATTTATTTGTCTCTGTTCTCTTGTGACAATGTGTTTGGTTCGTCAGTCACCAAACTGGTTTGTCCTTTTTTTTTTACATTTTAGGGGTCGTCTGTGGAAGCTGAATGTTTATTTACTTCCTTTTGCCTTCTTTGTCAAGTTTTTATGAATCTACCACTGGTTCTCTTTGTAATCTTAGCATTCCTTGTGGTAGGCATAATGGTTCTATTGTCTAATAATGACATTATGAAAAGTCAAGAGAGGGTGGACCTAGCAGTTCAAAAGTGAGACATAAGGTCATTTGGAGCATGACTCACTGTCGCTTTAGGGATGAAGGAGTTTCATACAGAATCCACTGGTTGATGGTATTGGGGAAACCATAGGTAAGGGTAGCTTAGTGGACAGAACTATCCCCTTCCAAGGATCTTAGAAGGATGCTTCCAAGTATAAACAAACACACATACACACAAATACAACAGGTCCTCTGTCTGTACTCAACCCATTATCAATATTTTAAGGATATTTAAACATGTTGTACCCTAAGCTACTAAAAAATGCCTTACCCTTTAAATAAAACAGGAATCGCAGTAAATATATGTTTAGTATACAAAATACTGCATTTCTAGCATTATTCTATTTTGGGCTTTAGTTCCCCTTTAAGCTACTAAAAAATACCTTAACCCTTAAGCAAAACATGAATTGTTTGTCCATATATTGCAATATATTTAAGCTGGATAACTACATCAAAGTCATCCCATATCTGGCCAGTCCTACACTCAACTTTCATCTGATCCATTAAGAATTCCATTGCTTCATTATACATTTTGTAGAGAGACTAAGTTTTACCTGCAACTTACTTGCTGCTTTCAAGGTTAAAACTCCCAAACTTGTTCGCTCTTTTATTGGCTACCAGTGGGACCACCTGACTATAGGTGGAAAGTGTGGGAGCTACAACATGGAGCTGGCCACTGCTCTTGTATAAACAAAGAAGGGAAAGTTGTGCTCACCACTAATTTTTAAAAACATTAAGCGGGTGTGCAATGAGGTTCTGACCACAAAATTCACATAGACAAAGACATGAGTTCCTCTGCACTCAACCAATTATCACTATATTAAAGGACCAGTTTTTTTTAATGTCACTGGTCCTTTAATACATTGAGAATGGGTTGAGTTTAAATTTTACATTTTTTTTTTTAAATCTGGTCCTTTTAGGGCATTGAAAACATTTTGTGCCTTAAGCTACTAAAAGTGCCTTACCCTTTAAACAAAACAGGGATTGTTTGTCCATATATATTTGACAATTGTGACATGATTAGTTTAATACACACTTTTGCACTGGATCCTGTGTGCCGTTTCTCATTTGAAAAAGACTTTATCCAAGCTTATGGGCATGAGACGGCATTGCTAAAGTTGCTGAGCACCAGGACAATTATTGTTTGTGAATGTGCTCAGGCGCTTCTAATTCATTTGTGTGTGTGTATAACATTTTGTTGACTTCTAATTTGAGTTTTATTGGTGCAGAAATTTAGGCAACATAAGGCAATCCTTATAGGTATTTGGTGGCAAAATGAGCTATTTGTTTCTTCCTTTTGAGTCAAGGCCTGATATGTATTTGACTCCATATTTGTATTTTCCCACAGCACTTAGCATCCAGCCGGAGTAGTCTGGGGCCAGAGGAAATGCGCAAACCATGTATCAGCCTTATCCAATCAGTGTTGGAGAGCAATAGCCTGTGGCTCCGCTGTGCTGGAGTAGAATCGATGGCTAGGCTTGTTCAGGTGGTGGAAGATCCTACATTTACTTCTGGCCTAGTACAAGCCAGCTTTGACAGGTGTGTTACCTCCCAGTGTATCATAAATCTCTATCATGATATACTATGACTGATTTCTGCTTTACTAGAGAAAGCAATGGATTTGCATTCATTCTGGCTGCCTTCTCTCTCATTAGATTGAAGACTGCTCGAGACGTTGTGTCCCGTACTAGTCATTCCTTAGTGCTGGGCACGTTACACAGAAATCTTGGGGGAATCAACTCTCCACAGCACCTTACCTCATGTGTAGGTGTCCTACACTCTTTATCCCAGGACACCACATCTCCCGAAGTCCAGGTGTGCACAAATATAAGCTATTCCTATGTTCCAAGCTGAATTGTTCTTTTAAAAAAATGTATGACCGGAAATAGAGCTTGCTTTGTCTTATTTTTAATTAACAATTTTTATTACAGTTTCAATTAAAGCAAAACAGGATAACATTGGTATACCATGTTATCCCATCAACAAACCAAAAAAAACAAAAAGTCGAGGGAAAAAAGAAAAGAAGGAGGGAAAATAAAAGCCAAATATATACTCTTGGGAAATTCTATTGAAGTATCACTTCTTAACAGCTATTACAATCAGACATTCAAAGGACATCAAGATATGACCGCTTTATGTATCAGGATTGCCAGTATTTAAGTAAACATTCATATACAGCATTTTGGTTGATTTCCCATTTTATAGCTTGCATGGAGGGAATATCTAAAGATCTCCTTTTTGGACATCTTTGAAATGTGTAAAGGATTATTTTGAGGAGTTCTCTTGTAAATAATAGAGAGGTTGGCAACTATTGTTTTATATTTTTTCCCTCCACAGACCTGGGCTCTGCATTCTCTTTCTATCATCATTGATTTATCTGGACCCCTGTATAATGTGCACATAGAGGCCACACTGTCCCTCCTTCTTAATGCACTGATCACTACACCCCCATCCCACCCTGAGGTGCACCGCAGCCTGGGCCGCTGCTTAAGTGCGCTTATCACTGCACTGGGCCCGGAACTCCAAGGTAAGGGGAAAAAAAACTTTACAAATGACATGACTAATTCACTGGTGATGCCTTCCTTGTTTAAAGCATAGCCTAAACCAGAATATATAAATTGTGTTGTTAGTAAGAACTACTAATCCTTTGCCCATGCCATATAGCCATTGACTTATCTTCTCTGTTTCTGGCTTCCAGGTAATGGGGCTGTGTTGTCGTCCCAGAGAACATCTTGTCTGCTGGCCTGCTCTGTGATGCAGGAGAACCCAGACTGCTTGGTACAAGCTCAGGGTATTGGCTGTTTGCAGCAACTGCACATGTATGCTCCAAAGCATGTCAACTTATCCAGCTTAGTGCCTACGTTGTGCGTAAGTATATCCCACTTTATGTAGCAATCCCTGTGTCTTACAAACACTCTCCTAAAACCAAAGACCTATTCCCCTTTCCAATGTGTAAATGAAATGTATTGATAACTGGGCGTGCTATCTGCACGATCACTAGTAGATAGCAGGAAAAGATATTGTGCTCTTAGGGTAAGGGTACACGCTAAAATTTGGGGAGATTTAGTCGCCTGGCGATAAATCTCCTCTTCTTCGAGGTGACTAATTTCCCCAAACTGCATCCCTCCAGCTACTATATAAATCGCAGCAGGATGGCACTTGCAGCACTTTGTTTTTTGAAGCCGCCTGAAGTTTCCTCGTGAGGGAACTTCGAGCGACTTCATATAACAAAGCATGCCGATTGCTTGAATCTAAATGCCGACAGGAGTCAGTTTGGAAGATTAGTCATCCCAAAGAAGAGGAGATTGGTAGCTGGGTGACCAATCTCCCCGAATCTGAGCATGTGTCTGTGCCCATAGTCACTGACAACCCCTGCCTCATCGACCTGTCCTTTTTATTTCCTGCAGGAAGTCTTGCTGGATAATACTATGTTGGTATGTTACTACTTTTTGAGTTTTGGTTTCTTGGCCTTGGTTTTTAATGCCAAATACATGCACGATTAACCAACCCACATGATAATCTTCCTCTGAATGCAAATCTTTCTCTGCCTATTTAGGGGCAAAATATGTGGTCCCTGTTTTGATGCAGTGACTTTTCCATTCTTGCATCATCTTTTTAAATTCCATACTGTATGAGGGTTCTAAGCTCTCATGAACCCCCATTCTTCCTAACCTACTGTTTGTACCAAGGTCCTGCTTCATGGGATCTGTCCTTGAAATAACCGCATGAAAGGTATTGTTTACTTAGTGCATGAGGAGAGCTTCCATTGGCTGCTGCTTGCACATATTCTTTCAGTTTGACTCTTGAGCTTGTTGTGTTTGACATAACAGTGAGTATGCATTCGATTTCTACTGTGTATTTCACTGTGTATTACTGATGGTATGACCTGTACCATGCAGCCATCAGCACCGCATTATCGTCTGCTTTCCACTAATGAAGAGGGAAAATATTTCTAGTGAAAATAAAATTGAGGTATTTATTCTATATAATTTAAAATTATAATAATCAGCATGCTGTCAGCATGTTCAGGCACAAGACCTTTCTGTAAATATATTTAAGAACAAGAAACTTGGACAGAAACCAGGCTTTCCTGAGTTATGTGTACATTTATGACTTGTGCTGCCTCCTACCTATTTAAAAAAAAAATTACATTCAAATGTAGTCTAGCATATATAACTTTTATATATGTCAAGGTTTTTTTTCTTTGGACACCCAATCCGGGCTTGAGACTACTTCTGTTTTGTTTGGGTGCACATTGGTTACCATTTTATTCCAGTGCATGCCTTTTATCATGTGTCCAACTTCTGTAGGTTCATCTGTACAGCCCGCATTTGCCTTTGCGCCGGGCTGTCTTGGCATGCCTGAGGCAACTTGCACAACGGGAAGCAGCAGAAGTATCAGAACATGCCATGACTGTAGCTAAAGAAGGCCATGAGGACTTAAAAATGGGTATGTCTCTGTGGGCCAAGTTTGTGTGTATTATTATGTATCAGAACCATGCTTAGAATAGGAGATGACATCTGACAGCCCGGACGTCAGCTCACACAATGAAGGAAAATAATTCACATTTTTGCAGCCAGCAGAATTTGTTTCTACAGCAGTGACTACGCCTTAAACCCTTTCAGTACAGCACTAACAAAGAAGTACAAGTGATCTAATTTGTGCAATCCCAGGTTGCAGAAAAGTCTTTGGGGAAACTGCAAGAAGCCTGATTCACATAGTGCCCAAACTGGATGCATAGAAAGTGTTAAAGCTTTATGGTCCACATGGTCCATGTATTTCTTTTTTTATAGGTAACTTAACATACATGTAGCCAAGACCATTACATTTCAGCAAGTATAGTAAGTAAAACAACAATAAGTTATACATCAGCAACAAACAGGAGTGTTTCTTTACAATATGTAGATAACCAATCTAATTTCATTTTAGCTTAGATCATCCTCACACCATGGTGTCCAGATTTTTTTTCGTATTTTGTCTGCGTTCCTCTTGCTTGATGGGTCAATTTTATTAGAGGGATAGCCTTATGTACCAATTGTTTGGAAGACTGGGCCCCATCCAGTGCATGGCTATATTTTTCCTTGCATAAAATAATAATGAGCTGTATCTGATTTTAGCATATTTGGACATTACAATTTCGTCAAGAACACCCAGTAGGCATATAAATGGAGAGATAATTGTGGGGAAATCAAATTGATCTTTTAGCACCCTAAGAATTTTGGTCCTGGTCCATGTATTTTTGCTATTGGGTACCAGGGAAAACTGGAGGAGTATGTGCTATTTCAGGTTTATAGCTAGATGCTAATGATGCTCAGTGCAAAATTTGGGGGTGATTAGTGGGAAGGGGTTGCACCAAACTATTGTGCTCCCAGTCTGCACAGTGGAAGGTAGAGCGCATCCCAATGATCTATAATGAGGTGCAGGCAACATAATCGACAAGCGCCCTACGTGTTTCGACCCCTACAGGATCTTCATCAGTGCCAAAAAATCCCTGCCTCTTAGTATTTCTTTCCCCTGATGTAGACCCTGTAGGGGTCACAACACGTAGGGCAGTTGTCCATTATGTACTTTATAATTTTTTGATCTAATGAACATACCTTTATTTTTTGATCTATGAGTGTGCGGTCCCTAGTGTATTATGCTGTAGTAAATTAAGTAGGTCTGAGTGATGTCCGTTTTAGACCCTGAGGAGCCGTGTTAGTGGTGATCAGCAGGTTAATGATAACTGGTGGTGTCATTAATGGTATAACATGGTTCATACCATTTTGTGTACGGGGGTGAGAAGTTGTTTACACATATGTAGTACTAGTGTAGTAGCTCTGTTATTTTATCAGGAACTGTGGACGGGCTCAGTTTCTTTCATGCATGAGGACATTGCTGGGATTTCTGCACATGGCAAAGGCAGAACCCAAATGTCACATCCCATTATGACTGTGATCATCTTGGGGTAGGGAACTCAAGACAAATTATATCTCATATATCTCATAATTGCTAATCACCCTATACACAATATGACCTAATATTGCATCTGCTGTAATTTCTCAGATGCGAATATGAGGGAACTGGGCTTGGAAGGTGTTCTGCTGAGTCTGTTAGATAGAGAGAATGACCCACAACTGCTTCAAGATGTAAAGGAGACATTGCTGCACATGCAGAACTGCACTGGACTTTCCCGTCTTTCCTTTTGGTTACGGATGCTAAAGGACATCCTTGCAGCCTCTGCAGGTGAGTTCTCATTGCTTCACAGTCTTGTATACTTGCTCAGTGCCTTGCAGGCTAACATCTAATTCAGTCCTGCTGATAATATTTGTTGACAAGTTGTAGGCTGATGCACACAGGCTGTAATCTGAACCAGTGTTCGTCAGTCCTTGGGAAAGCACCCTTAACCACCCACATCATGTCACAGCTCTGTCATAACCCTTAGGCTAAGGCCAGAGATTCGGGGGAGATCTGTCGCCTGGCGACTTATCGCCGCGACAAATCTCCCCGAAATAGCTAGTTAGCGCTGCGTTCCCGCTAGGCGTAAAGGCACCTGCGCTTGTTCACAAGCAGCAGCGCGATTTTAAAAGTCGCTCAAAATTGCCTCGCCATGCAATTTTGAGCGACTTTTAAAATTGCGCCGCTGCTTGTGAACAAGCGCAGGCGACTTTACTCCTAGCGGGTGCGCAGCGCTAACTAGCTATTCGGGGAGATTCGTTGTGGCGATAAGTCGCCAGGCGACATCTCCCCTGAATCTCCCTGTCTGGCCTTGCCCTTAGGAGCCACCAGTGCAAAGTGAAATTTGAACAGAGTAGTGAGCAGGGTGTGAGCCTGGAGGGTAAAGAAGACAAAAGTAGTCAATGGCAGATTTGAAGGAAGAATTGCAAAGAGCTTTAGAAGCAAATGTGTGCCTTAAGATACTAAATGCCTTACCCTTTAAACAAAACAGGGATTGTTTGCCCATATATTGCAATATATTTAAGCTGGCCAGTCCTACTCTCAAATTGCATCTGATGAAGCAATAGAATTCTTCATTATACATTTTACAAAGGGACTAAGTTTTACCTGCAACTTACTTGCTGCTTTCAAAGTAAAACTCCCAAAGAGACTTTTTTTTTTTTGGTCCCAGTGGGATCACCTGACTATAGTTGGAAATGGTGGGAGCTACAACATGGAGCTTACCAAAGGAAAGTTGTGTACACCGCTAATTTTTAAAAATATTAAGTGGGGGTGCAATATATATTGTACAGCTTGAAATGCATACTTCAGTAGCTAAAATTGCATGTTTTGCTACTATTTATTCCTATGTTTATGCCCAGCTGACATAGAAAGTGACTCATATATACATATGTGACACTGACAGGTAAAAATGTATTTCTTTCCCATGCTGAGACTTTGCAGCAGTAGCTTCTGTAGACACCAACCAGGAGGAAGAAGGTGAGGTGGCATGTTCAGACTCTGTACTGACTTCTCAGAAAGCAGAAATCTCTAGTTCTTCAGTTACCCCTCATTGGAGGACCAGGGTCTTTGCCATGGAGTGCGTCTGTCAGCTGATGGCACAGTGTGAATTAGATGGTGGTGCTCACTTTGACATGGCTCAGGCTCAGGAGATGAAGCACAAGGAACCAGACCGTGAGTAAATGGCAGGCAATTACAGGTCTATGTTTTTATATTGATTCAAATCTTTAGTCTAACTTCAGATATTCCAATGTTTTCCAGGGGATTTCTTGGTACTGCACCTGCAGGATCTGATCCGCATGTCCTTTATGGCTGCCACAGATCATAGTGAGCAACTGCGTCTGGTTGGTCTGCAGGCTCTACTACTTGTCATTCATAGGTTTTCTGCTGTTCCAGAACCAGAATTTCCTGGACACCTCATCCTGGAACAGTTTCAAGCTAACGTGAGCTCTAAAAACAACCTTTAGATTAAATATTCATGAACTGTGTATCTCTGTATTTTTCTAGGCCAATGTAAAAAAAAAAGCAAAGTTGCCAGGAAACAACACTGACCATTAACTGAACTTATACAGGGCTGATATTCTTATAACCATAGGTTCCCTATAAAATAAAGTCAACAGTTTGTATTTTTTGTATAGTTTTATAACAGAAGATGCTACTTTTTTCCCCACTTTTCCCTCCCAGGTATTAGCAGCAGTGCGACCTGCCTTCAACTCAGATACTCCTCCTGATGTAACTGCTAGAGCTTGTGAGGTAATCAATTACATGGTCATCGTCATACTTTTTACACATTGCCCGCCTTTTTGAGGTTCCTAGAAGGCATTTAGAAAAACTGTTTTTGTTTGCTGTCTCCTCTTGGCTTAGGTCTGCAGTGCATGGCTAGCAAGTGGTGTGGTGAAGGAACCTACCGACCTTCAAAGAGTCCAGCAGCTGCTCCTAACTTCCCTGAGTAGAGTGCAGGCAGCAAAAGAAACTGCCAGTGTCTACAATGAAAGCACAATGACTATGGAGATCCTGGCAGTACTAAAAGCCTGGGCAGAGGTAACAGGAAGGGCATTGTTCTTTGAATTATTCAGCAGCTCTCCAAGATAATGGGATACATTTATCCTGCTATGTAGAGGAGTCTACCCTGATTTGATTACTTTAAGGTACAAGAGATGGCATGGGTGTTGATTGGAATAGTTGCTCCTTTCATTTATAGGTATATATAGCAGCTATGGAGAGGCAGGTGACACAGAACAAAGTGACGGAGGCCCCAAATGAAGCCCTTCAATCGCTGGTCCAGGCTGACTTGCTGACTCTCAGCAGGCTGTGGCTCGCAGCATTGCAGGATCATGCTTTACTCACACTACCAGCTGAGTGTACTTTTCAGCTGCCTTCTCAAGGTAAGCAAACATAATTTTTTTTGTGTGATTCAGTGGTCCTTCCTGCCAGCTTGCCATGTTGAGTTTGCCTCAGCAGTTCTTTCTTGTATTTTCTCTTTTCTTATGCCCAGTTCTGTAGTTTTTATTTCTTTTTCTTCTGCTGGTGGCTGCTATGTAGGTGGAGATTTCTACAAAGCTGAGACCAGTGATTCTGCCAGGCCTCACTACCTCCTATCCTGGGCCCCTATCCTTCATGCCAGCTCTCTGTGGCTCAGCAGCTCTGGATTCCTTATTCCTGATCAGGATGAGGGGAATGGTCACTTGTCCCGCCCAGTCACTCCGACTTCTATGGGGCTGGAACGAAGCTCACAGTCAGCAGCCAAGTCCCCAGAAGATCTAAATTCAGAGAAGTTTCATCTCATTCTTGGTGAGTACAGAAGATCCTGTCATGATTATTAATCTGCAATTAGTTTGGATAGTGATATGGTGTTTCCATTTCACATTTGCAGGTATTAGTGTTGAGTTCCTTTGTTGCCCACCAGTAGATGCACCAATGGAGCGGATTATCTCCTGTCTTCGGGCACTGAAAGCACTACTGAGTGGCACCTGGCCAAAGGCTCAGATAGGTGTTGATCAGGTAAATGCCCTTTATACCCCATACTCCTTTCCATTTCTCTGTTGAATTTGAATTTAGTGCTATGATTTCTTCCAACCCAGGACCTGGCCATTGAGTTAATTTCTGTGCTGCATCGCTTGCTGCTGATGCGAGAATCTTCAGAGGTGCAGCTTCTAGTGCTAGAGGTTGGGCGGCAGATCCTGAATGCTGTGCAGGATCATGTGAGGGAGAGGCGAAGGAGTGCAGAGGGTAAGATAGTAGGTGACATAAGACTGTGAAATAAATGCAACAAGAGTAAGAAGGATAAGACGGCACTCACCTCTGAAAGCTCATAACCCTTCTGCATAGTGTTATCTCTTAACATGCTAGACCTGATTCCCTATCTCTCTCTCTTCTTGCCAGTGGATGATGGAGCGGAAGAGAAGGAGATCTTGCCGGTTTTTGGCGAGGGACATGATACAGGTGGCCTGGTGCCCGGACACTCCCTGGTGGTTGCTGCTTTGGAGCTGTGCCTTTGTATTCTTATCCGACAATTACCCCAGCTCAGTCCCCGCCTTTCTGGGGGGTCATTAGGAAAAACAGAGCCTTTGTCACATGATGCCAGCCTGCTTGTTGCTTCTTCACTTGGCATTCTAGCTGAGCTGCCATCCCTGTGCTCTCCAGAAGGTAAGAGCATCTAGATGTGGGGCTAAACTTTACTCAAGACATGAATACAGAGCATAAAGTCAGTGCCCGTTTTATGCAAGAGTGTACTTTATTCACGTTCGCAGATACTGCTTAAAGTTGCACAGTTTGTTATCCACAAAAAAATTCCAAATCTGTCTTCATTATGGAGGCCCCCAGCACACTACCATTTAGTGTTTTACCCTAGACCATAACATTGCACTTATCAATTGAACCTCATTCGCCAGTTTGTTGCCCAGTTTTCCATTTTATTCTAAGCTCTCTGCAAAGTGGCAGCATCCTGCATGGAACTTATTTTGATTGTTTTTGTTTTGCCAGCAAACACATGGACAGTACTTAATATACCAACCTTGAGTTCATTCACGGATAAATTAAAAAGTCATGGTTCAATGACATACCCCTGAAATGGCACACAATTTATCCTTAATTTAATGTATGCAAAATAGAAAACATGTCTATAACATAACATTATGCCTACTTTTTTTTTTTTTAATTTGTATTGTCATCCAGGCAGTGTATCGATTCTCCCCACCTTGCTCTACTTAGTAGTCGGTGTACTACAAGACACTACTGTGAAATTCCCTGATGGGCACTTGACATTGCCAGTTACTGCTGCCCTTCAAGCACTGAAGGTTATCGTATCATCGCCTATGTCCCGGGTAGAGAAATGCAGAGCATCATGGACAAGGCTTATGCAAAGTGCTGCCTCCACACTACTCAACACTTGGCAATCAGGTACCTTTTCTAACTGCAGACCATGATTTCAGATCTGTGCTGCCAAATGTCTGACCGCTAACCATGTCTTGCAGAACGGCAGCTGGTGCCAGACTCAATCAGCTTTCTGACTGCTCTCACTATCTTCCTGCTGTCAGCAAGTCCTGAAGTTATGTCCGAGCCTGGATTGCAGAACACCTGCGTGCAGAGGTTTCAGAACTGCATTGACAGCAAGGATCCTACAGTAAGTTGCTAATCAGTTGGTTGATGGTTGATATGTATTTAGTTAGTTTGTTATTAAGTTGTTGTTGCTGATCCTTTTGATAGGACATCCTGCTGCAAGAACAGCATTATTTAACCAAAATAGCCACTGTTCTGCATCTCATTTCTTTCTAGGAGCAGTTAAAATGCTACCGGCTTCTACTGTCCATTTTCATACACCCTGTGCCGGAAGTTGTGGCACCGTATGTGTGCAGCCTGGCTCCTTGTGTCATGAGACACCTGAGACAGTCTGAGAGCAGAAAGCCACAGAGCATGGAAGAGCTACTGGTTCTTCAGGAGGGAGTGAACCTGTTAAAAACCCTTGTGTCTGTCGTTGAGGAACAGAACCGTAAGAATGACCCTTAATCCACATTTACCCTTTTGAAGTCAACAGCAGGCTGAGCTTGTCCCAGCTGCGGCTTTACAGATGTTGATAAACTATAGATTATAGCATATGTTGGAAATTGTGCTTTGCATATAGGTAGCAGTCAGGAACATTAATTCAGCCTGCATAGCTGCATAATTGTTGCACCAGAAGTAGCACAAGCTGAATCCCCTATCATTTTTGAATCTGCTCATTCTTCATACTATCACACAAGCAGTCATCATCAGATCGCATTATCTATCTGCCCAGAGCAGCAATGATCCAGTGGGATTACAGGAAGTTCTGGCTCCTGAGGTTCCCTGAGAGAATCTTTATTGCTAGCAATTTATATGCTGTTCTTAAAATATGTGCTTTTACACCTACATATTTTCACCTTATCATAAATTAGCACTGTCACATTTTCCATGTAGTGTCCTCATTACTTGTTAATCTGCATATTTAAGGGCTGGATTATGTTATAATGATGATGTCACAGAATTAATTGAATACACTGCCATAAATATCTCTTGGAGGGCCCCATCTGGTCTATTTCAGTTAGGAAAGTGCTGACTTACCTATGTTTTATGTGCTTCATATCTGTACTGATATACATAACTTTACATCTCTCCTATTTTTATATTTATAGTTACTAATCATTATCTTTTCCCCAGGACCCTCGATGGTTTGCATGTTGCTGCACCTACTTATCTCCTTCCTTCTGGATGAAAATGCACTTGGCTCTGCACCCCACTATTCCCGAGCTCTCCATGACTTTGGCTTGCACAGCCTGACCAGTTTTGGTGCCTGCTATCCTACCCAGTTCCGCAAGTTGATGGGTTCTTCCCCAGGTCTTCGAACCCGCTTGGAAGCTGCTCTCCGGGGTAATCAGGAGAGTTTAAAACCTAAGGTGTCCAACCGAGGCACCAGGGGTGGAGGTCATGGCTCCCCTAGCATTCAGCTGAAGACCAATTTCCTGTGAAATAACTACTATTTCCCTTTATTTTTCCTTGAAATGACAGAGCCTTCACTTAACAGTTACTTTTAAAGCCTTAAAGTCAGGTTACTTACCTTTTTAATTTTATTATTTTACCCCATTGTTAGGCAGGCTTGCTAAGCAGGCTCTTCTTTTAGCTATTCGTTTACAGTGACTAATATATGCCTTTTTTGTGTAGCACAGTATACTGAGTAGTGATCTATCCCAAATGCCTTACAGGGTTGAGTTGATCATGTGTGGAACCCTAACTTCTCTTTAATCTATGGCTTTCCAGCTATTGTTAGAATACAACTCCTAATATTCTGTGATAGCCAGTGGTTAAAGATCCCTGCCATAAGCAATGCTGTGTTTTCTGCGTCCCTTACCTTTGATAAGTCTTTAGGGAAATGATTGTGCGATAGACTTACAACACAAAAGGGCTGACATTATGTGTAGTTGTTAAATGAAAAAATGTCCGTAATTTAATGAGCGGTTCTATACGACCAGAAGTTTGAATTAGACGTCGCATATAACCCATTTGTGTGAATGTATTTGCTGTGCCTCTACTCTCTGCACTGTGTACTATTTACGTGTTTAAATACTTTGATGATGTGATTTTATATACTTGGCACAAATTGCACAGAAAAGAATGACTGAAGTTCAACACGTTTGATGCACGTGGCAATGAAGGAATTGAGCCTGAATCGGCCACCCCTACAGGTTTGCACTGCCTTGCCTTTTGCTGTGTTTTGTTTTTGTTTCTTGGAACAGGGATACCAAGTTTCTGTAAGTCTAAAGGGCTGCCTCTGGGTCTGCTTTTAAGATTTTTATATGGAAAAGCAGACATTTAATACCATAGATGATAGCTCAGCCAGTGCTTTTAACCAATGCAAGAAATTAGCAACTATCGTATCCAACTGCAAGTAATCATTGTTGACCAAGCTGGCTCCCTCATACTATTGCTCAACTTTGCCTGGTTGGGCCATCTGAGAGATAAATTACCAGGAAAGTCAGACTGTTTATGACCATTTTAAGGACAGTGATGTTACAGTGGATGCTCCTTAACAATTAGAAAACTAGCAGAACATTATTTATACAATATATTCCTCCTTTTCAGTGCATAAACATAGGCCAATATTTCTCAACTCTACTTTGCTGTCTATTAAGTATGGATTAATCTGGGCGATTATTACTAAGTGGTCCCCTGCGCAACCATATAGGTCTCACAGCACTTGCATACCACTTGATCATCAGAATTTCTCTTGCAGTAGTCCTTCAAAGTACAATGTACAAAAATGGGGGGGGG
>CM044445.1:98970343-98983639 GCA_024363595.1 Xenopus borealis | reverse complement strand
ATGCAGCTTTTAAGAGAGAGGAATTGTCCAAACCAACTTAAAAGCATAGGGCCCCATTAGTTTAAAAGGGTGGGTAGGGGTGCTATTAAAAACCACATAAAGCTCAGCCACCGCTTCCGGCTACAGTACAATGTACAAAAATGGGGTGTGTGGAAGCACTCTAAAGGCTGAGTTATAATATAATGGAAGTGCTAGTTTTAATGTACATTCCATAGTCCCCTGTCTCAAAAGTAAGTTTACGAAACAGTACAAAGTACATCTGATTACGTGGTGATACCTGAGAATGTATCTGATGTTGCTTCCTGTGTTTAGTACAGGGAAGGTATCTCTGCAAATGATATGCTAATCCTCTTTCAGATTTATTCTTGTGGCAAACTTCCCGGGTCATTAGACCGTAACTCCATACTGCTAAAATTACTCATTTATATCAGGATAGTTCCTGTTCAGAAGAGTCCTGGCAGCTATTCCCAAAGATCAAATATCTGCTTTGTCATGATGATAATTTTGCAGGGTGGGATTGGGTAGCATGTTTAAGTATTTTTTAGGAAAGACACAGTTCTGATGTTATTATACAGGTGTAGGATCCATTATCCAGAAACCTATTATCCAGAAATCTCAGAATTATAGAAAGGCCGTCTCCCAGGCCCCGAGCAATCTGGATAACAAGTCCCATACCTGTACCAGAGTGCAGTGCTTTATGGAGAGATGGTTCATCGTTCTCTGCCTGAGCAGCCTACACTCTAAAATACCTATTACATTTTCACAACAGAATGGAGTCAGTTTTATCAGGCACTCAAATGGAACGATCCACCACACAGTTGTATAAATGAAATGAGTTTATTCAATAACCATGGCGCACAGCCTTACGCGTTTCGTATCAACACTGATACTTAATCGTGCTCTACAGTTTGGATCTGCTCCCTTAGCTGAAGGTTCAGGGCGGTGCACCTGGACCTCCTCTTATACTGGGTAAGTTTACTGTGACCCTTGCTCTTATTGTTAGATATATCAGTTTTATCAGGAATCCGTTGACTTGCCTGTATGTTTTAGTAGTGTGGGAGGAAACCAGGAGTAGAACCCACACAGACACGGGAAGAAAATACAAACTCCTTGCAGATAGTGCCCGGAATTTACCCCAGCACTGCATCAGCTATGCTGCCCATCTATGTAGATAATTGAAAAAGTTTGTTTAGGAAATTCTCAGTACTAAGTGGTATACGAGAGCATTCTCTTTTATCAAAGACCTACTGCCAATGAATAATTTACACACCCCATATAGAATAATACATATGGTTTGTAATTTAGCTTTTCTGACCTTTTGATTCTGATTTCTTATATCTCTGTCTTTGAAGGCAGCTGTGGGGGAAAAGCCAGAGTTAATTTACAGCACAAGGGAATTTTGGCAAATTTGCACTGGCTATATGGAAATGCAAGGCTCTCTTGTAGGCACTGGATTGGCCCGTGGCCCATATGACTTATGCTTTGCTTTAAAGATAGTTAGAATATCTGTTGTAAAGTATAAAAGGATTTTGACATATTGGAAGTAGATACTATCTTTAAATAACACTTTTGAATTTTCTGCTGTTCCCTTCCCTTTACCTAAATTCGCAGGGAAACCGTAAAAAGAAAAATCAAAGTGCCACGGGTCTGCCGACACCTGCGTCTAGTGATCAAAAATGCTTCAGGGTGTTTTGGAGCTCTAGTAACAGGTACTGGGTGATCCGAGGCACTTCATATTCATTTGAATGAAAGCAGTCTGGGAGAGTATTGATCGTTTCATCACTACAACATGCAGTGGTAACCAAAACACTACGTGATTTAGAATTAATGGGCTTTTGTTGGTTGTAGTCATGCGTTAAGTTTTTTTTGTAAGCAGTGCAGTCTTGCAGAAACGTAAAAGAAACCCACATTTTATTAATAATATTCTTTATTTATATAGCACCAACATATTCCGCAGTGCATTAGAAATATTGCACATCATTCCCTGCCTCAATAGAGCTTACAGTGTTGGAATATCTGCAACAAACTGTCCGTTTTCAGATGGCTTAAAAGATGTTTAATCACTGTTGATTTGAATTACTGGGGTCAGTGTTTCAGCTATGGGTTGCAGCAGTTTGCTTTTAGATCTGGCAAACATTGCCCATGTTACTGCATTGCCTTCTAGGATCTGCATTGGAACACCTTTACTGTAACAGTTCATTGTAGGTGGCCCTATTGTAACCAACTTTTCAATTGTCTTTCATTCAGTATTTTGTATAGTTGTTGATAGTTGTTGAATTATGGGCTGTCCTATTCTGATTCTTTGCAGCCTTCAGCTGAACGTCCTGTCTGGTTCATTGGGGTCACTAAAGCCTCAGAACCTCAAGGCAGGCATACTAATGGAAAAAAGCTTTGATTTCTAACTCAAAGGGGAACATTCACAAAAATGGTGATATTGAGACAAGTGGAGATAAAAATCGGATTTCCCAACCAATTCACAAACCTCTATCTCCACTTTTGTGAATTTGTCTTTTAAACAGACAGTTTTGAGATTTTAAAAGATATTTTTCTGAATTTGTCTTTAGTTCTTACTTCACCTGTCAGTCAGGCATTAAATTGTAATTTTTGGGGTAGGGGGTTTATTTTACCTAGGAAAACGATGCATAATATTTTAAGGATCATCTCGGCTTTCTAAATCTGCCTACATGTTTATGTAATTCCACTTCTGTAGGGTCTAAGTACAAAAAATGCTATTTTGCATAATATGGGGATTTGTATCAGAAATATGTTTTATTACCTTGGGTCAAGTGTTTTAATTGTTGCTAAAACTAAAAAAAAAGGCTATGAAGCTTTACTTTTCCTTCAGATTTATATAATATATTCACTCAAATTGCTAATATTGCCTCATTCATTAAGCTAAAACTAGTAAAATAATGCAAATGTGAGTTAAAAACTTTTTACATCCGTGTTTTACTTGTTTTGTTAGGGATGCTTTTACACCTATAGGGTTGGACAGAAACTTGTGCCCTGACTATAGAATGCTAATCCCTATTAATATGATAATAATCCCTAATGGGACACCTACAAGAGGTGTGAAGTGAAGATAGTCTGAACCAAAGCAGAGCAGATTATTTTA
Source organism: Xenopus borealis (assembly GCA_024363595.1). Classification (NCBI taxonomy): domain Eukaryota; kingdom Metazoa; phylum Chordata; class Amphibia; order Anura; family Pipidae; genus Xenopus; species Xenopus borealis. The sequence continues at coordinate 98,980,524 of CM044445.1, read as the reverse complement.
GAATTGATCTGACACATGGTGAAGAGTTATACTGAGCTTTACTCCATTTTTTAAATGTTAGGAGAAAATGTCATTTAAAATGTCGTTTTTGCACCATTTTTATGTCTTTGAAAGACAAATTCATAAAAGTGTCTGTAAACTGTCTTTCATTCACTAAAATATGAAAAGTGGAGGTTGAGTTGGAATTTAGGCGGATTTCTGTTTGTAAATATTAAGAAAATAGTTTACTCTGATTTATAACCACTTTTACTCCATAAATGGTCTCTCTCCACTTTTGTGAATTCTCCCCCAAAGATTTTAGAAAATTGTGTCAAAAACAAACTTGCGCTTTAGGACTTAACTTAAATGTATATTGCATTTTGCTTACATTGCCGCAGCTACAATATACATTACAAATATTTTTTGCAGATTAAAGGAGAAGGAAAGCTACTGAAGCCGTTTATTTAGCCACAATGCAAGCTATAACGCTATGTTTATTCTGTAGAATATAAGTCTGATACAGAAGCCCATGTATATACAATAGATAGAAGGAAAGAAATGCTGTGTTTCTTTTGATAGAGGACTCGGAGCAGAGGGTTTACTGGTGCTTTTATATAGACCTTTCTGATAACGCTTACTTAAAGGGAAACTGTCATGGGAAAACATGTTTTTTTTTAAAATGCATCAGTTAATCGTGCTTCTCCAGTAGACTTCTGCACTGAAATCCATTTCTCAAAAGAACAAACAGATTTTTTTATATTTCATTTTTGAAATCTGACATGGGGCTAGCCATTTTGTCAATTTCCCAGCTGCCCCGGTCATGTGACTTGTGCCAGCACTTTAGGAGGGAATTACTTTCTGGCAGGCTGTTGTTTTTCCTTCTCAATGTAACTGAAGGACTGACAGTGGGACATGGGTTTTACTATTGAGTGCTGTTCTTATATCTACCAGGCAGCTGTTATCTCATGTTATGGAGCTGTTATCTGGTTACCTTCTCATTGTTCTTTTGTTAGGCTGCTGTGTGTGGGGAGGGAAAATGGGGGGGGGATTGATATCACTCCAACTTGCAGTACAGCAGTAAAGAGTTATTGAAGTTTATCAGAGCACAAGTCACATGACTTGGGGCAGCTGGGAAATTGACAATATGTCTAGCCCCATGTCAGATTTCAAAATTAAATATTAAAAATTCTGTTTGCTCTTTTGTTAAATGGATTTCAATGCAGAATTCTTCTGGAGCAGCACTATTAACTGATACATTTTGAAAAAAATGTTTTTCCCATGACAGGATCCCTTTAATTTCAGCCTTTCCTTCTCCTTTAAATTACTCATTTAAAAAGAGGGTAATTTTTCCACCTCCATGGAAAAGATGAATTACGTGAAGAGTATAGAAAAAGGAACGGACACCATGCTTACATTTATCAATATAAAAATTGTACACACTGCATTTAGCGCACTATGCAAACGTCTTTGATATTCTTGTTATGGTAATTCTGGATGCATTTACTCTGGTGCTGATAAAATAGTTCTATCATTTTCATCCTGAGAGACAATATTACTTTTGATAGGTTGGCTTTTTATTATAGAGATCGTGACTGGATACCAGAGCTATGTTTGGTGTTTTTGTGAGTTTTAATGCAAAGTAGCCAGTTGTCCATTAATGACACCAAACCCTGGGCTGGTGAAGATTTCTGCTGATAGGAGCACCGGCCCAGGGTTTCAGGTAGGTAGATACAATCACTTGGGGGTGCCTAACATTTGGCACACCCAAGTGCCTCCAACCTGTCCTTCTCCTTTAAGAGATGATAATATTAATCCCATAATATAATGGGAAGTGCTAGACTGGAAGCTATACCAGATAATTATATACAGCAGTACATAATATTTCAGTGTTGACTTTACCTACTCACATAATGAAGTGTAATCCCAAATAATTGATAAAGCATTGATGTTCCTTATTTAGGAGAACCAAATATCTGTGTGTGCTGTTCTCTGTCTCTACTGTGTGGGAAGATTATCCCAATCTTTGCTGTGCATGTTGTCTTACTTTAATGCAGTATTACTAACTGTGAATTATACATCCTTGTGAATTCTACATTGTGTCTGAGCACTGATAGAACTAGGGACGGTGTGTGTGTGTCTGACCATGAAAATCTGTACTGTATTTCTCTTTGATGCTTTTTTTCCTACTAATTAACACTCTAGATGCTGGCAGGGGATTTAATGTCCCTTGCTGCAGCAGGAAATGCCTTTATCCATATAGATGACAAGAAGTGACACTACAAAAATCCTTTTCTTCTATTTACAAAACAATAAACACTAATTTCTACATAACTGCTTTTGAAATGTTTTATCTTTATTATTTTGTGAAACCTCATATGGGATAATGGCTTCTTGATGTTATGGCATTAGATGGGGGATGTCGACTATCTAGCACATGAAAAAATAACCCAGATCCTTAAAGGGGTTGTTCACCTTCCAAACGTGTTTAACATTCTGTTCTTTTTCATCAGAAAGAAAGAGACTTTTTTTCATTTGCTTTCCTTCTATTTTTTTTTTTACATTTTTTTCCAAAATTCAAAAGTTTACATTTCTGAACTGTTACAGTTTGCTACATTAGTTGATACATTTCGCTGCAGTATCTGTGGAGTATTAGCAACTATTGTATCAATCCTAACAGCTGCCTTTGATGAAACTGATGGATTCTATTCAGCAGGGACAAAGAAAAAAAAAATGTCAATTAATGTATCCATTTAGAAGAGTTTACAGAGTCGGTGACCCCCCTCCACCCAGAGCTGCTACATGGTATAAAAACATTGTAAAATGTAAATAAAAAGAGAGTGAAATAATTTGCAAATCGTATATCCTACATTAATTTGCAAAGAGTACAAAGATAACATAGATGTTGAAAGTTTCTGAAAACTGAAAAATATATGCTTATTATGAATTTGATGCCAGCAAAACATTTTTAAAAAGTTTGTTTGAGGGACGTTTCCACTTTACTTTGGAGCAGTGCCGGGCCAAAGGGACCTGGCACCCAAGGTGCCACAGTGCTGTCCCCGCCCCTCCTTGAGCGCATGCTGTGCGCGATGTACGCGCGAGCGATGTATCTGGGCGCACACGTCCCCGGAGCTCCTCCCTCCAGGAGTGATTGCCAGCGGGAGCCAGGGAGGGTAAGCGAGGGGAGGGGAGAGGGCGCTGGCAGGGGGGCATCAAGCGGGGGGCATCTGGATGGCAGAGCAGTGAACATGGGGTAGGCAGAAGACGGGTACCTGCCCAGCGCCCCCCTTTGTTTGCGCCCTAGGCAGGTACCTCTTCTGCCTACCCCTAGTTCCCGCCCTGCATTGGAGAGACCCAGCCAGGCTTGGACTGGCAATCTGTGGATTCTGGCAAATGCAAGAGGGGCTGCTATAAGGTGCCATAGAAATTCAGTATTTAGTGGGCTGGTGGGGCTGATTGGGCCTCTTTGTACCTGAAATGCCAGGGCCTAATTTAATTATCAGTCTGGACCTGGACCAGGCCTATCTGGGATCTACTCTTTTTAGCATTACCTTTTCAAGTCTTTTGTTGCCCTGTTACAACTTTTTGGAAACTGTTGCTGGCATCAATAAACAAACGTAAGCAGAAAACAATAAAAGTTCTCCGTTTCAACATCTGATGCATGGATTATGAAGATTTTCATTCATCCAGGTCATGGTATATTTAGTATAAGTAATTCTAAAACAACTGGACTTGCTGAGGATTCATTGAAGACGTTTCACTGCTCATCCAGGCAGCTTCTTCAGTTCTCCTAACTGGCGTAGGACATCCTTGGCATATAAACTCTTCCACTGATAATGGATACAGTGTTGGACTGGCCCACCAGAATACCAGGAAATCTCCCGGTGGGCCAAGGTGTCAATGGGCCCTCATGCTGCTAAACTTTTGGCCTATTTCATGGCCATTCCCTATTTCTATGAGAACAAAGAGACTAAATAGATGGAATAATTGATTATAGTATGTAAAGAAAACAAACTAGGAGAATAGAGGTTGAGTGAGGAGATGAAGAATATTAGTACTGAGAGTGGGCCCCTGGTTTAAGGTTTTTGGGTGGGCCCCTGGTGTCCCAGTCCGACACTGAATGGATAACTTCCACTATAACCTCACAGAATTACATCCCTGTGAATTTCATATGCCACCTCTCTGAAGAGTTACAGTTGCTATTGTGTTTGGATTAGTGGAAGAGTTTATTTGCAGAGGACTTCCCACACCAGTCGGTTGAAATGAAGAAGCTGCTCGGATGAGTAGTGAAATGTCTTCAATGATTACACACTCGTCAAGTCCAGTCGTTTTAGAATTAGTTATACCTGATACATTGACTTTGTATTCTTTGCAATTAAATATAGGGTTTAAAATGGGTTATTCTCCTTTGAGTTAAACATGGGGAGGGTTATTAAAATACACCTTTTTAAAATACAGATTTTTTGCAAATTGTGTAAAAAACTCACTTGCGCGTCAGACATTAATATAAATGTATATTGCATTTGTGTTTATATCGCTGCAGCCACAATATACATTACAAATATTTTTTGCAGATTAAAGGAGAAGGAAAGCTACTGAAGCAGTTTATTTAGCCACAATGCAAGCTATAACACTATATTTATTCTGCAGAATATGTTGCCATACCTGAGTAAACAGCTCATTATTCTGTAAACATGGCCTGATACAGAAGCCCATGTGTACACAATAGAAGGAAAGAAATGCGGTGTTTCATTTGACAGAGGAGCAGCATTACTTTGAGGGTTTACTGGTGTATTTATATAGACCTTTCTGATAAAGCTTACTTAATTTTAGTCTTTCCTTCTCCTTTAAATTAACCATTTAAAAAAGGAGGTAATTTTTCCACCTCCATGGAAAAGATAAATCACGTGAAGAGAATAGAAGGAATGGACACCATGGGGCAAATGTATCATTATTCACGAATTCGAGGGATTTTAGCCCTCGAATTCGGCAGAAATTCGAATGTCGAATAAAAATTTAATAGTTTTAGACTATTTTTCGATTATTTGATTTTTTTAATTTTTCGTATGATCGAACAGCATTTCCCGATTTTTTATTTTTTTTTGTGTGAAAATCATCACGAAAAAATTGTGAAATTTCGTTCGAAAAATTCGGACGATTCGGACGATCAATGCGTTCGATCGTACGAATGATATTCAACCCGGTAATAGAAAAAAAAGCCTATGGTGGGATTCCCATAGGCTTCTATTGCTATTCGGTAGGTTCTATCTGGCAAAGTAGGCAGTCGAATAAAATTTTAAAGTTGAAGTATTTCGATGATCGAATTTTGCATATTCGATGATTGAAGTGGCCTAATTAGCATATTCAAATGTTCGATAGAATCGTCAGATCGGAATTCGATCGAGCTTCGAATTATTCACGTGAATTTTGTAAATCTGCCCCCGTGTGTGCATTTATCAGTATAAAAACGGTATATACTGCATTTACGCACTATGCAAACTTATTTGTTATTCTTGTTATGGTCATTCTGAATGTATTTACTCTGGTGCTGATAAAATAGTTAATTCATTTTCATCCAGAGAGACAATATTACTTTTGTTGGCTGCTTATTATAGAGATTGTGGCTGCATACCAGAGCCATGTTTGGTGTTTTAATGTAAAGTATCCTGTTGTCCATTAATGACACAGAAAATTCTTTTAGATTGTAAGCTCTAACCAAGGAAAAGAAAGATGAGTACGGTAATAAAAAGTATTGATGATAATAAATGTGTAGCTTTACAGAGCATTTGTTTTTTTAGATGGGTTGGTGAAAGCTGGAAAGGGTGAGAAGAAGACAAATAATTAAAACATTTTTAAGACCAACTGAAAATTTGCATAGAATTGGCCATTCTATAGCATACTAAAATTGAAATCAAAGGTAAGCCGTCCCTTTTAAATGATTTGGAAACCACTCCATTTTCTTTTTATTCATATTTTACATTTAAAATCTTTTTTTTTTTTGTTTAAAGGAGAAGGTAAACCATCCACCTTGAGTGCAAGAGAAGAGCAAATGTCAGTTCTCTGAACAAAACAGTGCATTTCTTTAAAGAAGAAACCAGCTGGTCCAGGGTTAAAAAAAAATAATAATTTTAGTCACTGGGGTAGAAAACTGCCACACCATACCCAGTTTTTCAATCTTTATTTTCCTTGTAAGGGGATCCCAAAATGTGAATTACTTCTTCAGAGTACATTAACAATTTATACTTTTTTTTATTTTAGCTGGTTTCTGAGATATTCACAGTTTTACACTGCTACTGTGCAGACTTGGTTAAAGGGGGATACTGTTGTGGTTTATAGTGCTGCTCCAGCAGAATTCTGCACTGAAATCCATTTCTCAAAAGAGCAAACAGATTTTTTTATATTTCATTTTGAAATCTGACATGCGGCTAGACATATTGTCAATTTCCCAGCTGCCCCAAGTCATGTGACTTGAGCTCTGATAAACTGCTGTACTGCAAGTTGGAGTGGTATCACCCCCTCCCTTTTCCCCCACCAGCAGCCTAACAACAGAGCAATGGGAAGGTAACGAGATAACAGCTCCCTAAAGGTCTCCATAGAGGCAAAGATCTTTCTCTGCCGAACAACCTATCTTGGGGAAGTCCTACTAATCTGTCAAATTATCGTGCGGTTAGTGGATACCAACGATCGTACATCTTATGATTTTACGTCAGTCTGAAGATTGATCGGCCAGGTTAGAAATTCTTTATTGGTCCCCATGCAATCTACCTATGTTTGCAGAACAAGCAGGCAGCGACCCTTCAGTTTTGCTGGCAATATCGCCTGAAATGTTTTTTTTTATTTGATGGACACATCAGACATTTAAACGATCGTTTTCAGACGATTGTGGTCTCACGATAACCATCTTTAAAAAATCTTAACATCTATGACCAGCTTTACACAAGTTAACAGCTGCCTGGTAGATCTAAGAACAGCACTCAATAGTAAAAACCCATGTCCCACTGTGTAATATTCAGTTACATTGAGAAGGAATAACAGCAGCTTGCCAAAAAGCAGTTCCCTCCTAAATAGCTGGCACAAGTCACAAGACCAGGGGCAGCTGGGAAATTGATAAAATGTCTAGCCCCATGTCATATTTCAAAACTGAATGTACAAAAATCTATTTGCACTTTTGAGAAATGGATTTCAGTGCAGAAGTCTACTGGAGCAGCACTATTAACTGATGTGTTTTGAAAAAAAATGTTTTCCCATGACAGTATCCCTTTAATGAGTTAAAAGGTGGAAGCCCAGTGTAAGGGATGGGAGAAGAAGAATAGCCTTTTATTACATACAGGGGTTAGAGAGAGCGGGGCCGAATTACAAAATTCACGTGAATAGATCAAATTTCGATCGAATAACGATCATAGGATTAATTCGATTGGTTGAATATGCAAATTTGGCTTATTCGATCATCGAATAGCGAACAATCGAATAGATTCAAATGATAGAAAATTCGATCGTTCGTTCAGCGAAGGATTTAAAGTTTATTCAACTGCCTACTTCGCCAGATTGAACCTACCTAATTGTAATAGAAGCCTATGGGAACCCTCCATATCAAATAGGATTTGTACGATCAAAGTCTTCGATTGTTCGAATCATTCGAATGATCGAACGATCGTTATTTGATCGTCGAATGATTGAATAAAAGGGTAGCCTAAAAAGATTCGATTAACATTTGAAAATCGAATGCTAATCAAATATCAAGGAAAATGAATATTTTTTGGGGAATAATAGTAAATTTGCCCCAGAGAGTTGCGGTTGAAGGGCCCCTAATAGAACAACCGTCACAGAATGAACGTGTAAAAGTTGTGACCTAAATGTAACCCTCTGCTCTCCCCCCTATTCCATCCCCTGTGGTATGAGCTACACTTGTTAGCATGACTGAGCAGCTGTAAAGAAGCATGGAACGGTGAAGCACAAAGCACTTCTGTGTTTACAACAGATCCAACAACACAGGCGGGGTTTAACGTCGCCCCGTGATTGGCTGCGCGTTGACTTCTCACGTGACGTGAGTTCGCCTGGAGAGACGGGAAACAAATCGCAAGACAGTTCCTTCCGCATTGATGCTGACTTTCGCAAAAGGAACAGCGTCTCCTGCTGGATGCCGGGTGTAGCGGGCGGAGCTTAGATCTGAGCCCGTGACACGCTCCGTGTGACTCTCCTTGGATCTGCCGGAGCTGCAAGGCCCAGAGCGGCCCTGCGCTGACACGGTAAGACACTACACCCCTCCGTGACGCGCCCGTAATTACAAGTATTAGCTAGGAGGCGGGGCGAGGCGGAGATCCGGGGCCTAATCCGGGAGGAGGCGGGTGCAAAGGACTTCACCGGATTTAGGTCACACAGAGGCCTATTGTTAGTTCGCCTTCACGTAGAATCCTGGGATGTGAGGGCAGGTAAGAGCAGAATTTTCTTTCTGTCTTGGGAATCTGGGAGTTGTGGGGATACCGGAGATGGGGGGGTAAGCCCGTTTCTACAACTTTCTAGAAGCCGCTCGATGCTAGTTCTATGGAGCGTGGAAGCCTTCAACTCCCGGCCCCCCTTCCCTTAGCAAGTAAAGGGCTCTAGGTGGGATATCAAGTGATATAAGGGCTTCCCGGAGTTCTTCATTACTCAACAAAGCTTTATTTAGAAACAGATTTTCTGGACATTGTAGTAATCGAGCCAAGTGCTGCCCCTTCTATAGCTTTGTACTTTATAATGTTACCCACTGCCCCCTCCCTATAGAAAGTTATATCTACTAACTTGTCACTTGTATATTACAATAGTTTAATTACACTTTCTGCCAATCCCCTCAACATCTCACTTGTATATTACAATATTATAATTTCCCCCAACCCCTTCAACTTGTCACAATATTATAAGTACCCCTCTCCCAACCCCCTCAACTTGTCACTTGTATATTACAATATTATAATTTCCCCCAACCCCTTCAATTTGTCAGTATTATAAGTACCCCTCTCCCAACCCCCTCAACTTGTCACATGTATATTACAATATTATAACCACCCCCTCTCCCAGCCCCCTCAACTTGTCACAATATTATAAGTACCCCTCTCCCAACCTCCTCAACTTGTCACTTGCATTTTTAGTTTGGTATATTTAGAGCGCCCTTTCCCAAACACATAATTTTTTAATTATAATCTTGTCATGACTTTAGTTATCTCATAATAAGAACACATGAAAAGGCTATTGTTCTTTTTTGTAGAGCAGTAATAAGGACCAGTTTGTTGTGACTGCCAGAAATCAGTAAAATGTATATTGTGTGTAAAAGTTTATCTTTGCCAACAGCTTATTGTATGATGTAAAGCACTACCAGTACTGGATACATTGCTCTCTTCAGCTGTTCTCACACTGAGCTGCTTCCCAGGGTGGTTACTTGCCAGGGTTAGCCCAGTATCACCTTTGGAGGCATTTCTGTGCTACTTTTAGGGCATCATTTACAATTAACCTTATCATACAAGTTCAATGGCAGCATCAGTATGGAGAGCCCAGGGTTTCTTTCTTAAATGGGCAAAATGGCAAATAATTTGTATAAAACCACTGTTATATACTGTTCACTTCAGGCTCTTGTACTCTTGTTGTTTCTCTTTATCTCTTGTGTACTGTCATGCGTTCTGTTTATTGTCAAAACATACAATAGGGGCAACTTTATGGCAAATGAAACTCTCTAGTTTAAAAAATGTTTGACTTAGTTTTAGTACTCTTATATTATTACAGAATGGTTTCCAAAATACTAAACAGAGGAAAGGATGGTGCAGTGTTTAGCAATGAAGGGGTTCCAGAAGAAATATGGTGCAGTAATGGGAGTCCCAGAGGAAATATGGTTCAATGGTGTGGTCCCAGAGGAAAGATGGGCAACAGGGTGATGTAATAGTTAGCAGTGATGGGGTCCCAAAGGAATGATGGTCAGCATGATGTGCTGTGGTTAGCAGCAGCGGGGCCCCAGAGAAAAAATTGTGTAGTTGTTAAAAGTTATGGGGTCCCAGCGGAGAGATGGGCAGCATGAAGGTACAGTAGTTGGCAGTGATGTGTTCCTGGGACTGATTCCAGCTAGGCCATATCTGCTAGAAATTTGTATGTTCTTTCAGTTAGTCATGCATTCTGTAGTGTCAGAATTTAGACCAGTGACTCCAACCAAACCTGTCCACAAGTTTTTTTTTTTTTTTTTT
>CM044445.1:98959768-98970277 GCA_024363595.1 Xenopus borealis | reverse complement strand
TTTTTTTTTTTTTTTCTTCACTCCCCCATCTACAGGTATCGTATTTGGTTGTAGAACTACGTTATCGGTACATTTGATAAAAATGTGCGGTGTAGACTAGACTTGAGCAAGGATCAGTTCCACGTGCTTATTTGGGTTTTCCCTAGGTCCCCTGCTATCCCTCCCCCCCTTCAATAACATACAGCAGTTTAAATTACTTCTGTTAAAATTACCCATGCAGTGTGTGAATTTGATAGGGACATTAGATTGAAATCTCCAGTGTTGCAGGGACTGGTGCATATATAGCCTATAAAGCATAATAATGACCATTCCTGCACCCCTTCCTTTTCACGTGATACACTGCACACCTGCACTGGTAGAACATACCGAAAGGTGCAGCAGAACTAATAAGAACGAACCCAGGCTGTTCCAGGTGACCATCACCTTAGGCTTAGCTTAAACAAACAGTAGTTGGCAGATCCATTCAGCACCCAAACTGGAAATTATTCCGTGAAGCAGCCGCTTCATGGTTTTTTACATACAGAGAATGGTGAGGCCATACATACTGAGGACGTCATGCACAGGCGCATTTGTTTTTAAAGCAAGGTGGCTCAATACACAGACACACTCCTAGTTCACTATACCGACATGGGGCAGATGTTGCTAAGCCTCATTACACAGACTGAATGAGGGCCAGCTTTAACACCCTCATTATCATGTATTTAATGATATTTAAAATAAAATGTTTTTCTCCTTTTTATCGGCATTCATCAGAATATAGATAATGCTTCTTATTGTATGTATAACTTTATTTGTAAAGCACTGTTAGGAGCCACAGCGCTGTACAGTGCATAACAGTAATGCATATATTGTGGGACGGAGGTCCCTGCCCCAAAGAGCTTACAGTCTGTGTGGAGAGGAGGCTAACATAAAGGCATAATTTGGAGATGAAGAAGTGCACAAGTGAATCCCCTTGACAAAGGCTTTACGCCGAAACGTTGGGGTAATTCTAATTTTTTTGGTGGTAGGTGGTATGTATATGCTATTTGATCATATCTATGTGATTATAAGTGGAACTTTGTTACATTTTGTATGTTGTTCTTCAAATTGAGTAAAGACTTATTTGCATACCACTGTATTCTATGTTCATTTGTAGTGTGCAGGCCCTCCTTTGATAAAGTATTTATTGTTTGATGCTTTATGGGAAGCATTTTTGGGCTTTTTTTGCACCTAACATTTATATAGAAATTTATGTATAGTGATTCTAAGTGTTTTGAGTGCCCTCCACCTATCTGATATTTTTAAATGCTGATTCACACCAGGAAAAATAGCTTACTTTATTTTATCGACATTTCTGTCTACATCTGGGACATATATATATATATATATAATATTGCTATAGAAATGCATGTTGATAAATATATATGTGTGTGTTTCATCTGTAGAGCGACTACCTACCAAACTTATTTGATGCTCTAAGTGGATCTATATATATATATATATAATCTTCCCCAGCAAGAGGAGTAGCTCATGGCAACCAATGAGGATTTAGCTTTCATTAGTCTTTTTGCCTTCAGCCAATCACTGGTAATTTATGGGGTAAAGGCTTTGAAGTAAACATGCAAGTCCCTCCACCCTTTTTATCCACCTCATCATGAACCTTACAGGCACTACAGGATTTGTGGCATATGTATACCACGTGCTTTTAAGTTTTTTTTGCTAGATGTTTACTCAATGCCTCCCAAATGCACTAAAAAAAAAACCCAACAAATTCTAGCAAATACAGAGTCAGCTGCCTAAGCCAACAGAGAATGAGAAAAAGCAGACTGCATTAAAAAAAAACAAACACAAAAAATCTGTTTATATCTAGTGTGTTGGTAATGGCTACTCGTTCCTATTAGCATGTTTTGTGAGTGTGTTCAGGGGTGTATAGCTGAGCGTCTTCTGGCAGCAGATAAGTTTATGGGAGGATACGTCTGAAATCTAAAAATAGGATCTAGTAACGGGACCCCCTAGCTCCCTTGCTTGTTTCTATAGCAGAGGAGAGGGTGGGATCAGGAACAGAGTGTTTAGTACGGGCACTGCGGGGATTTGTCATTGCACAACTCACAACTCACAAAATACAAGGTACGTAAATACTTGTTTAATTTGGATCCTTGGCTTTGCTCAGATAACTGCTGTACAACTTTAGCCCGTGACTTTCAGAAATATTCTGCCTGTTCAATATTGTGTCACTGGCATTATTGCTGGTCTGCTAGAGCCTCCCACTATTTGTGTTGCCTTCTCTTGAGCTCTGCAAGTGGTGCTCTTCTAGACTGCAGAGTCATTGTTGTGCCTGGGATCTGGCTTAGTAAACTAAATACCACCCACGTGATTATTTTTAACCGATTTGTATATAACAAAATGGAAATAAAACGAGGGGCTTTATTTTTTGTATTTATAATTTGATTTATTCACCAAAGCGCATGGTTGTATTGTGTGTGTGTGTGTGTGTGTGTGTGTGTGTGTGTATAAACAAGGAAGTCTAAATATTTTTACCTGGTGCAATTGGCTCTCCCTCTTGTTTACCTAATTTACATATTCTAATTAGGCTTTGGATTTGGTTCGGTAGTCGGCATAATCTTTCACAAAAGATTCGGCTGAATATATACAGTTGTGCTCATAAGTTTATTTACCCTGGCAGAATTTATGATTTCTTAACCATTTTTCAGAGAATATGAATGATAACACAAAAGCTTTTCTCATGGTTAGTGTTTGGCTGAAGCCATTTATTGTCAAACAACTGTGTTTACATAATCACTACACAAACTACCCAAACGAGCCTGATCAAAAGTTTACATACCCTGGTGATTTGGCCTGATAACATGCACACAAGGGTTAGAATGGCTATTAAAGGTAACCATCTTCTCCTGTGACCTGTTTGCTTGAATCTTTCATCCAGTGCTGCACTGACGTTTTTTGGATTCTAAGTCATGGGGAAAGCAAAAGAATTGTCAAATGATCTGTGGAAAAAGGTAGTTGAACTCTATAAAACAGGAAAGGGATATAATAAACAGTTTTTTTTGAGTGCTGGCTTTCTAGATATATATATATATAATCTCTATTATAGGTTCTTTCATACTTCTAAAGCTAAACATTTTTCACTGATAAGGGATGGCCTTTTCCTAGCATGTGAAAGAGGGATTGATTATATCCTGCTTAAAATTCTAGTACAGCACCTACGGCTGCTATGAGTGATATTCTTGTGTTGACTGCGTGGTTGCTAAGTGTTGTGTTAGAGTTCTTGTGAGTGTATGTTGCTGGGTTTCATCCCACGACACAGTTGTAGAGAACAGAAAGCACCCTGTCTCCTTTACAGGAATGTAATCTGGGGAGAATCTTGTCCGTCTCGGAGAGATTTTGTCATGTTTGATGGCCTGCATCTCTAATTAACAGCAGTGTTAATCTGTATACGTCAATTCTTTATATGCCTGAAACAGAAAAGATTACATCTGCATCACAGTATATATTTGCATTGCACTTTACTCTGATTGCTTGTAAAAGCTTACTTTCTGGGAGCCTTGGGGCTTCATTGTCTAGGATAATTAACCTGTCCTGTTTAATGGCAGGTTTTTATCCCACGTTGTTTAAAACGGGCACCATAAGGCTAAGGCCAGACGGGGAGATTCGGGGGCATTTTATCGCCTGGCGACTTCTCGCCGCGACTTGTAGCCCCCGAACCTCCCCGAACAGCCACTTACCTAAGCGCACCGGCGTTGCTTGAAAACGCCGGCGCGTATCCACACTGAGCAGCGCGCTTTTAAAAATTGCTCCAAATTGCCTCGCCAGTCAATTTGGAGCAATTTTAAAAAGCGTGCCGCTCCGTGTGGATACGCGCCGGCGTTTTCAAGCAACGCCGGTGCGCTTAGGTAAGTGGCTGTTCGGGGAGGTTCGGGGGCTACAAGTCGCGGCGAGAAGTCGCCAGGCGATAAAATGCCCCCGAATCTCCCCGTCTGGCCTAGCCCTAACTGCTGTCCATACCAACAATAGGTATTGCTCTCTAAAAACAACTCCCCACACGTTGTGATTTCAGGGAGCTTACATTCAAGCCAGCGCGAAGGCATTTGGGCAAATTAAGTCGCCCGAAGAAGAGATTTTTCTCTGGGCGACTAATCTACCCCAAATTGCCAGGTGTGCCGCCACCCTTTAAGATTTTGGAAATCACTTGGAATTCTTAAGAAATGTGTTTATATACTACAAAACAAAAACACCAACACATATTAAATTTTAAAATCACAAAGTCTTTATCAAGAAATAACTTCCCAAAACACCGCTTCTGCTCATTATCAGAAAAGGTGCCATTATATGGAGCTCAATTTCTCCTCCCTGGTTATCTCCCATAAGGAAGGCAGGGAGGAGAATCGAGAGCCGCACAATGGATGACCTGATCTCCTTTTCTCCTTTTCTGAAGAGGAGCACAAACTGATTTACGGTAAGTTATTTCTTAAAGACTTTGCAATTTTAAAGTTTAATATGTTTTGGTGTTGAATTTTTTTACTGGTTCTTTAAAGTTTTTGAGTTTATCCATTCCTAGATTCATTGGGTCCCTGTTTGCAACTGGGGTAGCAGAAGTGTAGAGGAATTCCATTCTCCAAGTCTGTTAATCAATTGATTTCTGGTACAGGTATAGGATCTGTTAACCGGAAACCCGATATCCAGAATACTCCGAATTACAGGAAGGCCATCTCTCGTAGACTCTTTTATGATCAAATAATTCAAAGTTTTAAATATGATTTCCTTTTTCTCTTTAATAATAAAAACTGTACGCCACAACAAAGATAACATGAATCCTTATTGAAGGCAAATCAATCCTGTTTGGTTTAATTAATATTTAAATTATTTTTATAGTAGACGTTTCTTATTGAGATCCAGATTACAGAAAGAGCCCTTATCGAGAAAACTGCCCCCCTATCTACATTGTTTCAAAACCACAAGGTCATAGAATTGAAAGGGACAGAGAAAATGACAGTTGTACTAACAAATAACTAAAAACAAAACTGAATTTTTATTTAAAGCAAATTTGGGAATCTGCATAGAATCATTATATATTTCACAAGGCTATTTAATTTTTAGGTTTTCAAATCCTTTACCCACTGTATTGCAATGCAATAGTTAAATGATTTCATTTTCTTTGTTGGTCTGTGCCCATAGGAGTACGCAAAAACCTTGACCACCAAAAAAACTTGACCACCAAAAAAACTTGACCACCAAAAAACCTTGACCACATGCACAAAATGCAGGCTGAAATGTCCACTGGTACATACACTAAGAAGCCTACAACAATAAAGGTTTTTACAATGGAGTAGTGAGTGAGAGGGAAGGATGAGCTTTGAGTTGGTAATGGCTGAGTTTAAACCTTTGTAAATGCTTTTCAGTTTACTATACATAGCTTTAAAAAAGGAATACACTAATGTTCCGAAATGCTAGCTAATGTAGGTAAAGCCTTGAGTCTCCTGGAGAATGCTGCAGAGAATGTGAACAATTGCATATAGGTTACCCCTATTGGGGAAAAGCAACAAGCTATTGTTTTGTCCAGTAGAAGTACAGGTAATTGAAGAGACTTGAGTGCTATACATAGTCCCATTAGAGAATGGGCAGAACCCCAGCAATGGGTGGCTAGATCCTTTGGCATTCTGTAGCCTTCATAATGATAATAGTAGAAGGCTGAGCATTAGGGTTGGTTAAGAAGCTAACGATGCCACAAGGGAATGCGTGTTAATAATGGGTTGTCAGGTTGATGGAAAAGGCAAAAATTCCAAAAATGATTTTGTGTGTTATCTTGGACACAAAAAGGTTTTACCGTTGTCATTAAATAGGATAATCCCTACTTTTGATGATGGGCAGATAAGAATCAAGATATACATTAATTTTATGTTTATTTGTTTAAGGGAGTTTGGAACCTTCAGTACAAGCTGCTATTATGATTATTGACATAACAATGACATTCCCCAGCCCTTTACAGAGAGTATATATATAATTTGCATCAGTACCTGCCAAAGTTCTCCCTCTTTTATTTGTGTACCAGCTCAGTGAGTAGCTTTATGTGCGTGCAGAGGCATCAGTCTGATATGTCCGCTCATATGTTTGTTCATAAAATGTTTACCCTTGTGCAGCAGTGGCCTTCCAGTTTGGTAGATACATTGCAAAAACACAAGGCTAGAGTTTATGGGCAAGTTTGAGGGGACACACCAGAAGCCTGATTTCGGTAAAGCTGAGAAACTGAGCAGACCCCATGTTAGCTTGTAGGGAAATTACCTAATTATTACTCTCAGCAATTTTGAATTGCATTGTGGGATTATAGGAGATGGGAAGGTACTACTTGAAGAAGTGTCACCAATATTTGGGTAGGAGGACAAGTAGCTGAATGTGAGGTTTGTGGGGATTGCAAACCAAAGAATATGTGTGTCCCTGAAAATAAATAGGATCTAAAAGTACAAAAACATTTATTGGGACAAATCGATAAAACCAACAAGATTTTAACGTACAAAAATTATTGGGACATGAGAACAGAAGCCTAATGTGTTTCTTGCCTTTCTTGTGTTTCTGTACATGTTTTGTACTCTTAGGCTTTTGTTCTCATGTTCCAATAAATGCTTTTGTATCTTTTGTTATTTTTGGAGACACTCGCATATTCTATGGTTGGCATCATATGCACCCCTCAGATTGGGATGAACTTCGAGTCCTTTCCCTTTATTTTGATTTATTATTGTTACTAAAATATGATATATTGGCAGTACCCATAAATAGTACCCATAAACATTTTTGCACCATTTTCTATTTTCCTTTCCCTAAGAAGGCCAATGTGATGTAACGTCATGTTATACTGTACATTTGGATGGCTGGGTACAGGAATTAGAAGAGAGATGCATTTTGAAGAGTGCAAGTGTTTGTATTGGCACATATCTCCATGATATGACTTTAGGCAGATAGTTGTCCTTGACATTGTCTCAAGAGGAAAACAGCAATTTTCAACACGTTTGCTTTTAGTTGTCCTACAATGGGCCTGATGCAGTTCCATGAGAACATGGAAAACCTATGGGAATGACTTGAATTGAAGAGAGAACTTTTCTCCTTATTCAGTTCCAGTTCTTTCTCATGGTATGCAATAGAGTTTTTATGTGATAAACCGTGAGATTCATATTTCTCATTGTCTTGCCTCTAATTGGCTCTACAGGGCAATCTGGAATTGAATTACGAGTTTAACATTGGGTCAGAGTCGATTTGATGAGAGAAACTTGAGACATTGTGGGTTTTGTTCACAATTCACCTGAAAAATGTCAATTTTAAAGCTACTCTTTCAAGTTCAGTTGCACCAAAAACAAAAGTTGTTGGCATGTGTCTTAGGGCTGTACTAGGTCAGATGCATGCAATATGGTTCAGGTGAGGGCTCATGGGAATGGAGAGTAATTTTGCCTTTGGCTGTTTATGGAAGTCTGAGAGTCACAGCTGTTTAATATGTGCCCCAGCCCCATGGTTAGGATGAGTAGCTACTTCTAATTTGCCACTGTGTAAAACCACAACACGTTCTATTAAAAACAAGAGGATAAAAAGAGAGATGTAAGGCTGTACGATAATTATTTCTCAGTATCGTTGGATAATGGCAGTATAAAGTGTTCCGTGAGGTACAGGAAAGACTGGAAGTGCTGCTGTTTTTGGAAACAAAGGAGGTACCTCTGTCTCTGAGCTTATTATTAGACCTGACGCCAGTCATGCTGATTTCACGAGTATGGTGCAACTTCCTAAATGTTATTTCACTTTTGCCTGGAAATTAAAGAATGGCATGACCCTACCATGTGCCGCTTTATTGCTACCCTGTGTTGATATACGTCACTTACTGCAGGGTAACCTGTTCTACAGATTGCTAGAGCCTTGCTACGTAGGCGTATTCTGGCTTGATGCCACTACTTGATTCTAATAACACCTAAGGGTTAAACTACATGGGAAATTTTGATCAGCAGCACAAGGATTGTAGGATGCTATGAAATCTAACCCCCCCCCCATAGCTAGAATGTAAAGCGGGATCAGATACAGTCGGGATGGTGTAGTTTGTTCATGCATCTACATCCAAGTCCGTGTAATTCAATAGAAAGTTGGTCCGTCACTATCAGATATGATCTTGTCTGAAGCAGTAAAGTTCACTTTCACATCCTACAGTCGTTTGGGTGGAAATTGTTCCATGTAGTTTACACATCAGATTTAAGTATCCGTCCCATATATGTTAAACCATGCGACTACATCCAATCCAACTTGTTTGGAGTTTATACCTAATGCTTCTGAATGTTTGATTCATAAGCCAGATCCATTGAGTTCAGTGTAGTCTATAGAATATGAATATTCACAGACATCTTCTAGAGACACCATTGCAGATGTTTTTGCTGTTTTACAGTTGTTTTTCAGATACCCCTATAGTTAATGTTGTTTATTTTAAGTTGGTCATTCATACAAATCTGTGGTGCCATTGGGCAGTCTTGAGTGCCAGGAAAATCCATTGAACAGGGTGCAGCCTGCTTGTAGAGCTCTAACTGGGTGGCACTGGTCGGCCAAACTTGAATGGAAATAGAAGAACAGAGATACAAAATGAATCTCCTAAAGATCCAGTTATGTGTGCATTATATTAGCCAATGGGGGATGCTCAGGTTCTTTTTAATCAATGAATATTTAGTCTGCCTTTACGGTATGCTGAACTCATGATGGCTCCCAAATGTTGTTGGAGGTAAATAGCCATAGGGCAGTGGTACATGCAGCAATTACATGCTTTTGGGCCTCCAAACATTTAGTAGCTCCACTGGTGTCTAACAAAGGGTCAAGAGTAATCATCAACAGATCTGCGAGTGCATCGCTTAGATCCAGGTGATTATTTGGACAGTAATAGGAGGCTTCACTGGCGGAGCATCTATTGCCCGTAGAATGTTTTTAGGGCAGTGGTCAACGGGGAGATTCGTCACCTCCTATTTTTTTTTTTTGAGTGCCTGTGGGTGACAAACCTCACAAAAATGCCTCTCCGTTGCAAATAATAGATTTTGCTGGCGGTATACCCAACAAATCTCTAAATTGTCAAAAGTTTCCTCTGGAGGCAACTTTGGGCAATTTAGCGATAAGTTGAGCTTACTGTCAGCGATTTCAGTTATTTGCGATGGAGAGGAATTTTCATGAAAAAAGTAACAGGTAACAAATCTCACTGTCCTAAATGTTGATGACCTCTAACATGCACAGATGGCTTGCTCATTGCCCCCAGCACAACCTGTGGATAGACCTGTCCCACTTGTTTTGGAAAATACACACAGCTTTATATTCTGTAGAAGAAAGATTGAATTTGATTATAAAGTCAGGCTTTGATTCCAGCTATCATTGTTTGCAGATGGTAACGAGTATGAAAGTTGCTTTAGCCGTGCTTGCTGGTGTCCTACTCCAGTGTCAGGGCAGACATCATACGTATAATCCTCTTATCCTCTGACACTTTCCAGGCGCCTGTGCGTTGCTCTGGTCAGGCAGGAATTAACCTGCTTTAGGCGAGGCATTAATAACCCGTTGCATTTCCTCCTTTCCTTTGCAGGTGAGGGACCCTGGCTTGAAAGCATTACAGATTGTGGAAAGGAAGAACTCTTCAACTCGGGCACCGTCCCCTCCAGCCAGCGCGGCATCCCTCTCCGCGCAGTGCCAACATGGCTGACGTAGATCCAGACACACTACTGGAATGGCTGCAGATGGGACAGGGGGACGAGAGAGACATGCAGCTCATTGCCTTGGAACAGCTCTGCATGCTGCTTCTCATGTCCGATAATGTGGATAGGTGTTTTGAAACGTAAGTTGTTTTTTTTCCTTCTATTATTTTTTTCTCCTTATAAAATTTTTTTCCAATGATTTGAATTAGGTGCATTCAGATATTTACTTGTTAATTGCACATTTCATGTATTATATTCAATAGACTTTCTACACTAGAAGAATTTTAAAATAAATGAAAACTGCAGACAGGCCAAAAATGTGCCTAAAGTTAGATAAGAACTACACGGACGATTCGTGGCGGATGCAGCACTGGGTGCGAAAACCGATGCAACAATTTGGATGCGACCGGAACAAGGTAATGTAAATAGGAAGTCGGATGGTGTTGCAACACGACTGTTGGATGAAAATGCTGCAAGCTGCGTCTTAATCCGACTTTCTATTACCTTATCTTGTTCCTGTCGCATCTGTTTTTTGGCCCAGTGTCGCATCCGCTGAAAATGGACGTGAATCGTCTGTGTAGTTCTGCCCTCAGTCATGCACGTGGCAACCTTGCAAACAATCAAATCTTTGGATCTGTGGTTTAAATTGAGTGGAACTTTGCTTATTTGGCCACCTGATCAAAACTATAATGGGGGCTCCATCAGGTGAGGATCACATTAAAGGTTTAGTTTTCCTTTAATGTGAGGATCACATTAAAGGAAAACT
Source organism: Xenopus borealis (assembly GCA_024363595.1). Lineage (NCBI taxonomy): Eukaryota > Metazoa > Chordata > Amphibia > Anura > Pipidae > Xenopus > Xenopus borealis. The sequence goes on along the minus strand of CM044445.1, from coordinate 98,959,831 downwards.
AAACCTCCAAAACAAATATTTAAGCAACAGAGCGTTTATATCAAATTAAGTGGCATATTAAAG
>CM044445.1:98905856-98918864 GCA_024363595.1 Xenopus borealis | reverse complement strand
TTACCTGATGCTGTGAATTGAAAAGCTCCTTTTCTTTTTTGCAGCCTCACCACTTATGGGAGCTCAGAGCTTTCCCAACCTGACGACCACAGGAACTACTTCCACCGTTACAATGTCCACATCCAGCGTCACCAGCAATAATGTGGCCACAGCCACTACAGGGTTGTCTGTAGGTCAGTCCCTCAGTAACACTCTGACTACAAGCCTAACTTCAACATCCAGTGAGAGTGACACAGGGCAGGAGGCAGAATACTCTCTGTATGGTAAGTGGTAAAGGTGGGTCTGCACTTGTAGGTACTGTTTATTTTAGAAGGTTTCATTGGAGAAAAGTTCAAACAACATCAATCTTGGTTCACTAAAGGGTCTGACGACTTGCCTGGCCTGGTGTTGTTCCGGATTTATTCTTATGCTGGTTTGATTGTGTTTTGCCAAAAAGCATTGTATGAATCTCCGCTCTTTTCCTTTGCTTTTCAACAGATTTTCTTGATAGTTGCCGTGCTAGCACTTTGCTTGCTGAACTTGATGATGATGAAGATCTTCCCGAGCCTGACGAGGAAGATGATGAAAATGAAGATGATAACCAGGAGGAGCAAGAGTATGAAGAAGTTATGGTAAGCGATGTCCACCTTTCCTGAAAATTGTTGAGTAAAAACAATTTGATGCTTTTTTCGAGCATATGCCTTTCACTGTGTTTGTGCACAATTACACGATTCAAGATTGGTCTTTCTCCATAAATTGAGTTGGCTGCCCAAACACCATTAATAAAACTTAAAATTAGTTTGATTATAAAATTTTAAATGTTAAAGAAAAATAATTTCCCTTTAATCTGTAATATTAAAACCGTACCTGATCCTAACTTGAGGTATGTCTTTTAGAGGATGAAAATATACAAGTATAGCACATAACAAGTTTACAACTTCTATCATGTTTTTTTTTTGTCTTGGCCAGGAGGAGGAAGAGTATGAGACCAAAGGTGGCCGACGCAGGACCTGGGATGATGATTATGTGTTGAAGAGACAGTTTTCTGCTTTGGTCCCAGCATTTGACCCACGTCCAGGGAGAACTAATGTTCAGCAGACCACTGATCTTGAAATTCCTGCTCCAGGTTCATAAACTCAAAGGGAGGGACAATTGTTTTTAGGCATTTCAGTAAACATCGAAGTGCATTGTAGTCAACTAAGCAAGCATATAGCCATAGCTTTGTAATCCTTCAATATAGTTAAGAAGAAAAGGGCAATGCTAGGTGTATTTATATCATCAAACTGGATGTCACTGTTTAAACACCCAATTAAAAGATTTTCCTCTGTGGTTGATACAATCTGTATGTTCAACTTTTTTTTTTTGTTCTTTCTCTGCAGGCACACCTCACTCAGAGCTTCTGGAGGAGGTAGAATGTGCCCCTCCTCCACGGTTAGCACTCACCCTGAAGGTGACTGGCCTTGGAAGTGGGAGAGAGGTGGAGCTCCCCCTTAACAATTTCCGTTCCACTATATTTTACTATGTACAGAGACTGCTGCAACTCTCCTGCAGCGGAGCCATCAAAACGGACAAGCTGAGGAGGATTTGGGAACCCACCTACACGTAAGGAGGATATTTATAATTGCCTTGAGTAAAGCCTAGGATGACTTTGGACATCTTATGCAGTCCTACAAGTCGAGAGACTGTGGCACTGCCAAAGCTTTGGTGGTCCAAGACTAACTTTGCACTGCTGCCTGTGCATGTATTAAATAGTTTGCAATTAAAAAATTTAAAGAAGTATGAGCAGAGTATCACTGTGCTTACCTATTTCTTCACAGGATTATGTACAGAGAGATGAAGGATTCAGATAAGCAGAAAGAATGCGGTAGACTGGTGAGTTTCTTCTAAAACCGGAAAAAGATTGTAAATCTGTATTCATATTTTAGTGTAATGGTTTAATATCCATTATTTGACTTGTATTTAAGAATATTGTTGCCTGGTTAGATGATCACATTGGTAGAACTCCTGACTAATATACTACCCTTAAAACAAGGTGTTTGGTGGCTTTACTGATTATGCCACTTATTCCAGAAATCTCACAGCGCTTAGACAACTGCAGATATGTCAACTAACTCCTTATTATGTTATAACAATCCAGTCCTGGATTTTTGAAAACTTAATTCATCTTCTAAGTGGCATCATGAAATAATGTCTGAATGCCTTGTGTAATGACGTGAGGTTAGCTGACATCTCTGTAGCGCTGGTGTCATGCATTGTTACATATTCCTTTTCTTCCTCAGGGCTGTTGGTCTGTAGAGCATGTGGAACAATCCCTGGGCACAGATGCCTTGCCAAAGAATGATCTGATCACTTACCTGCAGCGAAATGCAGACCCAGGGTTCTTGCGACGGTGGAAGCTGACTGGAACCAACAAAAGCATTCGGAAAAACCGCAACTGTTCCCAGCTCATTGCTGCTTATAAAGTGAGTAACTGTGATGTGATACTCAAGCTTTAACTTTCCATTGCCTTTTAATAGGCAATATATTTGTTTTATTAATAGCAACACCCTTAGGCACTATAAACTTTTATATTTGGATTGTTGCTTATTAGGCTGCATCATTAGACTAGGGGCAAACAAGAATGTGCCTCGACTTCACTCCGTCTTCACTCACTGCCTGTGTACCCTGAGTGGATTTTGCCATGTAAATGCAGCCCCATGTGTCCTTAGCCTTACTGTAGTCTAGGAGGAAGAGTACTGAGCTTGTCTGTTAACATTCTCTCAGTGTTTAAAAGCTATTAGAAAGTCTCCCATCTGACTCCAGCCTGAAGGTTTAAGAAGCTTATCAGGAACAAATGTATATGAGCGAAGTATCTGACCTTAACCTAAGGTTAAAAGTGAGAAATCCATCTGCATGCCTTTTTAAAGAATATCTTTTTTTTTATTTATTTTTTTTATACATTTTTTTTATTTCTTGCTAACAGGACTTCTGTGAGAATGGCTGTAAATCTCTCTCAATGCCAGCTGCTCTCGCCACACTCCAGAGTGCGGATATCCTTAATCATTCCCGAGAGCAGGCACAAGCCAAAGCGGGCAGCAGCCAAAACTCCTGTGGGGTAGAAGATGTTTTGCAGCTCCTGCGAATTCTCTTTATTGTAGCCAGTGACCCTTATTCTGCCAGGACCCCGCAGGAAGGTGAGGGAATCTGTTTTACCTTTCAGTTGGAAAGTATGACATTCAGTGTTCCTTTAAAACAGAAGAGACTGTGATTCGTCCATGGGTTTTGTTCCCACTTCTTGGTATTAATTCCTAGAAAGGTAAAAAAATAACATCTGGCCACATCCATCTCCCACCTGACTTCAACTGGGCTGCTCTTTGTAAGACCATTTAGAGTAGCCGTTACCTAGGTCCAACAGATTTCTTTCTGGGAAAGGACTGCAGTGTGGGAAGCAAGGCTAGATGGCATCAGGGGAAACGCTTACATGTCTGCAGTAGTGTATGTAGAAAGGCAAGACGGTGGGTCAAACATTGTGTCCTTTTTGGCCTGCAAATGCGATTGCTGAGCACAAAGTTGAAAGCTATTTTGCATACTATATTAACAAAGGGATTTGCACCATTTCACAATTTCTACAACTTTGCTGTAGCCCCAATGCCCTGAGTCAGTCTGTTCTGAGGAATTGCAAATACAGGGAACATTAATGCAGGAACACCTGCCTTGAGGATGTGTTAACATACAGCTTGTTGCTCCTACATATGTAACTGATGTCCCACAGTAACACCATTATTCAACCCACGCACTGAAGGTGACATTTGCTCTCCGGATCTGTGAGAAAAACTTGTGCCTCAACTTGTGTGTTGGTTGCAAAACTGGATTCTTATTTGCATTAGTTTATTGAGCACATGCTACATAAAGTTATTACTATTATGCTGGAATTGTGGAAAAAGGAACCTTTTTTTTTATTCTTTTCTAGGCGTGATACAACTTTCTTTACACATTGCACTGGTTTAGTCAAGCTTGTCCTGTCAGGTTTTTAAATCGTATATTCTTCTTGTTTTTAGATGGGGATGGTATGCTTCTTTTCAGTGTTCCTCCAGAGGAGTTTACTAGCAAAAAAATCACTACAAAGATTGTTCAGCAAATTGAGGTAGGAACACAAGAGTAAGAATGGCGGGGGGGTTATTTGGTCCTACTTCTGTAGCTCAAAAATCATGTCGATTTACTTCTCCACCAGGAACCATTAGCTTTAGCAAGTGGAGCTTTGCCAGACTGGTGTGAACAGCTGACCAGCAAGTGTCCCTTCTTAATACCCTTTGAAACCCGGCAGCTTTACTTTACATGCACAGCGTTTGGTGCCTCAAGGTAATCTCTTGTTTGGTGACCTTTGTGTTCTGTATGCTGTGTGTTGCCTGAAGCATTGTAACAGTCTGTTCCTTGCACTTGTTTAGGGCTATTGTGTGGCTGCAGAACAGGAGGGAAGCCACAGTGGAGAGGAGCAGGACCGCAAGTGCTGTGCGCAGGGATGACCCAGGGGAGTTTAGAGTGGGCCGACTGAAACATGAGCGTGTGAAGGTCCCACGAGGGGAGTCTTTGATGGAATGGGCAGAGAATGTTATGCAAATCCACGCAGACCGAAAATCTGTGCTTGAGGTAAAGTATGAAAAAGATGAGGCTTATAAAGATAATTCTTCATTTCTTTAAAGGACAAGGAAAGCTACTGAAGCAATTTATTGCCAATAGATTAGCCACAATAGTGCATGCTTTACCATAACCGAGTAAACCGATCTAGAGAGTGTTTCCCTGATCACTGCTAGCTCTGGGCTCAGATTACAGCAGGGAGGGGGAGAGAGAAGCAAACTGAGCATGCTCTAGCCCTGGAGGTTTAAGCTGAAAACAGAAGTCTCCTACAGAAGCCCATGTGTACACAATAGTAGGAAAGAAATGCTGTGTTCCTTTTGACAAAGTACTCAGAGCAGAATTATTTTGAGGGCTACTGGTGTATTTATATAGATCTTTTTGATAAAGCTTACTTAGTTATAGCCTTTCCTTCTCCTTTAAGGTATATGGAATCACCAAGCTATATTTTTCATTCAAGTGCCATCCATTGACTTCTTCTTGACTGGCCAGCCTTAAGCTTGCCATACACAGGCAGATAAAGCTGCCGATATGGTTGTTTGGACCGATTTGATAGCTTATCTGCCCGTGTATGGGGGCTTCCAGCGGGTCTTCCCGACCGATATCTGGTCACAATATCGATCGGGAAGGCCATAGGGCCGAACATTCGGATTACCCCAATATAGCCCTGCCATTTAGTGGCATATTGTGGAAAGATCTTTGCATCTAAGGCCAGCTTAAGAGAATTCCCAGATCCCCTATTAATACTCAAAGAAGCTCAAAAACTGACTCCCAGCTAGGGAAGTAACCATGGTAGCCCAGGTCATGTGATTTGCCCTTTCCCCTGGAGATTTACCACTGCTACCAGTTTTAGCATTGTTGATCCTGGAAGTGCACAGTGCTCTACTATTAAAAGCATCCGTAAAAAAATAAACATAATCAAGGTCATGTGCATAGGGGTAGCTGGGAGGTCTTTGAGTAGATCTGAAGTTCCATGGTTGTCTCTGTTTCCTACTTTTTCATTGCCTGTAATAATTTCCTTTACGTGCAGGTGGAGTTTCTGGGAGAGGAAGGAACAGGGTTGGGCCCTACCCTTGAGTTTTATGCCCTGGTGGCTGCAGAGTTCCAGAAAACAGAATTGGGAATCTGGTTATGTGATGATGACTTCCCAGATGATGAGTCACGGCAGGTAATTGGAACAAATACTTATTTAACACCAGCATAGAATTATGGATGATACTGTGGGGCAGGTGGGGTTTAACATGTAGAGCTACTGGGTGCAAAAGCTTACAATGAATACAGGTGACTGTTTTCAGTTTAATCTGTATTATCTGATCATATCCAATTAGGCCATGGCAGTGTCTGTAAACATTCTGCTTATAAATACTGAAATGTGCTTTGTTTCACAGGTGGATCTAGGTGGTGGTTTGAAGCCCCCTGGTTACTACGTGCAGCGTTCCTGTGGCCTCTTCATTGCACCCTACCCACAGGATAGCGAGGAACTAGACCGAGTGACCAGACTTTGCCATTTCCTTGGTGTTTTCCTTGCAAAGTGCATCCAGGACAATAGATTAGTGGACTTGCCTATTTCAAAGCCATTTTTCAAGCTTATGTGTATGGGCGATATTAAGAGCAACATGAGCAAGCTCTTGTATGCCTCTCGGGGAGAGGAGAGTGAACACTGCACTGAGAGCCAATCAGAGGCCTCTACGGAGGATGGGCATGATGCCCTTTCAGTGGGAAGCTTTGAGGAAGACTGCAAATCTGAGTTCATCTTAGACCCACCTAAACCAAAGCCACCAGCCTGGTTTCAGGGTATTTTAACATGGGAGGACTTTGAGCTAATAAACCCACACCGTGCTCACTTCCTTAGGGACATTAGGGAGCTGGCAGTCAAAAGGAGACAGATTCTGGGGAACCGTTGCTTATGTGAGGATGAGAAGAACACTCAGCTTCAGGAACTCGTGCTAAAGAACCCCTCTGGGTCTGGGCCTCCCGTCAGCATTGAGGATTTAGGGTAAGCCTTGTCTGTTGCCTCCAGAAGATAAAGAACAGCCAAGGATAAATCAAGTGGCCATTTATCATTTATGACTTGCTGGTCTGGGCTCCTGAATTAGACTGTAAGCTCCACTAGGGCAGGACTATGGGTGTAATGGTTCCAGCAGCTAACTAGCCACCATCTTAGGTTTTATCGTTTTTCATAATTGTCTGCTTGCCTTATATAAAGAAAAACAACTTTTTAGGCAGCTACATGAAGCATCAAATTGCCTTCCCATGTGCTCTATTTGTTCTCCATTTACTGCATTTGATCATATTCACTTTAGAGCAGTGATCCTCAAACTTGGCCCTCCAGCTGTTAAGGAACTACAAGTCCCACAATGCATTTGCCTGACTATGGCTGTCAGACTCCTTCATTGCATTGTGGGACTTGTAGTTCCTTAACAGCTGGAGGGCCAAGTTTAAGGATCACTGCTTTAGAGGATTCTAAGTCTGTAATCTGTGCCATGTGTTTTTAGACTCAACTTCCAGTTCTGTCCATCTTCTCGGGTTTATGGTTTCTCTGCAGTTGATCTTAAGCCAAATGGAGAGGACGAGGTGAGTGGATATTTTTTCTGCTTTCTGTGAAGTCATACAGTCATTTGTGTTTGCTCATTCTTAGCAACTTTTCTACAGGTCTTTCTTTTTTAAAGTTATTTATTTGCTGACTTTTTCCTGCTTTGAAATGGCTGTCACTGGGTCCATCTAAAAGGCAGTGCTTTGTTAAACTGCAATGTATTGTTATTGCTACTTTTTACTATTCTTCTTTCTATTCAGGTCCTCTCAAATCAGTGCATGGTTGCTAGGCTAATTTGGACCTTAGCAACAGGAGTGCTGAAATTGCACACTGGATAGCTGCTGAATAAAAAGCTAAATAACTTGCCACCAAAAATTACTCTTCACATTTAAATAAAATTTTAGTATGATGTAAACAAGCCCTTTAAAGGAGGCTAAGTTGTTGGTCAACCAAACAGCTAAGTCTCTCTTAAAGGGGAATCCGACCCCCCCCACGTTGCTACTTACCCCTCTAAGTCCCCTCCAGTGACGTTCACAGGGGCCGACCATCTCTTCAAATGCTTCTTCCTGGATCCATATGCTCTTTATATGCAAAATGATGTATTGTGTGTGATTTATAGAGAGAGGAAAATATGGAATTGATATTATACTTGGGTCTCTTCAGGCATGGTATCATGTACAATAAAGGTTTTTAAGAGCCTTCCATAAACCACACATTAACAAAAAATTGGGAATTGATTGTAGTAGTTAATTGGCATTGACTCCTTGGCCTGTGCCATAGACCTTAGGTAGTTTTGTACATCTAATGTGTGTGTTCTCTGCATTGAATGGGTCCCTATGCTTGTAACTACATCTGAATTGACATTAGGCCACACCCATAGTCCGTCTATAGAGGGAAATGTACCTCCCCCTCTCTTTTTATGATTTACTGACTTTTATAACATTCTTTGCAGATGGTGACAATAGACAATGTTGAGGAGTATGTTGATCTTATGTTTGATTTCTGCATGCAGACTGGTGTGCAAAAGCAAATGGAAGCATTTAGAAGTAAGTATCGAAGCAACAGTAGTAAGAAGTATTTGGAAAATCACCTGACTAGCTAGGGCACTGGCAGGGTCCAAACAATTGCTATTGAAACAAACGGAAGGCAACTCAGACCCATTTGCTGTCCACCCACTGATCTTGAAATCTTTCCTTGGACCAGTCCTTGAAAAAGAGGATATGGCGAACTGACATCTAATCAGATCTGGAAGATCCTAGAAAACACTGTAGACAATATAATCTATGTGTTCGCTAGCCATACACAGGCAGATAAAACTGCCGGTATTTGTCATTTAGACCAATTTGACAACTTATCTGCCCATGTATGGGGGTTTCCGACGGGGTCTTCCCGTTCGACCAGGAAGGTTTTATTTTTTTTCTCCCGAGGAGATTCAGAGAGATTAGTCTCCCCAGCGACATCGCCTCTTCTTTTGGGCGACTAATCTCCCTGAACCGCGTCTCCCTGTCTTGCGCCGGCTAAAATGAAAATAGTCTGCGGCAATTCACACGTGGCGCTTCGTTTTCCAAAATAGTCTGTAGTTTCCTCGTGTAGACCTAGGCTTATAGTCTATGGCCATCTGAAGAGTTTTACACTCTTACATTTGCATAGGTAAATCTGCTTATGGAAAGTTTTCAGCTGCATGTCTTTATATATTCCCAGTTCCTATAGGAACATTCACTGTTGTCCTACTGTGGATTCCTCTTCCACAAACCATCTCTGGAGCCCACATAGACCAGCATATTCATAAGCCGTTTATGCAGTGCCATTACACATTTCCTGTTTTCTTTACTTAGGTGGGTTTAATAAAGTGTTCCCTATGGAGAAATTAGGCTCCTTCAGCCCTGAAGAAGTCCAAATGATACTGTGTGGAAACCAGTCTCCCTCTTGGTCCTCTGAGGACATCATCAATTACACAGAACCAAAGCTAGGGTATACCCGCGAGAGGTAAGGCATAGCCACAAAACTATTCATTGTAAATGCAAGAAATGCACTTGATGGTACCTGGGGAAGCCAGGGAGAAAACTCATAGTTGTGACTGTTGTTGCAGTCCTGGATTCCTTCGATTTGTGAGAGTCCTATGTGGCATGTCGTCAGACGAGAGGAAAGCTTTCCTGCAGTTTACAACTGGCTGCTCCACCTTGCCTCCCGGAGGACTGGCCAATCTGCATCCGCGTCTTACAGTCGTGCGCAAGGTACACTGTTAAACAAATGGGAAACCTGTGTATACTAATTTTTTTTTTTATCTCCCCTCCATTGACTGTAATTGCCAATTTGCTATCTAAACTAGCCTCCTTGTCTTCAATAAACGGGGTACACTGCTGGCAGAGTGTGTATTTAGTCTGAGAGGTACCTCTTTATGAAATGTAAGGGAAAAACTCCATTCTTTGCAGTACCTGCCATTGCAGAGATAAACAGGAATTAGATAATAGCTGAGGATGAAGAAAAACTGAAGTCTGACAAATTCAAGCTTCATATAAACCTTCTTAGTATTAAAGGACAAATAAGCCTACATTTTCATACCACGCAAATAGGTTAGGCATATCTTCCCCACCCAAGCCACATAATTTGTACTGCATATACCCCTCTCCATTTGCCGTCACCATCACATTTTTCTAAAACAAAGAGCAGCTTTCACCAGGCGGCCATTTTCCCTCTGACACATCATCAGTGTGGCAATACAGAATGCAGGTTTACACAGGCACCACATACTTTGATAAAAGGTTCTGCTGAGGTTGAGCACTGTAATGATTAAGCTGAGCTCAAGAGAGGTGGTTAGGAGAAAAAAATAGGAGCAGACAGACTTTCTATGGGAACCAGAAATGCTTTCTCTTCTTTGGACGTTAGACTGGAGGGTGTGTTTAGTTATCTTGGCTCATGAGCATGCTCAGTTCCTCTCGGGTCAAAGTAAATTCCTGAGGGAGGGGCTGAGGGGGTTTAGAGTAGAAGAAAGATTTCTAAGTGATTAAGGGGATGCTGCAGCCTTCTGTTAGCCTTTTAACAACCAGAGTGGCCGTTATTTAAAGGTTTCAAAGATGCTGTTCACTGATTAAATTTTTGTGGAGGAGACTTGCATGTCCTTAAAGTCAGAGAAAGACTATGTGTAGGCCAAATGTTCTCACATCACTGCAAATCCTTTTTTGTTGCTTGCTAGGTTGATGCCACAGATGCCAGCTACCCATCTGTAAATACATGCGTGCATTACCTGAAGCTGCCCGAGTATTCCTCTGAGGAAATCATGAGAGACCGCCTGCTTGCTGCTACCATGGAGAAAGGATTCCACCTGAACTGAGAGCTGACAATAGCTTGTGGGACAAAGTGTTTTTTTTGTTTTTAAACTAGCGGCACTCCCTATCTCACTTGTGTTTGTGTGCTGAGAAAAGACCTGGCCTTTCTTCCTCTTGCTGTGTGACCCTTACACCCTCTCTGTGAGGATCTGAAAGAGGGAGCAGGTGTAATGCCTTCATTTCCTTTTTTTGTTAGCTGCTAATGATGAAATGGTCTCTTAAGGCATGACTGACCCCCCTCCTCCCTATCCCTTTGCCTCTATGGCCATGAATGGAATTAGAAGGCATAGAGATGCCTCTGTTCTGCACTTGTTAGGGGCCCTGCTTGTCGCCATGCAGACATTTGTTAAAAGTGTAGCGTCTGTTGTAATAACATATAACACACTACGTCAGCATTCCCCATCACTTGCATCCGGCCCCTCATTTGCATCCGGCCCCTCATTTGCTAGCTTTAAACTAACTCACCAGAAAGCTGCTTCTTCTTGGAAGAGCGTTAATGGACATCGGATTTAATTCAATAGCCTTGTCCTCGTTTTGTTTTCCTTTTTAATGGTGCCTGCGCTATTTCCTCTCCCCGTTCCTTTTTGCATTTTATTTCCACCCCTCCCCAATACTCGTATTGTACTCGAGCACCTTTTTGGTTATTTTAGTTTCTTCCTCTTGCCTAAGAGGATATAATGATTCCGCCCCCCACTCCTTCTTTTGGATATGTCCCTTCTATGCATTTCAAAATGAAGTGTTTGTGCAAAGTGCAAATAAAGCTATTATGATATCGGCCCCCCAAACAAACAGAAATATATACCAGTGCAAGGTGATTTACCCCTTCAGTGTCAAGGGTAACCTACAGTGTAGGATGCTGTTCCGTGCACTTAAGGGGTCATAAAAAAAGTTGCTCTCTGGTTGTATCTTCTTTGTATATTATAAACATTTATTTAACTTGTTGCAGTTTGAAGTAAAAAAAAGAAAAGAAAAAAAAACAATAATAAAGAAACTGAAAAAAATATTTTGAAGTTTTGAAATATTTACTCTTGGGGTAAAAAAGTTGTAGCACCGATGGTGCCAAATTGTGCCCCTTAATGCTGGTTAAACGCTTATGCTGCAAGGCAGTCCTGTCCATAATGCCTGCCATGAATACAGTGCTAGCAAACCAATTAGTGCTGTATTCATGGAGGGGAGCAACCATAGTAGTTGCAACTGTTTTTGCGCTTTGCATCCAGCCTTGCACTTTTTAAATGCCCTCTAAGTTGTCAAATTATGCTGTGTCAAAGAATATATGAATAGTTTAACAGAATATACTGCATATAGGTTGGCTCCTAGTAGGTAAGTGAACGGTATATATTTTTTTTTTCCTTGAATTTATTCTTATATTATAAATTCAAACCACAGCAAGAGTACATAACATCTCAGGCTTACAGGTTGGGGGACTGCTTGGCCATCTCTGTCCTATTTCCTATCGATCTATGATATTAGTCTATTCCCATTTTACATTGGCTAGTAATATTTCTTCAGTGACTGATGTGGGTTGCATGCCCAGTTCATTTGCCGAGTATTTTGTGACCTCCCATTATTTGGAGATTTGGGGACATTACCACCACATATGCATCAAGATGTTGATTGGATCTGTGACATGTATCCTTATCTTTACTTTATCTATACAATTCTTGGTGTTGTGTACACCCTTTGCACTGTATGAATTTATCCCTTCCTGATACCTAGTGGTCATATGGGCTATCAGTGGTTTCTTCTCCATCTTCTAGTATCAAAGGAGAAGTCAACCCCTTTGGCGCTAAAATCTCTCCCCTGTGTTGCCCCCCCCCAGCCTACCTCCCCCCCGCCCCACACTGGGGCAAATGCCCCTAAGTTGCTACTTACCTCTTGGCGCAGGTCCTGTCCGCGGAGTTCACAAGCGCCATCTTCTCCTGTGCGGTCTTCTTCCTGGATCCATCGGTGTCTTCTGGCACATGCACAGTGGATGCATTTGGCCGGTTCAGCTCTACTGTGCTTTTGCCAAAAGTCACGAAGAAAAAAGAAATTGGGAAAACTTTGTGACTTTCGGCGCATGTGAAAGATGAGGCCCACAGTTGGGTCTCCACTATGTTTGAGATTGTGGGCAAGGATAAAGTACCACATTGGTCTCTGAAGACTTCATGTAAATGCAAATATTGAAAGTGCAATGGGGGGGGGGGCTGTTGATATTCTCTCTTGAAGGAAGGGGGTGGGCTGGAGATATTCTCTCTTGAAGGAGGGGAAGGTTCCCTCAACCTGCAATTGTGATATATATTTGATATCTTTCTGTGGCCAGTATATAAAGTTTGGTAAAATCTGGAATTGCGGTAGAAAAGCATTCCCACATAGTGGTTGTTTAAAACTCAGGCTGGGGGCATTCATTTTAATACACTTTGCTAGTTATGGAAGTTATTGTAAATATCTGTTCATCAAGGATACAGTACGTACTGGTCTATAGGGACAATCACATAGATTCCCAGGACCCAGTATTCAAGGCTTGTAGAATTCTTGTCTGGTCTTCAGCTGTGGTTCAGAGCCATCCCTATAGATAAG
>CM044445.1:98885446-98897881 GCA_024363595.1 Xenopus borealis | reverse complement strand
ATAAGCTCTGTAGAACATAATGTTATCTGTTATCCATTATTAACCCTGTGCCATATAGCCGTTTTCCAATTTCAGCCATTGTAATCAGCTTCTTTATGTAAACTATAGTAGTGTTTCTGAAGCAAACAGATCAGTTATAACAGCACAGGGCAACACTACATGATATTTTCTTTACTTTAAAACACTTTCATTTTTGGTGTTACTGTTCCTTTAAAGGGGTTGTTCACCTTTGGGACAATAAAGCTAGTTTAAAAGCCTGTGTCAAACGTTTTGTCTTATCTTTATTACCTAAAACGTTTGCTTTCAGAGATACATACCATAGAAGCTCATAGTATCATCTCTGCCAAATCTCTCTCAGTTCTCTTCTGTGTTTTGGGATCGCCGACACTCTGTGAATAGAAAAACAGGTTGCCATATAAGGAAGTTGACGACTGATTTCTGCACAGAACATGCTATCTCTTTCTCCTGCTTTATTTGCATATCTTCAATTCCATTGGCTGGCAAGATTCAGCCAATCGGATAAAAATATGCAAATGAAGCAGGAGAGAGAGATAGCATGCTCTGTGAGGAGTCAATAGTCAACTTCCTTATATGGCAACCTGTCATTTTTACACAGAGCCTGTCCCACAATCTCGGATTCATAGGAGAGAGAACTGATAGATTTAGCAGAAATGGTCAACTTCTATGGTATGTATCTCTAAAATCAATAATTTTAAGTAATAAAGATACATTAGAAAGTTTTTTTTATGACATGGGCTTTTAATCTAGCTTTATTGTTCCAAAGGTGAACAACCCCTTCTTTGGGGCGACAAATCTCCCTGAACCGCTTCCCCCAGCCTTCCAGCGGCTTTAATGAAGTTGCCTCCTTAGGCAATTTTGAGCGATTTCAGGAAAGCGCAGCGCCGCGTGTGAATAGGCAGGCGATTATTCATTTAAGCCGCTGGAAGGCAGGGGGAAGTGGTTCAGGCAGATCAGTCGCCAGGCAACGAATCTCCCGGTATCTTCCCGTCTGGCCTGAGCCTAAATGGTATTGTAGAAGACAATCCAAATTATAGAAAGATTCCTTATCTGGATAACCAGTTCCACAACTGTACTACAACTCACTTTGGCCCCCTGCAGGAAAAAGCTCTTATTCAGAAAAGGATACATCCAGTTCACTCTGCAAAAAAATAAAAAATCAAAGGACACGATTAGAAACAAGCAAATTTGCTCCTCTTATGTTTTTTTTTTCTTTGAACCTCTTCCTCTTTTCTTTGTCCTTATTTTTCTACCACTTAGTGATACACTACTGTAGTTGACAAGTATTTGATTAAAGGGGTTGTTCACCTGTAAGGACACACAGGGAGATTTAGTCACCTGGCGATTAATTGCCTCTTCTTCTGGGCAACAATCTCCCGATCTGCCTTCCCGTCTGAATGAAGAGTCGCTAATGGTATGGCACTTGCGGCAATTCGTTTTCGGTAGTCGCCTGAAGTTGCCTCATGAGGAAACTTCGGAAAACGAAGTGCGGCAAGTGCCATACCGCTAGCGACTTTTCATTCAAGCAGGAGGTATGGGAAGGCAGATTAGGGATATTGTAACCCAGAAGACAAGGCGATTAATTAAATCTACCTGAATCTGCCCGCGTGCCTTAACCCTTAGATAAACTTTTAGTATGATTTAGAGATTGATATTCTGAGACAATTTGCAATTGGTTTTCATTTTTTTTATTATTTGTGGTTTCTGCAGCAGCTCTCCAGTTTTACATTTCAGCAATCTGGTTGCTAGGGTCCAAATTACCAGGAATATGAATAGGAGAGGCCTGAACATAAAGAGGAGTAATTAAAAATTAGCAATAACAATACATTTATAGCCTTACAAATAATTTGTTTTTATATGGGGTAAGTGACCCCCATTCGAAAGCTGGAAAGAGATAGAAGAAGGCAAATAATTTTAAAACTAATACATAATGAAGACCAGTTGAAAAGCTGCTTAGAATTGGTCATTCTATAATACACTAAACATAAACCACCCCTTTAATATGTGCCATTTGGCAGATGGGGGCCAGTATGTGATCTCTTCTAATTCTTTGAATTGCCCTTTGGGAATTCACTGCTCTTATATCGGCAGTGACACCAAAAAATGAAACTGATGAAAATATAATGTACTGTTGCACTACACTGGTATAGCTGGTGTGTTTACTCCAGAAACTCTACTACTATAGTTCATATAATCAAGCTGCTGTGTAGCCATGGGGGCAGCCGTTGAAAGCTGAAAATGAGAAAAGGTACAAGACACACCGCAGCTTGTCTATATAAACTACAGTAGTATTTCTAAAGTAAACACACCGATTGTTATAGGTGTTACTGAGAACAATACCCTAAAATGAATGTGGCTAAAAATGCCATTTTATATACTGAACTTATTGCATTGGCCTAAAGTTTCAGCTTGTCAATAGCAGCAATGATCCAGGACTTCAAACTTGTCACAGGGGGTCACCATCTTGGAAAGTGTCTGTGACACTCACATGCTCAGTGGGCTCTGAGCAGCTGTTGAGAAGCTAAGCTTAGGGGTCGTCACTAACTATCCAGCAGAAAATGAGGTTGATATGTAATATAAGCTGATGTTACAAGACTAATGATTATTAAAGGAATTGTTCAGTATAAAAGTAAAAACTGGGTAAATAGATAGGCTGTGCAAAATAAAACATGTTTTCAATATAGTTAGTTAGGCAAAAATGTAATGTTTAAAGGCTGGAGTGACTGTAAGTCTAACCTAACAGAACAGGACACTACTTCTTGCTTTTCAGCTCTCTTTTGTTTACACTGACTGGTTACCCTGGTTACCAGGCAGTAACCAATCAGTGACTTGAGGGAGGGCCAGATGGGTCATAACTGTTGCTTTTGAATCTGAGCTGAATGCTGAGGATCAATTGCAAACTCACTGAACAGTTATGTCCCATGTGGCCCCCCCCTCAAGTCGCTGACTTACTCAGATTTAGAGAGCTGAAAAGCAGAATGTTGTGTTGTATTCTGTTATGTTAGACATCCAGTCAGTCCAGCCTTTATACATTACATTTTTGGCTGACTAACTATATTAGAAACATTTTTTATTTTGCACAGCCTATCTATTTACCCAGTTTTTATTTTTACCCTGAACTGTTCCTTTAGTTGCACTGGTTTCTAAAGGTGGCCATACACGGGCAGATAAAAGCTGCCGACAGACTGTGTCGGCAGCTTATCTGCCCGTGTGGGGGGCCCTCCGACGGGCTTTCCCGATCGATATCTGGCCGAAAGTCGGCCAGATGTTGATCGGGCAGGATTAAAAATCCCGTCGGATCGCGGTCGCATCTGTTCGTTGATGTGATCCGACCGCCCGTACTGATCCGAACGTTGGGCCCTAGGGCCCACGATCGGATCAGCCCGATATCGCCCACCTCAAGGTGGTCATATCGGGGAGAGATCCGCTCGTTTGGCAACATCGCCAAACGAGAGGATCTCTACGTGTATGGCCACCTTAAGCCGCTGTGTAGTTATCTGTATTAATGACTAATCAGCCTTATATTGTGACATTTCTAATCTATGTGTAGTGTATATTGTGAGTGGGTCCCTAAGCTCAGTAAGTGACAGCAGCACAGAGCATGTGAATCAGTGAATCAGCAGAAAAGAAGATGGGGAGCTACTGGGGCATCTACTGGGGAGACAGATATTTACTGCTAAAGGGCTGTGGTTGCCTTGGGCTGGTACAGAAATCCAAAACATAATGTACAATATTTCTAGCTACTTCTCTAGTTAAGCTTTAGTTTTCCATTTTTGTACTTTTTACTGTAGGTGGAATGATCAGTGCCCTCATGCTTCACCTATGCCTCACAGTTTGGGGACAAATGCCTTAGTGTGTGTGACCTTCAACAACAAAACATAAGTGTTTTGGCTTATGGGAGTGTCTGGGGACATTACTTTGGTTTACGCCTAGCAACAGTAAGTTATCCTGGTGTACTAGAGGCATAAAATATCCTACCTCATAGTTGGATAAATTACATGAAAGCCCTTGGTGGACTTGAAAAGAAAATGGTGTAATAGTATAGGAACAGACACTCACCACTCTGCTAAAGTACTTGTCCAGAACCTCCACGAAATTATGAATGAGTTCAAAAACTGCCATTTCATTCTACAAAAATAAGACAATTAGATAAGAACATGAATATAATTAAATATCAATAATTTATAACAGATGCCAGAGTACTGTACAAAATACTGAAAACTATGAAGCAGATAGGAGATGGCCAGTTGGTCCTACAACATGAGTTGACTAGAGGATTAGGCAAAAGATAACGTGGAGCAGTACAGCCACGCTAGTAAAAACATACAAACTTATAACACATGTCATTACCTAAATGTAGCTGGAAGAAATCTTTTCCCTTAGGCAACACTAATGGGTTGATATAAGATCAGAAATGTGAAGATTTTTCCATGCATGTGTCACATGACCACTCACAAGCTTATCATGAACATTTTATATAAGCTTAAAGTCTTATTTCAATCAATTAAAAATGATGCACTATTAAGAAATAATCAAGTTACTCTTCAGTATCTCACTCGTCATGCAGAGGTCTGGGTCAGATTTTGATTGACACGTAGAGATAATACACAATTTGGGGGGGGGGGGGTGTCCCATTCTCAAATAACCAACTCGAGCACAAACAAAGGGTAACAAAATAACAGACTCTAGCAAACACTGTGCATGTAGAGAAACAAGAATTCCTTCAGAGACGGTTATTTTAAAGAGCAAGCATCTGATTAAGGGTTCAACCACCCCCCAAAGGATGTAGTAGACCCAACTGTCAATCAAAAACTGACTCCACCTTCTGCGTGAAGACAGAATGAAGAGAGACAGGTTGCTCAGAGGAGAATGAAACGTAACATGATTATTTCATAAATGATACAGAATTTTTAATTGATTATACTTAAAGTTTCATATTTCAGCAAGATGAAGCTTATATTAAATTTTCATTTACGAGACAGATCCCCTTTAAGAGACAATCTTCATTAAAATTAGAATGTAATACAAAGAGGTTGTATGGCCACATCCTGCCCCATGGCTTTCAATTAGAGCAATGACAGACAGATGACAAAGTGCCCAAAATTTCCTTTCCATTGCAGGTAGTGACAATCGCTTTAGGTAGAACAAACAAAACATTTATTTTTTTTGCAAGATTTTTCATTTTACCTGTAGAGATTCTCATTACCCACAACTGAAAGGAGTTTTTAAGAACTTTGTCACCATGAAAGAAAACACCTTGTCCAGACTGGACATCCCAGACTTATTTTTCCCCTCTACCGGGAGTCTTGCTGCATTGCCCAGAGCCATCATGTCTTAAAATTTCCCAGTCAACCACTTGGAATGGGGAGAAACATGGGAAGGGAAAACACCTCATCTCCATTAGCAGCAGAGAGTCCTTAAAGCAGGGGTGCCCACGACGTCGATCGCCGTCTACCAGTAGATCGCCGCCCTTTTTCTGGTAGACCGCGACCTGCCCCAAAGATTCACTGGCACTTCATGGCCATGATGTCAGAAGTCTCGCGAGACGAGACTTCAGACAAGAATCCTTGGTGCGTGGTGCTGCAGCTCAGCAGGCACTGCGAGGGAGAGAGCATACACAGGAGAAGCCGCTGTATGATCCCAATTAGGTGCACAACGTCCTGCTCTCTTCTCACCCTGTGCCACCCAGCCAGCATCGCTCCTTAAACTTAGAAAGCCCCGCTCAGTGTGTATATTGTACAGCTCCCCTGAAAATGAGTTTCTGTCAGCACAAAGCTGCACAAGGTAATTAATGTGCTGCTGTTTGATTCTTATCCAATCACACACTTTGTGCTGACAGAAATGAACATGCTGCGTGGAGTAATGGTCGTTCAGGGAGCTGTGCAATACACACACAGTGAGCGGGCTTTCCTCATGCTGACTGGCTGGCTGGGGGGCTGATTGATTTTAGCCACAAGGGAGAGAGCAGACGCAGGAGAAGCTGCTCCAGATAATACCCTCTCTGTATGGTCCCAATCAGGTACATAACTTCCCCTTACGATACAGCACCCACAAACTTTTTTTTAAATGTGCAGCTCCTTGATTAGTGTCTCTGCTTGTAGAAGTCCTGCAGAGAGGACATATTATTAGGTACTCCTGGACTCTTTGATGAAAATGTAAAAACATCAGTGTAGCTAAATAGGTGTACAAAATAAGAAGAATGGTGCTGGTTTTTAGGTTATGATTTACTCTTCTGTCATGATTTCTATTTTTTTTTTCTAAATTATACAGTTTACATTTACACTGCAAATAATTCACTCTACCTGTCTACAATATAAAAATGTAATTCCTGAACCAGCAAGTGTATATGTGTAAAATTAACATGGTAATTAGGAGGTGGGGCCAAAATGGGTGTGGTCAAATTGCCACGTGTTAACAAGGTAGATCTCCTGTTGGGGACCAAATGTCAAGAGTAGATTCCAGTGTAACAAAGTCTGGGCACCCCTGCCTTACAGGAACGGTTCAGTGTAAAAATAAAAACTGGGTAAATTGATAGTCTATGCAAAATAAAAATGTTTCTAATATAGTTGGTTAGCCAAAAATGTAATGTATAAAGGCTGGAGTGACTGGATGTCTAAGATAATAACCAGAACATTACTTCCTGCTTTGCAGCTCTCTTGGTTTCCGCTGGTTGGTTATCCGGCAGTAACCAATCAGTGACTTGAGGGAGGGCCACATGGGCCATAACTGTTGCTTTTGAATCTGAGCTGAATGCCGAGAATCAATTGCAAACTCACTGAACAGTTATGTCCAACGTGGGACCCCTTCAAGTCACTGACTACTTCTTGCTTTGCAGCTCTCTAGCTCTGGCTATTATGTTAGACATCCAGTTACTCCAGCCTTTATTCATTATATTTTTGGTTTTTATTTTTTATACTGAATACTTTTATTAAGTCAGCACCTTACCTCGGTTTCATCGATCCCAACAACAACGAAGAGAGATGCATACTGCCTGTAAACCAGCTTAAAATCTTTGTACTCTATGAAGGAGCACTGATGGGAAGAAAATAGAAGCATTAGAGTAGGAAGTCTTGTTTCCCTACTAAGAAAAACCAAAGATCAATAGTGCAAGAGTTGCAACTGGGATGATTACAGACTATTGCCAATTAGAAAAAAAGTATCCTGTGCCCCCTCCAGCATAAAAGGTAAAGGTGTATTGCATCCCTTTGTGCTAAACTTGATATTGTGACTCACTCCGTAAGCCAGTGCCAACATAAACCCCAACCCAGAATGTATGCAAACTAATGGAAACAAGCAAAGACTGCATCAATTCAGGAAAAAATGGGGTGTTATGGAGGCAGGGATCCCCGCTGTCCTGGAACCACAGTAATGGGTGATTCACCTGATCCTTGGAACGTGACAGGCACAGTCTGATGATGTCTGATTCCAGCAGCGTCCTTCTCTGGACCTCTGTACGTTCATAATACCTCGATAACCTGGTCTGTCCCTGCTTGTTCACGATCAGAAAGAACTTTATCATCTCTACAGATGAGTTGCTATCCACACCTGGGAAGGACATAAAAAACAATATGTTAGACTTATGGTCCACTGTAAAAAGGTTTCATGTACGTATTAATGGAGCTTAAGGGTGTAGCTCCTTCTTGAACTGATGTGTGAAAAATGAAGAGAAATAGGAGCTCACTTAGCACCAATGCAAGAGCTTCCCTTATTATTTTCAGCCTCAAACTACAGGGATCTGGTATGATACAGATAGAAGGGTTGTGGATTTTATAAACGATTTCTGATTGGATTGTGCAACCTGCAACTTATTGACCATATTCCTTCATATGAGAGTTTAGAAATTAGATCATTGTTGGACTGGGGCACCAGGGACCCCCCGCCCAGTGTGCAAAGTGAATTAGTGACTGGTAACAGGTACATACGGTATCAGGGGCTACATTTGCTGGGGGAGGGGCAATGCAGCAAGCACGCTAATGGGGAAAAGTTACACTATGTAGCCATAATGGGTGATGAACATGGGGCACACAGGAATTTCTCTGCAGGACCAGTGGGGATACCAAAGACATTCCTTCTGCCCCATCCCCTTACCACTATTTACTTCCTGTTGCTTTCAAACAACTAGGGATGCGCCGAATCCACTATTTTGGATTCGGCCGAACCCCCAAATCCATTGTGAAAGATTTGGCCGAATACCAAACTGAATCCGAACCCTAATTTGCATATGCAAATTAGTAAGGAGGAGGGTAAAAGCGTTCCAGGCACGAAGTGTGTGGCAACATTTTTTTTACTTCCTTGTTTTGTGACGAAAAGTCACATGATTTTTTGGATTCGGCTAGGCACAAGGATTTGGCCGAATCCTGCTCAAAATGGCCAAATCCTGGCCGAATACTGGGTTCGGTGCATCCCTACAAACAACTAGTTGTTTTCAGATAGATCACCAGAAATAACTACTTTTTCCAACTACTTTCTATTTGTGACCGTTTTTCTAATATTGAAGTGTCTTTTTAACCTTCTGAAGCAGCTCTGGGAAACTGTTCTAAATGGATACATTTCTTGTCTTTGTCCCTGCTGAGCAGAATCTCTGGGTTTCATTACAGGCAGTTGTTAAAATTGATACAATAGTTGCCAATACTACACAGATGCTGCTGAGAAATGTATCAACTAAATTGTAACAGTTCAGAATCTGCACCTGAATTACTGAGCTGCCAGACCCAAGCACCAGAGACACCAACATTCATCTTTAAAGAAGACATTGTTTAAAAAATAAGAATGTACCGGTGCATTATACTCCTTTAGATATAGAAGAATTGGGCTTAAAAAAAGTAGTGTTTCAGGCTGGTTTATTGAATATTTCTGCAAAACTCCTAATAATCTCTCACTTCCGCTTCCTGTTCCCTGAATTCCCAGGCTGTGCAGGGGAGCCGGCGGCTCTCAGCTCACTGCACTGTAGGACAGGAACCAATCAGCAGCTAGCCAGACCTGATAGGGAACTGAAGCCTGTCTGTGCTTGTGTGACTACAGGGCTGTGATTGGCTGTCCCCCGTCCTACTGTGCTTCTGGCAGGGACCGTTACGAAACACCCACCCCTCATTAGAAACACAGACATGGACCAGCGAACATCTATAGGGAGCTCCAATAAAGGGGCTATTTTTAAAGACCACATTAATCTTTAGCACCATGTAAAAGAAACACCATATATTACTCATAATTGCCTACAATTTTTTTCATTTATCCTCAATGTCTCCTTTAAACTTAAATTTTGGGAAAACAGTAAAAAATAAATAATGGAAAGATATTGAAAAAAAAGTCTTTATTTATGGGGAACAATCTAAAAAACAACTGAAGAAGTGTTTGCAAGGTGAGGAGACATAGGATAAATGAAAAAAAAAAACTTATTTTGTAGGCAATTATAAAATGTTGCTTTTACATGGTGCTAAAAATTATTATCTTTAAAAATAGCCCCTTTAGAGCTCCCTATAGATGTTCCCTATGTTTCCAATGAGGGGTGGGCTTGTCCTAGCGATCCCTGCCAGAAGCACAGTAGGAGGGGGACAGCCAATCACAGCCCTGCAGTCACACAAGGACAGACAGGCTTCAGTTCCCTATTAGGTCCTGCTAGCTGCTAATTGGTTTCTGACCAGGCATTATGCTGCCCCTGGTGTAGGCACCACTACCCACGTGATCTACTTAATTACCTGCCCCTGTGGGCTCTCCTATGTGGCTAAAACAGATTTAATGTTGCGACTTCTTATTGATGCCCACAGGTCAGCTATTAACACTGCTTTCCGTGACCAAAAAACTACGAAACCTGTAGCCAAACATTTTTTGGAGGTTGGACACCGATTACCCTCTTTTAGATTCATAGCGATAGATCACATACCAATGCCTAGAAGGGGCGGGGATAGATCCCGACTCCTACTACAACGCGAAACATTTTGGATTAAGACCCTTGATACTGTTTCACCTAAGGGTCTCAATGAGTATTGTTCCTTTGGATGTTTCATCGCTACACAATAATTGATCCTATGGTGTAAATACTTTACCCTTTTTTTTTTTTTAACTGTTTTTATGATGCACTGAACTGGTTAAATTAATAGGATGTCACTAATTGGGCGTGACTTTACTTGTTATATAGCGTATAATCTTATTGATTCTTGTAACGAGTTATTGCACCTAGACAAAGGTCCAAGACCGTGGACCGAAACGTTGGTGCTTTTATCATGTGTAATTATTAAATACATTTTGTAATACTTGGAATCGGTGTGCGTGTTGCTACAGCTTCTTTATATATACATATACATATTAGAATATGTGTAACTTTTTCCTATTCCAGTTAAATAGAATGGTTCACCTTTTTGTAAGCTTTAATTATGTTCTAGAATGGCTAATTCTAAGCAACTTTTCAGTTGGTCTTCGTTATTTGTCTTTTTTCATCTGACTCTTTCCCAATTTTCAAATAGGGGTCACAGACTCCATCTAAAAAAAAACAACTAAATGCTCTGTAAAGCTACAAATGTATTCTTATTCCTACTCCTCATTCTATTCAGGCCTCTCCTCACATTCCAGTCTTTTATTCAAATCAATGCATGGTTGCTAGGGTAATTTGGACTCTAGCAATAAGATTGCTGAAATAGCAAACTGGAGAGCTGCTGAATAAAAAGCTAAATAACTCAAAAACCACAAATAATTAAAAAAAAAAAAGAAATCCAATTGCAAATTGTCTTAGAATATCACTCTCTACATCATACTAAAAGTTAAATTAAAGATGAACAACCCCTTTAATAAGGCATACCTCCCAACTGTCCCTTTTTCAGAGGGACAGTCCCTCTTTTGACAGCTCAACCTGCAGTCCCTCATTTGTACTGGAAAGTCCTTATTTACTCTGCACTGAACAGCCAGAAAAAGAAACAAGGTTTCTAGCTTAATAGGCTTTTGGCAGAGAGCCCAGAACAGGTAACCTGCACATAAGATACTTTGCAACACTTTTGGGATAAAAAAAAAAGTAATTGTAACAGCAGAAATAATTTTCGTCCCACTTTTTACTTCCAAAATGTTGGGAGGTATGATAAGGTTCCTCGTATGCCCAACTTGTGCCCTATACTGTGCTGGCTGCAGCTAGGGTTGCCACCTTTTCTTGAAAAAAATTCCGGCCTTCCTATATATATTTTTCCTATTAATAACATTGGGATCAACCATCAAAAATACCGACCAGGTGGCAACCTGCAGCCATCCATCATACTCAATCTAATCGATATAAGAACCCTGGGATGGATTTTAAAGGGACACAATGACAATGGAATGTGATAGTAATGGCTGGTTACCCGCTGGCAGTCAGAACAGCTCACACAGGGAACATCCCACCATCAGAGGAGCAGCCAGAGAATCTGAAACCAGCGGACTACCGATCATTTCCTGTTGCTCTAGGCTGTCACCCTTCCAGGCGGAACTCCGTCACTGCTACGGCGCTAGGCGGGGCGGGGGTGTCACGTGACACATATTGCCTTTGTGATGTCACCTCGCAAGGCCCGCGCATGCGCCTTGAGGCTGTCAGCGGGAGGCGGTGTGAGAGGCCGGTTTTTCCCAGAGTGCTCCGCGGAGCTTACCGGACCCCGGGTGGAAGTTAGTAATAAAAAATGGCGAATACCAGGCCTGCGCTTGTGCTCATTTTATAGAAGGGACGGGGGCGGGCTCCCCTCTGGGGGGCCGAAAGTTACTGGCCGCTCCATCTCCCTCTGCTGACGGCTTCTCACCTGACTGGCACCGGGGAGACTTTCTCCGCATACGGGACGCGTGTCTTCTTCTGGTAGAGTTCTAGTGAGGGGCTTTGTTAGAGGGTGGGATGGAGGATCTCCCGGCGGCTGGAGGAATGGCCGCCTCTTCGCGTTTGCAGGCCGTGGGTCCGGCCCAGTCCCAGGGAGCCC
Organism: Xenopus borealis; assembly: GCA_024363595.1. Taxonomy (NCBI): domain Eukaryota; kingdom Metazoa; phylum Chordata; class Amphibia; order Anura; family Pipidae; genus Xenopus; species Xenopus borealis. The sequence goes on along the minus strand of CM044445.1, from coordinate 98,885,942 downwards.
CGTGTGAGTCTGCCTGTGAGCTGCTGACCAGCCGCCCCCCTCAGTACACTATCCCGGGGATCCTGCACTACATCCAGCACGAGTGGGCCCGCTTCGAGATGGAGAGAGCGCATTGGGAGGTGGAGAAGGCAGAGCTACAGGTAAGAGAAGAAATAGGGGACGGGGTGAGACCCCACGGGGATGCAAGTGCGGCGCCCCCTAGAGACTTGCACCTAATCTATTCCTCGCCTCATTCACTGCACTTCAGCTACAACTCTCCGCTTCCCTCGGCCGATTTCAGCTGTAGCTGCAGGCAGTTGTGTCCGACACAGGTGGAAGTGCCCGAGGGGAATGCGGGGACAGGAAGCTGTGCCTCGTCTGGTCACTTTCACGTCGCCATCTTGGCAGGGCCGATTTTATGGTAGGACAGAGAGGACACTTGCTCTTATCTATCTGCCCCTTCAGTCTCTCTCTCTCTGTCCCTTCAGTCTCTCTCTCTCTGTCCCTTCAGTCTCTC
>CM044445.1:98772589-98785224 GCA_024363595.1 Xenopus borealis | reverse complement strand
GGGAGGAAAATTTTTGAAAAATTATGGGGGTCCCACTAGTTGGCTCTTTGCCCAGGGTCCACTAAGGCCTTAAAACGGCCCTGACCGCTGGGCGTACATATGTACAATTAAGGTGTAAGTACTGCTAATGTACTGTTGCCCTCTGGCACCATTGAGCTTTTATTGTTTGTCTTAAGCCGGTTTAGGCAGCCGATTCCAAACCATCCCCTTTGCCCAAAATTTAGCCCTCCCAATGAATGGATATCTGCCTTTAGCCAAGCAGAGGGGGATTCTATCCGGAAATGCTATAAGCATGCTGCCTTTCAAACCGCTACAAAAGCTTCCTGAAAAAAAGCACTATGGAACCAACCCCTTCACCCACAGCACATTTCCCTCCCGGTTAATGGTATCAGCACCTTATTACTAATTCCATTAAGGCACCCTGCTTAACCAAGAAAGCATGCAAACTTTTTAATTGGTTAGGTAGGGTGCCGTAACAGACTTAGTTTAAGGGGCTGAGACCACTAACCCGGAGGGCAATGTGCTGTGGGTGAAGGGGCTGGTTCCACAGTGTTTTTTTTCCCGGAAGCTTTTATAGCAGTTTGAATGGCAGCACATTTAGCATATACGGAGAGAATCCACCTCCGCTTGGCTAAAGGCAGATATCCATTAATTGGGAGGGCCATATTGTGGGCACAAGGGTAGGTTTGGAATATGCTGCCTAAACCAGCTTTAGACGATCAATAATAGCTCAATAGTGCCAGAGAGCAGAGCTAGTCGATCTCATATTAATAAATTAGCAGTACTTACGACTTAATTGTACATATGCACACCCAGCTGTGTGCATCTAGAAACTAACTGATCAGTTTGGCTCTATCAACCCTTGGATGAGGGGCACTTTTTTGTGGGCAAGTGGGATTGTAACTCCAGGAGTTTAAGTCAAATAATTGCTCCTGCTTTGTTACCATCCTTTTACTGGGCTATGCCTGCGGCTGGAACACAGCACATCAGGCTTGTGGGTTATTTTCCCAGTTAATGCACAAATATATAGAAGTGGTCCAGTAGCTGAGCTCACCCGACTCTGCGTGTCTCCTCCCGTGCTGCTGATACGTAGTGCCAGCCGCTACGTCGGTTCTGTGTAATATACTCCGTACTCCCGTATCTTCGGCGCTAATCATGGAGAGTCATCACGATTACTTCATTCACAATTCCGTGGCTTTATTAAAGGCACATACTTAGTGTTAAACAGTGGGTAAAACTGCACAAAAACTGACGCGTTTCTTGCCGTCCACGCGGCACTTCCTCAGAGTCTGAGTCAGAGTCAGAGACTCTGAGGAAGTGCCGCGTGGACGGCAAGAAAGCGTCAGTTTTTGTGCAGTTTTACCCACTGTTTAACACTAAGTATGTGCCTTTAATAAAGCCACGGAATTGTGAATGAAGTAAGCGTGATGACTCTCCATGATTAGCGCAGAAGATACGGGAGTACGGAGTATATTTTCCCAGTTAACATACTGCTGCCTATATGTACTACCAACCCACTACCCCTTGTCAATCCATCTCCTTGGTCTTAAGCAAGTTTTAAAGGAAAATCCCCCTCCCCTGTGTTGCCCCTCCTCCCCCCGGCCTACCTCCCCCCCACCAGGCAAATGCCCAAAAGTTGCTACTTACCCCTCGGCGCAGGTCCTGCCCACTGAGTTCACAGGCGCCGTCTCCTCCCAAGCGGCCTTCTTCCTGGATCCATCTGCATCTTCTGGTACATGTGCAGTAGGAGGCATTTGCCGATTTAGCTGTACTGCGCATGTGCCGAAAGTCACAAAGTTTCCTCTACGTGACAGTCGCCGCATGTGCAGTAGGTGGGGATTTTAGCACCGAAGAGTTGACTTCTCATTTAATTGGCTACAGTGGACCTTTTTATATTATATTCAGCAATACAATTATGTTTTAATTGTGATATATGAGCTTTTGGACACATTTAGTTGGGAGGGTGCAAACACATGGGTCAGTTCTTTTTCTTTCTCTGGCCAGTAAATTCTATCTGCAAACTTTGGGGATAATTTTTTTTATAATATATAATACAGTATATAATCCCCATCGTTGATTGGGTTGTATCACTAAGGCATTGCATCAATAGAAATATTGAATCCCTATCAGCCACCCCTACATAATATCTTATATATTTGTTGCACCTTTACTACAGCAACCAACCACCTCTAAAAAATCCCCCTATCAGAGCCTTTCTCAAAATGCATCATATAACACCTAAGCAATTAAAATCACTGGCATGTCTCCCAAGTACCTGTGTAGGGCTGATCCACAAATGCTGGAAACAGCTGCATAAATCACGTCTCCATAGACTGGCAACTGTTGTTCAGCGCATCCAGGGGGACAAAGGACCTGAATCAACTCTTTCTTTAGATCCAGTGCTCTCATAGAGCAGGTGACAGGAACAGAAGCTGAAAGGGGCCCAGACACGTTATTCATTTAATGGCAATGACAAATAAGCTAGTTTAAACCAACTACATGTATGGGCATTAACACTATAGGGTTCAAAGTGGGACAAAGTGCAAAGCCAAAATAAACTGGTGAACATTTCCATATGTATTAACCACAATGTGCATTATTCCAAAATCATTGCAAGTTTACATTTTATAGAAGAAAATCATCTGACAAAGGAAGTGGATTCCCCCTGAAACATTTAACTGCTCCACAAACCAATCCGTGGCTTAAAAAACTGAATGTGAGTGCTGTTTTTGTTGCAATGCAAGATAATGTGTTGAGCCTGCCAGGTATGGGTAAAATGTGGGCAAGCCATGGGCATCCACTTGTACTGCCCTTACTAGTGTCCTGTGCTATGGACAATTTGTTTCCAAGGTACAGCAGGAGCCCTTTGCCCCTAGTGCACCACACACTGCACCTAATGCTCTAATGTATGCTCACATACCAGGGAGCAGTGCACCCATTTACAGGTAGGTACAAGTGCTCACTAAATAACATTTTAACGGGTGCAAATTTGCATCCATCAATGTGTCCAAAACTCTAACCTGCAATTAGAGAATTAACCACTATAATTGGGAATTAAAGTGAAATGTAATTTCAAATGGAGGCAGTGTCGGACTGGCCCACCAGAATACCAGGAAAACTCCCAGTGGGCCAAGGTGTCTGTGGACCCTCATTCTGCTAAACTTTTGGCCTATTTCATGGCCATTCCCTATTTCTATGAGAACAAAGAGGCTAAATAGATGGAATAATTGATTATAGTATGTAAAGCATACAAACTAGGAGAATAGAGGTTGATTGAGGAGATGAAGAATATTAGTACTGAGAGTGGCCCCTGGTCTACAGTTTGTGGGTGGGCCCCTGGTCTAAGGTTTTTGGGTGGGCCCCTTGTGTCCCAGTCTGACACTGAATGGAGGATAAATCAACTAAAGTTAGGGGTATCTTGTGCTTTTTTATATCAGGAAATAGGGTGCAAGAAGTTAAAGACGATTTATGAAACATGCTTTATAACCTTTGCTTTGCAACATTCCTCCTCCTGTAATTGCAGCTGTACTGGGAGTTGGTCCCATTGTGTCAATACAAAAGGTGCCCATACATGGGAGATAAAGCTGCCGATATCGGTTGTTTAGACCAATTTGACAGCTTACCTGACACTGTATGGGGGCTTCTGACGGGTCTTCCCAATAGATATCTAGATATCGATCAAGAAGGTTTGATTTTATCCAGACTGACCCGTTGCCCATTGCCCTCTTTGTAATCCAATCATTTGGCCAAAGGGCTGAACGTTCACATTACCCCGATATAGCCCTGCAAAAGCTTGGCGCAAAGCTGGGGGGGCACAGTACCTGCTCTGTCACCTACCCCATGTCTGGTCCGCTCTCCCTGTCTTGTTCTTTCGCTTGTGTGCATGACTGCCATCGTCGCCTCATGCTTGCAAGGTTGCCTAGGGCTGCTGGCCGGTGTGGCCCGGCTCTGGCACCCAGCATCAGTAGGCAAACTTGTGCACAATTCAGCAGAAAAGGATGAAGTGGCACTTAGCACAAATGTATCTGTTTAGGAGCAAGTACCTTAGCTGGCATCAGTATGTGGACCATTCACATCCATTTTAGCACAACTGCGGCTAGGTGTGTTAATGACCCTTGGTTTATTCCAGTTTTTACATCATTAACCTAACAGGGGTACATAGTGACAAGTGGGAGAGGTTTCATTTCTAGGGCGGCTACATGGGAAAACATAAGAAACTAAAAAAAAAAGAGACACTTTCATTTAAAATCTTATAGTTTAGAAAAATAGTAAGAAATATGCAGTCAACTATTAAAAAGCAAAATATTTCATGATTGTGTTTACTTTTGTTGCGTAATTGTATTGCATTGTTGTTATTTGTCACATTGTATATTCTCAAATGCCAAAAAATATGAAGAAAAACATTTTTTGGCATCCCCCATAAGAAGACCATTGACATTCTATAGGAACAGGCAGTGAAATGGCAGATGTGGTTCAGTGTGGATAAATGTGCACTTGGGCATGTGGGCCATTAGGATTCAAATTTAGACTTATACTGAAGCCATTCAGCAGAGATTAAATTATTTAGGGATACAAACAAATAACAGGGTTGGTTTCAGAGCTCAGTGGCAGGAATTGGCTAAAACGTCTACAAGAACAGTGAGGCTGCAATATTTTTTCCATTTTCTCTAGTAAAAGCACAACAGGATCCAAGAAATTACATACGCTTGAATGAAAACATAATTTAAAGGCTCTGCACCAGAGAAAAATTATTGTGTTGTGTCATAAAAAAATTAGCTCAACTGTGTACTTAGCCACACAAAGTATCTGTAATGCTGCAGAAATAAATATCAGGACTGACAGATTAAATTGACTCAAATAAATCAGTGTGTAATGGAGGGCAGGGTGAGGGATTTATTTTATACAGGTATGGGATCTGTTGTGCACAATGCTAGGGACTGGGGGGGTTTCTTGAAAAGAGGTCTTTCTGTTATTTGGATCTACATACTTTGTCTATTAAAAAATAATTTAAACATGAAATAAACCCAAAAGGACTGTTTTACCTCTAATAAGGTTATATCTCAGTTGGGATCAAGTACAAGGAACTGCATTACAGAGAAAACATACAAGGAAAATATTATTTGATTTGAGTCTATGGTAGGGTCTATGACCTTCCGGTAATCTGGAGCTTTCTAGATAATGGGTTTCCATCCAGATCTATAATTTGCTGAATTTGCTAGTATCTGACATCATTTTATTTTATTTATTTAATTACAAAAAAACTCAGTAATAAAATCTGCAGGGAGATTGTTTTCAAGTCTATCCAAAAAGTCAAGCCTGTATTATAGAAGACAATTTTGGCTTATTCTTCAAAGCATTATGGGAGCCAGCTGCGCATTACTTTAATGCAAATTTTATTGCCTGCTTTTACACCGGTCCTTTGTTGTGAAAAAATACACATAACATTTTTATGTATAGAGACCGCAGGTATGGGATCTATTCTCAGAATCCTTGGGGCCTGGGGTTTTAAGTTAAGGCTTTCATGCAGACAAAAAGCCACTACATTGGCTTGGGGACTGATACATTATAAGGTATGCTTTAGACCTATATAGTAATGAGCCCTGGAAGACAAGGGTTGTGTTCACTTCGAAAGGGAAACCAGCAGGAAGAGGTCTCTCCTGTTTGATCTAGGCGGTAGCCCAGATGTATAAAAGTAAAACACTGTAGTGAATACTACATTGTTTAAGGGCCCCAGCATTGCCAGCTTTCAGGACCCATGGGGAGCTCACAAACTCTAGGATATTGCATATTAATAGGGATGGGAAACGTAATAAAAGTAAATAACGGAAAAACTATTTGCAGTGCAAAAGTTATGCCTTCGTGAAAATTTAGTATAGCTTTTGCCACCCGAAAAATTGTTTAGCGACCACTTCCAACAGTGGAAGAAAGTTTGCAAATTTTATAGTTTGCACCAATGCTCTGTGAATGTAATAAAACTTTTTACTGAAAAAGTTGTTATGTTTGCTGCCAAAGATTGCGACACCTTCAAGCAGAGTCTTTCACGCGGGTCCATTTCCCGGGACCCGAACCCGACCAACATCCGCAACCCGAAATCCGCACCCCCACCTGGACCCGCCACCCAACCCTGACCCTCAAGCACCCCATCCGCAACCCGGACCCCCCACCCACAGACAGTCCAAGAACCAGGAAGCGCTGCCACTTCAAACCGGAAGTGACATCACCGGAAGCAGGCGCAACCAGAAAAAAGGTGGAAAATCGTCATCGATAAGACCAGCGACCTGCAATCCCGCAGTACCGCCAACCCGCACCTGTACCTGGAACTTCCACTCCAAACCCAAACGGTACCGCAGCTCCCCGCTACACATCTTTACCTTTCAAGCACTTCCTAAAAGTTCGCCATTAAAATGTGCAATGCAATAATGCTTTAAGGAAGAATATTACATTGCAAAATGCTAATTTTTATTCTTATCAGTGCAAATTGTTTTTCTCTTTGAGACTTTTATTAGTCACCTATAATTGTATTTACCTTGCTGTTACATTTAGATGTCAGTGTGTATTTATAGGGGTCACCTCTGAGTTAACTTTAAGTATGATGTAGAGAGTGATATTCTGAGACAATTTCAACTAGTTTTAATTTTTTTTATTATTTGTGGTTTTTCAGTTAATTAGCTTTTTTTCAGCAGCTCTTCAGTTTGCCACTTCAGCAATCTGGTTGCTCGGGTCCAATTTCCCCTAGCAGCCATACATGGATTTGAATAAGAGACTGGAATGTGAATAGGAGAGGATCTGAATTGAAAGAGGAGTAAACAGCAGCAATAACAACTACATTTGTAGTCTTGCAGAGCATTTGTTTTTTAGATGGGTTTCTGCAACCCCTCTTTGTAAACTGGAAAGAGTCAGAAGAGGAAGGCAAATAATCCAAAAACTATAAATAGTAAATGTTTGTTGTACAATGCCTTGGAATATGTGCTTTAAAGGGGACCTGTCACCAAAAATAAATGATTACAAATCTTATTTTATCATGTTATTCAAGCAATTTGAACTTAAAGTGCACTGTAAAAAATATTTGAATCTTGTTTCCTTCCATCTGGGAATTTATAATTACAGCAAGCAGGCAGGAGCCATTTTGTGGACACTTATTAAGGCAAGCCTTGCATCTTCTCAAAATCTTGTTTGTGCACCAGAATAGAATCCCTGATGTCCATCCCCATGCCCTGGATACACAATGCAATAATTAAGAGAAAAGGGGGAATGAGGGAGAGCAGTGATATCTAGGAAGTGCTCAATAGAAAGTGAAAGTAATTGCTTGCCCCTCCTCTACGCCTAAGGCATAGAGGAGGGGCAGGCAATATTTGATTGACAGCTGAGATTTTTGAATGATTTTACTACAGCTATGAATGCTTAAATAAAAAAAATAATTTAAATTTCATGTTTAATTTGAAAAGGACTTTTAGTATACAGAGTTTTATATTTAGGTGACAGGTCCACTTTAAAAATAAGGTTCAGATAAGAAATACCGCTCAGACTCAGACTTTATAAATAAGCATTAATAATTATAATAACATATCTCTTGTTTTAAAAGAGCCTTAAATTGATTTTTTGCTATGGAGAGAAACAACAGCTAGTTATGTTACTGGTGCTCCCATTAGCTACAGAAAGACATCTTGATGCTTTTATCCCATAGACTGAGGAGGGAGAAACTATTTAGGTGGGCACTGTAATATAACTGCTTAGAAATTAACTGTATGCACATGGTTTATTGAAAGAAGCGATAGGAAAGGGCCTAAGGGTTTTCACTTCATTGGGCATAATCCAACACCAGGGCTTCATTTGTTGGGGCATCACTGAGTTTTGTTGGTGGGGCAAAAATAGATTGGATGCTTTATTTGCAATATTGCAGTAACGGATCCCTGGAGTAATCTGATCAATCATTTTAGGCAAAGAAATTTTTTTTTATACTACAGGTAGTAAACTGGAGGTTTTTGTATGGTTTCTTCTAGATCAGGGGTGTCCAACCACCGGCCCAAGGGCCACATGGACATGGACATGAATGCGGCCCAGCTTGAAATGCTTGGTTTGCGAGGAAAAGAGATGTTGCAAAGGATATAGGAGTAGGCAGGAGGGCGGACTCTGCCCATTGCCCAGTTAGTAGTAGTAATACTAATATAATAATAAGTCTATTTAATATCCAGGTGTCCTATATATCAGTGTAAATCTCCATCTGGTTATCCAACTGGTATTGAAGTTCTTTTCTATGTCTTGATTTTACAAATCAAAAGTGTTTGTGTATTTCATGTGTTGGCCCCAGACAACTTTTCTTTTTCCAATGTAGCCCAGGGAAGCCAAAAGGTTGGACACCCCTGTTCTAGATCAAGATGAAGATGGTGTAGGAATGGTTGAACCTTTGGACTTTTGTGTCTGAAAGAATCAAAGTTGCTGCATGCTGAAATTCTTTGGAATTGGTTGGATCCCCAATCTAATTTATGAGCTCATTACATTGCTGTTAATGGATTTCTGTAGCAATTTTTCTTCTTCTTCTGTACATACACAAACAACAGAAAATGAGAAACAAAAAAAAAACCAAAAGTATCTTAGTATCTATTCTGGGCTCTCTGCCAAAAGCCAATTAAGTTAGAAACTTTGTATATTTTTCTGGCTGTTCAGTGCAGGAGATCAGAGAAAGTTGGACAATCCGGGACTGCTGGTTGAGCTGTCAAAATTTGGACTTTCCCTACGAAAAACAGGACAGTTGGGAGGTATGCATACCTGTAATAATTATAATAATATCCAAATTTAGTGCTGAGTATGTGGCTGCCTACAGATCTGGGGCCCAAAGGGGTGCATGTATAAGACAGACTTTTATTACATTCCCCCTTAATTGTTTTTACCTTGCTGTTACATTTAGATGTCAATGTGTATTTAAAGGGGTGTTCACCTTTAAATTCACTTTTAGTATGATGTGGAGCAGGGGTTCCCAACCACCACTGACAGTCCTGAACTTGGCTTGCTGAGTCTAGCCTGCAATCAATGAGGTGCATTGAATTAGATGGCAGTGCATTGAATTGGACACTGCTGCTAAGAATTGGACACTGGCATGCCGAATGGGACGCCGACCCCCTCCTGAACCCACTGACCCCACCTCGACCCCCAACCCCACCTCGACTGCCCGACCCCACACCTACCCCGGTCGTTGCAAAAAGTTTTGCCTCGACACCGGTCCCCGGGCCATGGTTGCTGACCTTGCAACCATTCACTGATTTGAATTAGAGACTGATATATATATATATATATGTATATATACAGTATATATAGGAATGGGGCTATACAGAAAGATGTGTACTAAAAAGTAGCAATCGCAATGCATTTGTATCCTTACAGAGCATTTATATTTTTTAGAGGGGGTAAGAGACCCCCATTTGAAGGCTGGAAAGAGTCAGAAGAAGAGGGCAAATCTTTAGAAATTTATAAAAAAAATAAACAAGAAGACCAATTAGAAATTTTCTCTAAACTGGCCATTCTATACATACTAAAAGTTAACTTAAAGTAGAACCCCCCATTTAACTGTTTCTTGCCCCCTGCCTGTCCTGCAGGACAAATCTCTTCTCTCTTTCTCTTTTGTGTCTCACCCTTGTGTGATAACTTTGCTGCTCTCTTCAATTGTTTGATCTCTGAAGTGGAATACGTTCCGAGGCCTCAAAATGGAGTGGGTGAAGACAATTGCTAGTAGGGATTCCCTGCTTTACATCAGGCAAACAACTAAAGGTCTCTATTGAGTATACTTCTTAAAGGAGAAGGAAAGTCATTTTTACTAGGGATGCAAAAGTTAGCACCCCCAAGTGATTGCATTTACTTACCTGACAGCCCGGCCCAGTGCTGAAAAATGGCACCAGTCTGGGTGTTATTCCAGTGAGCACCACGGCGCGATTGACTTCCTTCTTCTTCTTCTTTTTTCAAATTTCCTGTGGCAGAAGCATGCACAGTAGAATGAAATAGCCACATTTATCTTCAAATTTTGGCTTTTCACTTTACTGCACATGCACAGTCACAAGAAGAGAGAAGAAGTAGGAAGAAGATCACTCCGTAGTGTTCTCTGGAATAACCCCGGCCTGTGCAGTTTTCTCCTGATAGGAGCACTGGACCAGGGTGTCAGGTAAGTAAATGAGATCACATGTGGGTGCCTAACTTTTGGCAACCCCAAGCACGAAAAGACTTTCCTTCTCCTTTAAGCATCATTTGAGACACAAAGGAAGTTAGACGTCTGTCTTCTTATATAGGTAAATGTGGGCAGCATTCCAACATCTACTGCATATCAATGACTCAGGCCTGGAATTTCAGGTGGATATAGCATCAAAAATCTTTTGTTAGGAAAAAAAGAATAAATCTCAGGAAAGTGGGTTCTGGGAGGAAACAAATGGTGTCAGTATGATTTTCAATTTGTATGCCATAGTTTATCTTACTGTAGAATTGTACACAGTGCCAAAATATATTGGCAATTACTTTAAAATATGTTTGCTAAGGAAACATTTTCCAATAGGACGTTTCATCTGATGTGTAAGCAATTCTCTCTTGACATGGGTGATCCCCATTCTGCGCAGAGAAGGAGGTAAAGACTGAGTCTCTGTGTGAGGGTTCAGTTTGTATTTTTCCTTGGTCTAAGTCTCACTGCCTGAGGGCTTACATAATCTGGCTCCTGCAGTGATTTATATTTTCTTCAAGGAAGGAAGCAGCAGACAGAGAAATAACACTAGACTGTTTTCTATTTTTGAGCATTCCTCAATCTCCATGGAAAAAAAAAGGTTGGAGATAAAGTTACCTCTTATTCTGAATTGAGTTGGGGAGAGGGGTTGTTAAAGAAACCCTACTAGCCGCACACAATCCAGCGATTTTACTGCCAAAAATATACATACGAAATATATTTTTTGAATAATTTTTACTCTTGGGAACAAAAAAAAATGACCCTGGGAGAGTTTCTTGTCACAGTTGAAATATCCTATAGAACATCTGCAATGTCCATTTCATTGTTAGAATTTGCCTATACGGCATTTCTAGTTTTAAAGTAAATGTGGCAGTAAATTTGCAGAAATGTGTTAAAAAAAAAGGGGGTGGGAAAGGGGATATAGGGAAGCAGTAAAAGTGGAAACAGTTTGTGGGCTGATTAACTTATTTATAGTTTCATTTATTACAAAATGAAGAAGAGGTGTCCCTGTTTGTTCTCACTGGCAATGCAGAACACAGAAAAGTATGGTAACTCTATCTAATTATTGTACTACACTATTGGTGCACGGTGCACACTGGAATTAACTCCTGCCATGAAGAGCTGTTACTTCTAAAGGTGGCCATAGACAGGGAGATCCACTCGTTTAGCGATATCGCCAAACAAGCGAATCTCTCCCCGATATGCCCACATTGAAGTGGGCGATATCTGTCTGATCCGATCTTATCCTAGGGCTCAATGATCGGATCAGAATGGAGACGATAAGGGCAGTTGGATCGCAGAACCGCATACACGCAGGGATGCGCCCACAATCTGACTAGGTTTTTAACCTGCCTGATCGAGATCTGGCCGAATTTTGGCCAGATATCGATCGGGAAGCCCATCGGATGGCCCTACACATGGGCCAGTAAGCTGCCGACTCTGCCAGTCTGTCGGCAGCTTTTATCAGCCTATGTACGGGGCCTTAAGAGTATTGCGCATACTGTATATAGACAACTGAAATACCCTTGTGCACAGTGGTGTAACCATACCTCCCAACCTCCCAAATTTGTTAGGTTATGAAAGTTTAAACAGATTTCTGTGGTTTGTATGTGTCATCACAGTTTGGCTAATTGCCCTTTAAGCTGCAAGTCACAGTTTCCCCAAGAGACCTGCTTATGTTAAATTGTTCTCTCTACCAAAAGCCAGTTAAGTTTTAGAAACTTTGTATGTTTTTCGGGCTGCGGGGTGGGCCCAGAAGGTATATAATTTTAATAAATACTCGTCAACCTCTAGACATTTTGGAGGCCTTCAAAATAATTTGCTGTGGGGCCCAACTGCTTGTGCACCTAGCTATCACACTTGTTTCGTACATATTATCTATGCCATTGGTGCACTAAATTGCCTAACAAAATGGCATCTTCAACTTGAATGGGATTTAACAATGTAAATTCTCATTTCGTAGGGTACAGCTATGATGCTGCAATTCTGCTGTGTTGTGGATAAAACACGTAGATATTTGAGACAATATTTTGTACCTTGCACTGCCTTAGTAAGTGAGACCTAAGGACCTTATCCAAGGCTGACTTGTAGTGTGTACAGGCCACAGGAAGGTTCAGGTTGGGCTCTTCTGCCTGCCCTGTCAGCTTCTGGCTTCCTGTTTTATAGACTAGCGCCTGCCCCTCCGCTTTTGTGGCATCATTGCCGGTGCGGCTTCTATTAATGGAGGGGGGAGACGGGTCTTGGTAGGGTACAGGTTGAGGTTTTCTCGACCCGCATATCACTACTGCCTTATATAGATTAAAGGGGTTGTAAACCCAACCGTAGTGCCGCCTCCAGGCCCGGATTTTTGGAGAGGCCACCTAGGCCAGGGTCTAGGGTGGCAGGATTTTGGGGGCGGCATGGTGCCCAACCACACCCACATTGGTTCAGAAATGTAAAT
>CM044445.1:98760835-98771092 GCA_024363595.1 Xenopus borealis | reverse complement strand
TACCATCAAGGGAGGGGTTGAATTCTACTTTAAAGCTTCCATCTCCAATTGGAGGAACAAAGAACAGGGAGCCAGATTGATACAGATTAGCTGGGATTCTCATTGGAGGATCTTTTTGCATTTTAATGTAGCTGCTGGCTGTGGGGATTTGGGGAAAAGTTTCATTCTGCAATATTGCTTTAAGAATACAGCCCTGATGTTGGTGGACTACAGCTCCCAGCATGCATCAACCTTCAGTATATGTTACATTATTCTGGGATTTGAAGTCCAGCAACAACTGAGTAAAGTTTGGTTGATCAGTGCCATGCAGCAGGGTTTACTACCCCTTTAACCAAATCAGACAGAAGACAAGTAATGGATGTTCACTGACATATTGATGGTGTGCCTCTAAACGGATACAGTTAGCACCATGCATAAGTTTTATCATTTGTAGCTGTATACTTTGACAGTAAAACCTATTTTTGTCTTAATCGGTTTATACAGTATACACTGATACAGCTTATTATGGTGGAATGCAGTGTTTATTCATCAATAACCCCTTGTCCCCCTCCGAATGTACAATGGGACATTATTTATTGATCACAAAATTCACTCACATTCTCCAGGTGCAATGGTTGCTGCTAGCTGCACACAGATGCCTATAAAATAAAGAGAAAAATTATTCTTCGTTTCACTAGATGTTCGGTTTTAAATCTGGTGCAAGGTCCAGAGTGCAGGTATGACACGAGACCCAAGGCATAGACATTAAGGGGAACAATCTTGTGCTTCTTTGTGCTTCAGTTCTTGTGTTTGGGACACGTATTAATGAGGCTGAGTGAGCCATATCTGCATATAGGCATAAATGTACTTACATGAAACTGCCAGCGTGTACAGAATGAAATGCATCATTGTTGGAATGATGATCAAAATCTGCAAATAAAAAAAGCACTTAATGAACCTTAAGGTAATGTTTCCTTAATGGGCACCAATCACTCAAAATGTGTTTTCCTTACCAGAGGAGCAGACTATTAGAGCCCTGCATTCTGGTTGGGGGAACAATTTTTTTTCCTGACAAAAAAAGCTCCCCCAAGCACTAGGCCACCCTTACTAAGAGCAACATTGAGGTATGATGAGCCATTTGTAGTAGTGAATGTCAGCCTTTGAGTTTCTCCTAAGTCCCAGTTCAGTGTAAGCAGGAACATAGGAACTGGGTTCAGGCAGTGATGTGGGGTAATAGGATACCAATGGTTATAACTTTCAAGGTCATGTATGTGTTATTTATATATCTTGTGTATCATTGCCTTAAAAACATCAGCATTATAGTCAGTCTATGTGCAATCATCCTGTACAGACATTTTCTCCTTTTTGTCAGTGTGTGTAAGATTTAAAAGGTTAAAAGGTTTAATCAGTAATGAGATTATCACCTCAGATTCAGACAGTGATCTCCTGCATTGTTCATACCTGTAATCTCCCCTGCATTGTTTACTCCTGTGACCTCTTTTGTTCACACCATAATGTCCTGTACTGTTCCCACGTCAGGCCCAGACTGAAAATGCTCATATTGTTCACCTGTTCACACCTCACACAAACTGCTAGAGGGGCACCAGCACTGTGTCACTGTATGTATCACAGTATGAACTGTTCATCTTAAAGTGGCTCAAGTGGTTTTCCTGTTTTCTGCCTGCTCTATGCTCCCTCTGTGGACCATACTCTGCCTGCCCTATGCTCCCTGTGTGCCATACTTTACCTTCCCTATGCACCCTCTGTGTGCATTACTCTTCCTGCCCTATGCTCCCTGTGTGTGCAATACTCTGCCTTTCCTATGCTCCCGGTGTGTGCCCTACTCTGCCTTCCCTATTCTGTGTGTGTGTGTGTGCACCATACTCTGCCTGTCCTATTCTCCCTGTGTGTGCCATACTCTGCCTTCCCTATGCTCCCTGTGTGTGACATACACTGCCTGCCTTATGATCCCTGTGTGTGCCATACTCTGCCTTCCCTATGCTCCTTGTGTGTGCCCTACTCTGCTTTCCATTTTCTCCCTGTGTGTGTCATACTCTGTCTACCCTATGCTCCCTGTTTGAGGGCCATTCTCTGCCTGCCCTAGGCTCCCTGTGTGTGCCATACTCTGCCTACCCTATGCTCCCTGTGTGTGCCATACTCTGCCTGCCCTATGCTCTTTGTGTGCCCTACTCTGCCTTCCCTATGCTCCCTGTGTGTGCCATACTGTGCCTGCCCTATGTTCCTTGTGTGTGCCAAGCTCTGCCTGCCTTATGCTCCTTGTGTGTGCCAAACTCTGCCTGCCTTATGCTCCTTGTGTTTGCCAACCTCTGCTTGCCCTGTGTGTGTCCAGCGGTACACCTGGACACCGGTAAAAAAACCCAGTGGGCCCCGCAGGCCCAGACCCGCTCCCTGCCCTTGCTGCCCCCTCTGGCCCCAGTCATAGCAAAAGAAGGCATGTTTATGCATGGGCTAAAAGAGGGTTAAGGCTGCAGAGGGGGCTTGAGGGAGCTTTGCCTCAGGGTGGGGGGCCCTCAAACAGCAGCTTGGTGCGCCCTGGAGCCGCCAGTCTAACCCTGTGCTTTAATTTGCTTGCCCTATTCTACCCATGGGACATGAGCCTGGTAGCATTTTGAAATTGTTGTTAGGGGACCCTTAGGTGTTTAATCATGTGCTGGAGGGCACTGTGTTATCCACAGGGGAGGAGGCGGATTTAAAGGTATTTTTTAACATGATTTAAACTTTTCACATATAAGTGGAGTGATGTCCCTGCAGTGAGCACCAACCATTTGTTTTCTTTTAGTGTGCTGCAACAATTAATGTGGATATGGTCTTCAACGTTCTGTGGTAACATGGGTGTGGTTTAAAGTGGGTGTGGCTTAAAAATAGGGTGTAGTGAACACTGGCTTCCATTATCGGCCCTCCACCACGTAGGACAGAAAAATCTGGCCCTCGGTACCACAGAAGTTGGACAGCACTGGTCTAGTTATATTTGTACAGTATTTTGATGATTCTTTCTTAATAAAAAAATATACATACATTTCTCAACAAAAACTACAGACATGAGCTACACTTCCATTTCTCTGTTTTAGGATTTACAGACACAGAGCAGGAACATATTGTAGAGAATTAATGACCACAAAACAACCCAAAGAAACCCATATGTAAAAAGGGATATGATTATTCAAGGCAGAAGAAAAATATAATTATAAGAGGGCCAACACACAATCCCAATGTTCTGATGACCCTTTAGGCTAGTTAAAGCATAAAAGATATGTTGTTCACCCAATGGCAAAATTGCCTACTCACCCAACTCTACAAATTAACACATTTCTACCAAATTTATGTCCCCAATCTCTTCTAAAGTTTACAGACTATCCATGAAAGGGAAAAAGCAGATTTCTCTGTGGTGCTTGCTGGAAGAATCCTGGGCCGGGGCAGTTTTCTCCGGATAGATGCACTGGCCCGGGGTATGAGGTAAGTGAATGCAATCACTCAGGGATGCCTAAATTTTGGCACCTCTAAGTAAAAATGTATTTCCTTTAATTAGATAATGTAAAAATGTTTTAATTATTCCCTTTTTCTCTGTAATAATAAAACAGTACCTTGCACTTGATGATAACTTAGATGTAATGAATCCTTACTGGAGGCAAGTTAATCCTACTGGATTTTATTTATGTTTCAATGTTTTTTTATAGACTTAAGGTATGAATATCCAAATTATAGAAATACCCCTTATCTGAAAAACCCCTAGGTCCCAAGCATTGTGGATAACAGGTCCCATACCTGTACAAGTAAAACTAATCACTGATAAGTTGGTGTAATGTAGCAGCTATTGCAAATTGACATGACAATGGTCAATAGTAGTATTCAAGCTGCATTCAAAGTAGCAAATAGACTTTTACAATGGAAGCCCTTGCCTGTTTTCAT
The DNA here is from genome assembly GCA_024363595.1 of Xenopus borealis. Classification (NCBI taxonomy): domain Eukaryota; kingdom Metazoa; phylum Chordata; class Amphibia; order Anura; family Pipidae; genus Xenopus; species Xenopus borealis. The sequence goes on along the minus strand of CM044445.1, from coordinate 98,767,186 downwards.
TCAGTGGCATTATTAACTGAACTATGTTTCTTCATTGTCTAAGAAACAACATGGTCACCATCTAAATCCGTGGTTTACAAACTGTGGGGCAGGCCCATAGGTGGGTTCATAAACTTTGCTGGAGGTGAAGTCTGAAGTCCATTTAGGTCATTTTGATTAAATTCATATTTTGTGTCCTAGATTTTCCTTGAAGCCCACCCAAAAGGGCAGTTAGAGTAAGACTAGGGGTAAACACTGATTTGATGTTCTAATAGAGAAATGTTTTCATATATTTGTAACCTTGTTCAGACCTGTGGGGGCCCTGCTCAAATACTGGACTTCAAAGTGAGACTTGATAAGAAGACATGCAAAAACCACTGATCTATATCTCAAAGTCTTGTAGAACATAATCCCTTCACACATGCTAGACCTTCAATCAATGAAATACAGATCATATGAATGCTGACTTACATCCTACAGGGAGACTTCCGCTGCTGGAGTCAAATTAGAATACAAGAATTTTGACAGGGCCTCTCTTTCACATATATTTTCACCAGAAAACTCCAGGAAGATTTCTGGTGTAAATGTTTTTTACATTCATCAAAATGCTGAAAGATTTAGCCTTAACTCATGGGAAACAGCTCGCAAATATTGGAGTGGAATTAGCCCCATTCAACAAATCAAAATAAGAATCGTACTTCAAACCTCGAAAAAAAATGTACCCACCAACTAACACACCTAGCCAATACAAGCATGTCTATCTGATTTCCTTCCCTTACTAGACTTGATGACGCCATGAGTGTTTAGTAATGCCTTGTCCAAGCAATGAACAACCATGCTGTTCTAGTTGTTCTATTTGAGCCCCCAGAGGAATGGTGGACGAAATTACTGGATCAGGCCATTCCTAAACAAACAAACAAATGCCTTCCCATTAAATCGTAGAATATGGAAATCATAGGCAAACAGCAGAATACCTGCTAATCAGTGCTTTATTGTGCATCCACACGAAATGGCCCTTTTTCAAGTTATACTTCCCTTGACTATAAGTATAAACAGCCAACTGTATTCTCTTATTCTTGTTTAAAGAAACTAAAGAAAACCATCCTTACAAAGAATAATCCAAGTAAAAAAATAGTACAAGCAAAAAAATGAAAACGTTAAAGCAAGCGATACCTGCAAATGCAGCAAGTTATGGAAAATCATTAAAATAAAGCTGCTGTTGTTGGGTTATTCATAGCATAATACAAAGCAACAAAGTAGTGGATGCAGTTTCTTGCGCATATATAAAGATCCAAGTGGGGCAAATAGGATTAACTAGATATCGCATAGCAAGTTGAAGATTGTTGCCCAAGCACTGGGTCCAAAAATGACAAAAATGAAGGCAGTAGAGTCTTATCCAAACTGTACTATTATTTTACTTGGACTATTCTTTGTTAGGATGGTTTTCTTTAGTTTTTCACTCCAAATCTGTATTTCTATGGTAATTAATTGAAACCCTGTTTGGTGCCATGTTTTGCACAGGGTGGGAGAGTTCTTAAGAGTGACACTTCTGCCTTGAAGCACTTTGGCACTATATGCAAGAAATTAAAAAAAAAATGCATGGTTTTGCTGAAATGAATGCACGGATGACTGAAATTGCAAACTGTAGATCTGCTGAATTAAAAGCTAAATAACTCAAATATCACAAATAAAAAATGAAAACCAGATGCAGATAGTCTCAGAACACCACTCTCAACATCATACTAAAGTTCATTAAAGGTGAACAACTCCTTCAATGGAAGCATCTTTTAACTGGACAAGAGACGGCACTGGCTGGGCTTGCTATGTCCCTTTAATGAAGTACATCCACTGCCCTCTTGTGTCCAGGAAAGAGACACTCAAATATAATGCAAATACAAAAACTAAAATACAACTAATGTTGTCACTGGATTCTTGTCTCTGATAATGGGAGAAATCCCATTTTTTCCCATGACAGTATCACTTTAAGGATATGACCTGAAATGACTGGGTGGATCTATAAACAGCATGTCTCCAATACCACAGATAATAGAATATGGTCTGGCTATATTACAATCTATGGCTATGGCTAGGATACAATCAGCAATGGGATATTTCCAGCATTGCCTACCTGTGCCTATTTATGGGATATACCCACTAATGGAATCCAGTGCTGATACCGCCATGGGTGGAACAATCATGAAGGTCCTAGTGCGAAAAAAAGGCCAGCCCACTCCCTCGATTATTCCACCAAAACATCTTCACCACCATTAGATCGATGCTTCTGTTCCTCATTTGCACCCCTAGCAAACATATGAACATAATCCATAATGCACAAATAACAGCAAATGGTAGATCTTATAAAAATGTTGTCTGTTTTTCTTTTGAATTGTGCACAATAGCACTCACCGATGCTGGGAAACCCTGAATGTGGTTGTAATTCCAGGTTTCCTACTGGGTAGTGTTAATACCCATAACAGATTTGGGGCAATTGTAATGCCTCAAGGCAGAAATTACATTTAAATTTAAAATTTAAAGGAAATGCTGGCTCTCACTATGTTTGCACACAGTTGCATTTATTCTAAAGCATTGGATGTCTGAAACATGCACTTTGCATGATGATGTGTTCATAGTTGAGTTCTACTCCAACTGCATTTGTAAGTATATTTTTGGTTGCATGCTAGCCTTGTTTCAATATCTTTATGTGGCCTGGGAGCCTCAGATCAGATGTTGCAATTTAAACTTATTTTAGCAAATTTAAAACATTTGTCCATGACCAACTTTTGCAGCATATGCCGAAAAGTGACATTTTCCCCCAAGCCCTGGCCACTGATGAATACAATGTAGCATGCAAATCCCCTCAATCAAACTAATGTACAGAAATGATTATACTGCACGTCTACTTAGATCTTAAACATTGGCAGAGGGCTTTGAGAGGCTTGTTAAATTCAACTCAATTAGTGGCCTTAACTCCCAGCCTATGTTAATATAAAGACAGTCACTCTTTGCTTTTTCATACTGCAGTGTTCTGTGACCAGAACCTACAGTATTAGTCAGGGCTAGACCCACATGTGAACTCATTCATTTTTGATGTGCTCACTGTCCAACATATCTATGATGATACAAAAAACCCAGACAGTATTGAATTTATTCAATAAATCACATGTTGTTAGTCCTGGTGGTATACATACAAAAACATAAATAACATATGCACAGAATCAAGCAAGCAATAAACTATTTTTTATCAACTCACTGTCCAAAATAAACTGCTTCCCATGAGTCCCATTACAACCCACACAGATATGCCCTACATGTGCCCAACATTAACCAACACATAACTGCCCTGCATGTGCCCTATTTTCACCCTCACAACACTGCCCTACACCTGCTCTTAGAATAACCCAGAAATAACCCACCTAGCACTATTTATGAGTGCCCAATAACACTCCACACAACATTGCCCCATGTGTGCTCAGTAATTCCCCACACACCACTGCATGAGCACGTGCCCAGTAATAACCCATGCAACAATGCACTACATATGCCCATGTATTACCCTACACACCAATGCCCTACCTATATGGGGCATTGGCATGTGATACAACAAAAACATGTTTGCTGCTATATTAACCCTTCTTGTAACAATAAAACAAGTATCTATTTCAATTTCTGCCATCCACAGCTATGTGAATATGGACACTTTTTGCTTTTTTGTGTTTCCCTTCTTATGTCTTTTAATTCCATACATGTGACCATTAATAACCCACACATCACTGCCTTGCATGTGCCCATTTATTACCCTACACACTTATACCCTATCTGTGACCATTAATAAGCCACACACAACTGCCCTACACACCAGCACCCTACCTGTGCCCAGTAATAACCCACACAACACTGATCCATTTGCCCAATACTTACCCAGACAGCTTTGTCCTGTGTGTGCCCAGTAATTATTCACACAGCACTGCCTTACATGTGCCCATTAATAACCCAGACAGCCCTGTTGAAGATGAGCCCAGTATCAAACAGTGTGCCCAGTAACAACCCACACAACACTGTCCTATATATACCAAATAACAACTCACACAGTACTGACCTACAAGTGCCCATTAATGATCAGCACAACACCCTAAGTTTGCTCAGTGATAAACTTAACAACACTGCTATATATATTTATATATATATATATATATATATATATGCCCAACAACCCCCACCACACTGCCCTACATGTGCCCAACAATAACACACACAGCGCTCATTTTCATATAGGCAATAAATACATACACAGCACTGCACTGCATGTGGGTATAGGTATACAGGTAGTGCTGCTTTACAGATGTGTCCATTAACAATCCATGAGGCGGCATTCCATCGGATCAGAGATACTCTATGTAGAGGAATGTTGTTCTTAATCATCCAATGGGATTCGTTACCCAGTGCAAGCACATATTACTGATTAGGGCCTTGTAATGAAACGGTCATGTATCCCGTAATGTCAAACAGCCAACATTACCTTAGACTGATATGGCAATATCACATAATTAAATTGGCCCGTGCAACAAAAAAAATAGCCCTAACTATGCCAAATGGTTTTTACTTAATCCCAGCACAGAAGTCACTATCCATCAGGGTGTTAAGGGAACAAATGTGCACACTATTCTAAACACCTTTCTAAATGAAAGTATTGGGATAACCTGCACCTGATGGTAGGGCATGTCCCAAAACTCATAGCAACTACATTAATAACAGTAGCCCTGATCTCTCGTCAGGATTTAAACCTACAGTTAAACCTACATTTCCAGCAATGCCTGTCTGTGCCCAAATAATCCACCTGTAGTAATGGTAAGAATAGTGGTGCATTATATCCCGTCACACACAAGCACGGGCATTTGCAGTTTAGCCCATATCACTCACACACACGTCAGCTGTAGTCACCCACCGTAGTAATCGATGTGCAAAAGTGAGAGCTGTGCTCCTTTCTGGGCTGCCTCCTCTCTGCTCAGCATTAGGTGCTGTCTAGGAAGGATTCTTATAAGCACAGGAGGACCAGTAGGAGTTTTCTTGAAGGGGAGGAGGCTCCAGCATGCTGATGGATGGGGGGGATGAGGATGGTACATAGTATCCCCTTCAAAACCAGGACATTAGCAACAACATACACACACAAACTGACATTTACAATTCTATTTCATTTTCATCATAGTCTGTTTACTGTGTTATATTGTCTACATCTCATATCTGCCTGGGGGGGGGGGGGGGGGCAGTGACAGAAACGCTGTTTCCAACAAACTTCCAAACTTATATATATATATATATATATATATATATATGCAGCTATCTGTAAGGGGTCACTGATTTCTGTGTACTGAGATCATATAAGCCCAGTCTTTTTCATATACAGGTATGGGACCTATTTACCGGAATGCTTTTTTCCCTGATAATGGATTGTTGGATCTTCATACCTGAAGTCCAGTTAGGTACCTTTGTTACCTTAGGCTAGTTTTGCCTCCAAAAAGGATTAATTAAAAGGAAATTATCAAACAATTTGGACTATTTGGATAAAATGGAATCTATGGGAGGCTACTCCAGGGTCTGACTGGAGCCTTGGGGGTCCACTGGGGCTGCAAAATGAAGGGCCCTTCTGGAAGTCCCCAGGGCCCCCTCCAGACCTCCGTTTCATGCATGCGCAAAAGACACACAAAGGCTGCCACAAAGTGGCGCAACATCTAATTTTTATGCGGAAACTGGGGGAGCAGGTCTTGGTGGGGGCCCATGAGGGCCAGGGCTCACTGGTCCCAACCTTACCATAATTCAGAACTTTATGGATAATGGGTTTCCAGATGATGGATCCCACATCTGTACCTGTATATTTGTCCAATTGAAGGGGATTTCTCACATATATCTGTATGATAGGCAAAAGGTATACATCTTGATACTAGGAGAATGTGAAGGGTACACCTCACCAAATGTATATGACATATATCAATTTCTATCTATCTATCTATCTATCTATCTATCTATCTATCTATCTATCTATCTATCTATCTATCTAATTATTCAAAATGGACAAGCACACAAACTTCCTTAAATATGTGAAGTTTATTATTCAATCATAACTTTTTCATCCAATTTTCGCCCCACATTGGGGCCTTTACATTGGTTGACAAGTGATGATTGAATAAAAAACTTCACATATGTAGGGACCCATAAGTAGCATGGCCCTTATGGCTTCATCCCTTGCCTTTACCCTTCCTACTTGCTATTGGACTAAGGTCCAGGTAGCTATAATGTATCATATTATTGGATACAGGTTGTGACCACCCCCTGCAGTGCTGAATAAAAGGGCTTGCAGGGAGGGGCACTTTCTCTTTG
>CM044445.1:98733861-98750727 GCA_024363595.1 Xenopus borealis | reverse complement strand
CCTATAGAGTATTAGGCTAGGTCTATGCAAGGAGATTTGGGGAGATTAGTCGCCCCAGCGTCAAATCGTCTCTTCTTTTGGGCGACTAATCTCCCCATCAAGTGTAAATTGCCGCAGGCGATTTTTATTTTAGCTGGCGCAAGACAGGTGGAAGCGGTTCGGGGAGATTAGTCACCCAAAAGAAGAGGTGATTTGTCGCTGGGGTGACTAATCTCCCCAAATCTCCTCATGTAGACCTAGCCTTAAAATAATACATAGGTGACCAGGGGTTTAATAAAATAAAAAAAGCACATTGGTGTTCAGTAGAACTGAACTAGTGGCTTCAGAACTTCAACTTCGGTGACTTTCAAGGCTTCGGGTCTTTTCATCACTTTGGGACTTCAGCTCTTCGGGAACTTCGGCAGTTCGGGACTTCAGCAGGGCACCGCTTCGCCGCTGTCAAGAGGGGCCCGGCTATTTCAAAAAGTGCAGCACACTTTATTGAATTTATACCTAATTCATTTTTTCTTTTTGTTTCTTTACCATATTATATTATGAAAAACTTCAATAAAATTATGTTACAAAAAAAAAGGGCAGCACAGCTGGGCGCCCCCTTTAGGCCCGGGCCCGGTACAAGAGTAACCCCTGTGCCCCTCTGATGGTGGCCTTGCAGCTGTCCACCTATCAACCAATCCAGGGTCGGACTGGGGGGCCCGGGGCCCACCGGGACTGCCTCCAGGGCCCCCCTCCGACCTCACCTATAACAGCTGGGCGCTGATGTCACGGCACCAGGCGCCGTGCATAATTGCGCTGCACACCACTGTGCGTGCGAGCTAGTTGCACAGCGCCACGCGTCAGCCTATTTTTAGTTTGAAATTGGGAAGGGGAGAGGGGGGTCTGGCCCACTGGGGGCCCATGAGGGTTGGGGCCCACCGTGTTTTTTCCCGGTGTCCTGCTGGGCCAGTCCAACACTGAACCAATGACAGCTCTGCTTAGTGGGGAACTCTGCATGAACCCTCAGCTGCTTCACAACAATGACTAACATAAATATTATGTTCAAACATCCAGCATTTACCTAAAATATCTTTCACTGAATAGAAATTAGCAGTCCCCACACTTTCTACAGCTAGAAATAGAGGTCGCAGAAAGTTACACTGTGGTGATTCCCTGACCAACCCTTGCTGCAACCAAGTTTTGTCTAAGCCCCTGTGTGCATGTATCCCATAATGCTATCTATTACATCTTCTAACTATGAGTAGCACAAGTTAGTGTGATACTCCATTCACCCTAAATATATATAAGTATGGGGCTGTATATTCGGTGTGGTGATGCACGCTGTGCCCTGATGCTTTTAATTGCTAAACTGGTTCATGGAAGATCTGACCACCTACATGTTCCACTGTGCTTGATGCCCTCAAGCCCTAGGGTGGGAGGTTGTAGGTTTTTCAGTAAAGATTAGTTTTCCACATCGTGTCTCTTTTTTTTGTGTGCCTAATAACAGTCTAATGATGTGCCAGTGACAAGTCTGAGAAAATGCATATATAGAAAAACATATATCTTGCTGAGATTTGGAATGTAAAGCGGGATTCTTTTGGGATCAAATGTGATGAAAAAGCTTTGCTGTGGTACAAGAAATGATTTGCAGTGACATTTTGTTGGAATAAATCAGGGGTGTCAGACACAAGGCCCTCCTGTTAGCTGGCTGAGGAAGCGAGGAGCTTGAGATCTCTGTAATAAATGTTTTAAAATAATACATAAAAGCAAGTAATATGCATTAGTGAAGGAGAACCCTCAGATTTTCTTTTGAAGCTTACAATGCAGAGAAATTTAACTTGTGGCAGTTGCTGCAGATTCACAAATCCAAGCATCCCATGAGAGCCTGCAGAGCTACAACTATCAGATACAGCTTCAGCCTAATATAACAAACGCTATGGGCTGGAAGATTTGGAATTGTTCAGAAGTGGTTCCCCATTCGTATGTTATAGAATGGCCAATTCTAAGCGACTTTTCAATTGGCCTTCATTTTCTATTTCTTAGAGTTTTATTTAATTATTTGCCTTGTTTCTAGCTTTAGCAGGGAGAGATTTTGCCTATACAGTTGCGTAACTACTCCCTGGTGGTCCCAGGTAAAGGATGGGCACCTGGGCCCCCCTATCGGGCCCTTTCCTCTATAAATCCCATTCTGGAGTGTTGATGGCATGTGTGCTGTAAAATATCACCCCTTGATAACCGCCTGCCATAACTATTTTCTTGACTCCAATGGGCCCCAAGGGGGGTAGGGGCCCTGGTGCAATTGCACCCCCTGCACCCCTGGTAGTTACGCCACTGTGCCTATAGTAGCAGTGGGGATAATAGTCTCTGGGAAGGGACTATTCCAAAAATCTTTGGATTCATTTATCATTGTCTAAATTATATATCAAGCTACCTATGGCCGCCAATCACCTTTTGGTCATTTTAAAATGAACCTCTCAAACAAGTTTTATGTAGGGTCATTGGTTGTTTTTTTGTACTGCACTGTTCCACCTCATACCAAAAAAAGCATCCCCTTCAAATTGCAGTTGAAATCCATACTCGCATTTCCTGTGGACATTGGTGTCAAGCAATATTTGAATTATTTGCATATGTGGGTTGGAAAAAAAATTGAGAGATGAAACAGATTTTAAAAGAGGCTGACCAGTGGGTGTCTTGGTTGCAGCAAAATAACTTTGAGTCTTAGGTAATTCTAAATATTCTAATGAAATACTAAAAGGAAAGAAAGATTGAACCATGACAGAGGAACATTAAAGAAAAGACAAATAGCTGTTTGCCATAATACCACTACCGAAAAAGATTCAGCTACATCCATGTGAACCAGTCTATACACTGGATTTATATTTCTGGCAAACCCTTAAACTGCCAAACTTGTGAGCAGAGGATGAAAGAAGACTCTTCCCCTGATGCAACTGTACAGGTCTATGTTTGGAGAAAGACTAAGGAAGCCCAGGGGTCCCCTGCCAGCCAATAACAATGTTCAGCTATACGGATCATGATAGAATGAAGGCCAAATAATACCAAACTATTTCAGAAGATCAAACACCCATTGGTACAAAATCTTACTCTTTGAGATGTTTAATTATTACAGTAACCTAATGGACCCCATAAACACTGCATACAGATCAGAATGGGGCCTAACATAACCCATGACTTAACCCTTCAACATTATTGAAGGTTTATAAGAGGTTCTGGTATAAGTTCAGAAATTTCTTGTTGAAGAATGGTCTGTTCTCCAGATCAAAGAGGAATGAAGGCAATTGAATCAACACATACCTCACAACTGCCCAGTTTGTAGCAGGCCAATAGAGGCTCCTCTTCCCTGGGAAGTGGGTAGGGCCAACCAGTAGTTGTGTAGCTAGATGGTCAGATTATCATGTGAGTTGCAAATGGCTAGAACTAATCCCATCATTAAACTGAAAATGCTGGGATTATGCTTTGATATCTAAATGAAAACATTCCCAGCATTCCCAACCCAGTTTAATGATTGGAATAGTTTGGATTAGCTTGTGAGAGTACAACACTTGCATGCAGATGGTGGCTGTTTGCTGAACTGGAATACTATTATATGTCGTACCATTAACAACACTGAATTGTCTGAATCGACAATAGCTGTAATATTTTCTACATACCCATAAACACTGGTTTATCAAATTTTGCACAGAAAAGAGAGAAAGAGAATCTGCAACATCTTAAAACATCTTCTCTAGTTCATGTACCTGAAGGTTCATTGGTGTTGAGCCCATGATTAAGTGTCCATGGGACATGAAATTCATAGGGGAGAAGGAGACAGGGATTTTTTCATGCAACTTTGAAAAAAATATTTTACTTTTATTTTTGTAATCCTTTGTGGAATCCTTTTTAGTACCCATTTGTCCATTCATCTATTGGCCACAGTTTACCACTACCTATGCTGAGGGCTCTGGAGTGTTTCAACATTTTGGTCATTGTAAGCTCTTTCTCCCTTTACTTGGTTTTGACCCTGGAAATTCCAAAAATCCTTTCTCTTCCTCATTTACTCGTGGAAGGGTCACTTTCTGACCCCAGGTGAGTAGCCTGATGGTTCATGAGAAGCATGCCATTAACCTAAACATTAATGAATAATTAAAGATCACAAATGTAGAATAGAAATATATCAGTTCTTAGATTAAATCATACTGCTGCATTAAGTTGGCACAAACCTTTTTTAAGGGGCTTCTAGCCTGTGGACCTTTAGTTGTTTACTACAAAACCCTATTACTATTAAAATTATTGGCTGGAAATTACCTTCTGCCTTTGGTGATCTGATATCTTGTCCCATCCTACACTTGAATGGGTTGAATAATGTGAGTTTGTGCAGCTGAATCTTTTCCTGCCAGGGATGTGCCAGACTGTGGGTGACTTTTACATCCTCTCTCCATAGATTTATGCCAAAATCTTTAGTATCCTGTAAACAGCCCAGATTTCCAGCAGTTACCCAGGCATGAAAGACTCAGAAGACACGCACACAAATCATGACTGTTTTACTAAAGGGAACATCACTCACAGGGCAACATCCAGCAGCAGATCGCTATGTGCAAATGCCATGCCAAATCTGTCAATGGAAACTAGATTAAAGGGATGTGCACTTTAATCGTTTAAATAAAAGGCCCCCTTGTTTATATGAGACTAAGAGAGATGACAAAATTCCAGTATATTCATAGGCATTGAACAAAAATAAACTAGACAAACAGTAAAAACAACAAACAATGCAGGAAAAAAAGGAATGGCTAAAGAAGTTTGCTGATGAGAGTTTCCAATTCAGATCTGTGGACTGCTCCTCCCAGCATCAGTAGCAAATCATCACCCTGCTTTTAGAGCCACGCTGTGCATTGAAAGTGTCTTGGAAAATGAAACTGTTATGTATTGGTCTATCCATGTCGGGTCTTTCATCTGACTGTCTTCAGCTATTGGGGCTCCAGAGGTTGTACATCAACAACATCTGCAGCATGATTATAAACTATTCCTATTTACATATTGTAAACTGTAATCATATTAAAATTACTCACAGCCACAGTCCCTTCCCAGAGGCTGCTATCCCCACTGTAACTATAGACACCATCTCTCCCTACTATACCTGCTATCCCACTTCACAGAGACTACCATCCCACTGCTACTATAGGCACCTACTATACCTACTATCCCCACATCAAAAATCCCTTCCTAGAGGCTATTGTCCCCACTGCTACTATAGACACCTTATCTTCCTACTATACCTGTTATCCCACAACCACAGTTCATTTCCAGAGACTATTATCCCCACTGCTACTATAGGCACCATCTCTCCCTACTATACCTGCTATCCCACAGTCACAGTCCCTTCCCATAGACTATTATTCCCATTACTACTATAGGCACTATCTCTCCCCACTATACCTGCTATGCCACAGTCCCTTCCCAGAGACTATTATCCCCACTGCTATTATAGACACCATATCTTCCTACTATGCCTGTTATCCCAAAGCCACAGTCCCTTCCCAGAGACTATTATCCCACTGCTACTATAGACACCATACATGCTATCCCACAATTACAGTCCCTTCCCAGATACTATTATCCTATTGCTACTATAGGCACCATCTCATCCTACTATACCTGCTATCCCACAGCCACAATCACTTCCGAGAGGTTATTATCCCAACTGCTACTATAGACACCATCTTCCTACTATACCTGCTATCCCACAGCCACAGTCTCTTCCCATAGACTATTATACCCTTTGCTACTATAGACACCATCTTCCTACTATACTTACTATCCCACAACCACAGTCCATTTCCAGGGACTATTATCCCCACTGTTACTATAGGCACCATCTCTCCCTACTATACCTGCTATGCCACAGCCCCTTCCCAGAGACTATTATCCCACTGTTACTATAAGCACCATCTCTCCCTACTATACCTGCTATCCCACAGCCACAGTTCCTCCCCAGAGACTTTTATCCCCACTATTACTACAGGCACCAACTCTTCCTACTGTAGTAAATATGTAGTATGTTACTGAGCTTTCCTACACTCCTCCCACCAAAACTGCTGCTCTACAATTTCCCTCTTCTGTGCACTGGGACAAGGTCAGTCACTTCTATATGTATCAACCTAATAAAAAGTGTGCCTGCCTCGTGACCTTGTCACAATATTTCCACATATTCTTTCATTTTTGCCCATCTTTTCCTCCATTAGCAAAAAGGTCTCTGGGCAAGAATGAATGCATATGGGGTTAATAAACTCCCTGTCTTTCCTCTATCAGACTCGGATTTATTACTGGAATCACCCACCCTCCTATAAATAAATATATTGCTTCTTGATGTGTTTTCCATCCAAGATCTTTTTCTCTGACGGATGTTTTTGGAGAGTTAAAAGAGAAAATCATCTCCTGATGTTTTTAATGGAACAGAGATTTCTCTAATATATTCACACACTCGGCACCGAACACCCATCTTCTCTTCAACTCCACTAGCTTTCTCCCTCTTGCCCATTCCGCTATATCAGATATTCTCCTTTCCCTTTCTGAGTGGGATAGGAAATAAACTTTCTCACACCACAGGGAAGCATATTTTAGAAAAAAATGTAGCCTTGCTGCTAGAGAGTGAAGAGCAGGGAAATCTCTGCTGTGCTGAGGGATCTGGTACAAACACCTTGCAGACAGCAAAAAGTTCTAACCCACAATGTCAAACAGACAAATACAACTCTGGGGAACTTCAGTTTAACAGACCTGGAGAAAGCTTTACTAACTTGCCTGAATGAAACGTTTAAAATACCCTTTATTTACTGTTTTATTTTCGAAGTACTGCTTGCTATTTACAAGGAAAAAAGTATACATGATAGTACAGTTATGGGATCTGTTCTCCAGAAACCCATTATCCAGAAAGCTCCGAACTACGGGAAGGCTGTCTCCCATAGGCTCCGTTATAATAAAATATACAAAAACTATTTCCTTTTTATCCATAGTAATAAAGCAATAGCATGTACTTGATCCCATCTAAGATATAATTAATCCTTACTGAAAGCAACACCAGCCTATTGGGTTTATTTAATGTTTACTTTCAAGTAGACTTAAGGTATGAAGATCTGGAAAGACTCTTTATCTGGATAATAGGTCTCATACCTGTACCATAATAGCAGTGGAAAAAGATGAAGGACTCAAAGTTTACTATGGCACAGTTTAGGGATACTAATAATTTTTTGTATCCTAATGATGTTACTAACGCTCTTATTCTGATAAACATTTTATAGCTTCCTTGCTTTAGAGAGTTGGGCTTGCTTAGCTAGCACCCCAGCTGAAAACACAGCAGACAGGTCTCTTTTATCTGAATCTTCTGCTCTAGCTCCTCTGGACATGTTTCAGACCTTTATGGGGTCTATGGTGGCAAAGTATTGTGTTTTATCTTGATATGAATGGAATTATAAGCATGCTAAGAGGGATAGTTACATTGATATTGGAATACTTTGCAGCAGTGCAGTTTTCTAATAGCATTTGGTATCTCCCAACACGTTAGAGGCACTCCCTTCAATCAGCCCAAAAAGATGGCACTGCCCTATCTAAATCAGGTCCATTGAAGGACATTGCTGTGTGAGTTTATGCTACATGTTCTGTATCTATAAAGGCATATCAACTAAAGAGTATACATTAAAATAGTGAAAAAATATACCGACCCTTTAACAGACAGATAATGGGAAAACAGTATCATTCATTTGTCTGTTTGAAAATCTTTAGGTGTATTGGATAAATCCATGTGTAATACGAGTAATATGATTAATATGAGTTTATGGCAAACATAGGAAGGCCTATTTATAAAAATACTAATTTGTGTAACGTTAGTGAGGGGGTTTTCTATTTTGAATAAACTGAAATGTTTGCTTATTTATTTAAAAAATTAGAAAATAAAATTTTTTTGACTCTCTAATTTGTTCTGTATTTATTGTTTTTCATTGGGTTGAATCATATGAACAATTTGCATTGAAAACAGGCTTTAAATTTCCCATAGACGGCTTCCTTTGACTTGTACATGAACCTGGCAGGTTTTAGATGTTGTTTTAATCAGTTACAACAGCGCTCAATTTTAATTCAGGAGTCGCTGCAAGTATCAAAATTTGAATGTTGATAAATCACCCCAACAGACACATTGAAAAGGTATTCATACTCAGAATCAAACTGAATAATTGTCACGAACGCCGCCCGTTAACAGCAGAATATTTGTAGAGTGCATGTTGGTGGAGGCATGCATTATTATTTTGGCAATTACTTCCTATTGTTTCTTTGCCTTTTTCACTTGGAAGTCAGCTTTGTAACCCACAATTTGCTCTATTCCATTGTTCTTATTACAGTTGCCTACAAATAGGATATATTTATAAACATGCGTATATTTTACCATTTCATTGGATTAAAGAACCCAACCTAAAGATAACAGACATCAATCTTTAGCCTATTTCAAAACTCTTAGTTACACCCAGGTAAAAACATTCTTGCATCAAAACGAAAAACAATCACAACAAAAGTCGGTAACAGGACATGTTCTCTTAGGTCACAGATTTAACTACATGTTAAAAAAAAAGAATTAAAAATAAAATGTACTTTACTTCCAACAGAGTTTACAGCCCCAACTATTATTGATGTGCTTATCAGTGATTCCACTCGTTGATATGCTTTTACATTGTAGGAAGAAAATATTAATTTTGTAAATAATTGTTTGATATAACACACATAATATATGTGGAGTGTTTTATATTGTTACTTTATATTTATACTTACTAGGCAGGGAATCCCTTTAAGAAGGTTATAGAGCAGGTGGCCCTCAATGACACTCAGGACAGAAAGGGACTGTCTAAGTGATCAGTGATCCCAAACCAGTGGCTCATGAGCAACATTACTTACCAACCCCTTGAATGTTGCTCCCAGTGGCCTCAAAGCAGGTGTTTATGTTTGAATTCCTGGCTTGGAGGCAAGTTTTGGTTGCATAAAAACCAGGTGTACTGCCAAACAGAGTCTCCTGTAGGCTGTCAGTCTACTTAGAGGCTAACAAATATTTGGTCACAGCACTTTTTCATGCTTAGGCTGCTCCCCAATTTACAATTAGAAGTGACTCATAAGTAAATAAAGGTTGGGGACCCCTGACTTAGGTAGTCTATATAAGTTGGAGATCAGTTGGTCACTTTCACTCTGGCTGAAGATGAGTGGATGACGTCAGAGGGCCTGAGGTCTGCTACCTTGCTGAGGTTCCAAGGTGAGTCATAGAGTTAGGTTAGCTTGTGGTAGGACAAATGCCTGGAGCCCATTTTAGGTGCCACAAAATAGAGATAGTTGAGCAGCTGAGGTTCCACCAAGGAGGAAGAAAGTGGCCAGCACAGTGGTGGCACCTTGACACTCAAGCTCAAGTGTATAGGGAGCTAGGATTAGATATTTATTTTTGCCAAAAAGTGGGCACGCTTATTGCAAGCTTTATCATGTGCCATAAACTTCACACTAGAGATAGCTGATTTGAAGAAGGGTATTAGTAGGGGAGGCAGCAAGTGAGGTCCAAGGAATTCTTGTGCTGTTGTTCTATTTATGATATTAAGAACTGTGTGAACTACTGAGAACTGGAGAAGCTGTTCTAGTGAGTGTGAGTTGTTATGCTATTCTTTCATTGTTCAACCATTTGTATCCTCTTGACTGTAATGGTGGTGTTTACCAGGGTGGAATGAGAGGGTATTACAAATTTACTGGCAAGTACATTGTGGAAAAATTGTACTTTACCGGCTAGGAGGAGGCAAACCTTCAGCAGAAGTAATGGCATATCTGCATTTCTATTTCTAATGTACTGACTTGTGCAATAATGCAAATGAACAATTCAAAGATATCAACCTGATTACAAAACAGAACACATTTGTATTTATTAACAGATCACATTTGTATTTCTAGAGGTTAGTTTAGCTGGAAAATATATATCATTTTCCCAAGAGGCTAAAATCTGGCATATGAGTAGCATTTCAATCTGACCCAAATATATAATGAGTGAGTAAGGCAGAATATATTATAGTATAGCTGACCGTATTCGATGGTATTGCTCATTGTATCTAAGACTACTGCATAGGCTACTTTAAACAGTGAGACAAATTATTAAATAAGCATGTCTAATATGTGATAACATTAATACTGTTCCTGAGGCAACCCAGAACATAGAAGAATGATAAGCATACTGCTGCTTTAGGTCCTGCCAAAATATACTTATAAGTGCTGTTATACATTTACTAGACAGCAAACTCATCAAACTATATAAAGCAACATTTATGATGCAAAATATCATAATGCCCTGGATTAGATATTTGCTTAAAGCAGCAGTAAAACCCTTTGTTCAACATGAATGCAATAAGAAGGGCTTGCACTGAACATTCTCTTTGCCTGTTGTTTTAATCAGGAAAATTTGTGTTATTGCTTGAGCTAAACAGGACAAACAAGGAAATTGAAGTGATTCCATAGTTGGTCCTTGTGGGGCTGGTAATTAGATTACCAGTATACACACCTTTCCTATTAACCTGTTTTTTGACTGTCAACAAGATTGTGCGTGATTTTTTATGTGAGATCCCACATCCCACATCAAAGGCTAATCACTAAACCTCTAGGCCAGGGCCCCCCAATCTTTTTTTCTCGTTGAGCAACATTCAAATGTAAAAAGAGTTGGGGGAGCAACACAAACATGAAAAAAGTTCCTTGGGATGCTAAAGAAGGGAGGCTCTGTTTGGCAGTACAACTGTTTTTTTATGAAACTAAAACTTGCCTCCAAGCCAGAAATTCAAAAATAAACATCTGCTTTAAGGCCACTGGGAGCAACATCCAATGGATTGGTGAGCATAATAGTTTATGGAAATAGCTAAAATCTTTTTAGGATACACAAGACTGTTGGGTAGCATTTCTTAGGGCTCAGCTGCTTGAGATTCACATCATACAACCTGATAGGATTTTGCTGTCAACGAGTATCAGCCTCCTTGACCTCATCAAAAGTTTCATTGTCAATGTGCAGGATATTTCAAAATTATTTAGACCATGTTCAAAGAATGTGGGGAAGTTTGGCAGGACATAGAAAAATCAGGCAGATAAATACTAAACAGGATCAATATAACATAGTAATTTATAAGATGACTTGTTTTAGTAAAACAACAACTGCACCTATATTTTCAGCCTGACTGGAGGTGAGAAATCGACCTCTAACAACTGCTCAAGTGATATACTGACTTCTGTCTGTGTAACATCATGGTACACCCAGCTTTCTGATCGTGGAGGAGATAAAACCACTGCTACTTGCCCTCCAGTCACTTGGCATCCAAGGCTAGCACTCAAAAAAATAATATTGCCATATTTTCAAGTAGGTGCCAGGAAACCTACTGCATTCAACAGAATGGAGCAAATAGTGGTGTTATCATTGGCTCTGTTTGTGGTGGGGAACAGAACCTACAGTATGTGTACCATGTCCTTAAGATGATATAAAAAAAAAATAAAAAAAATGTGCTTCTGGAATTACTTATTCATGACCAATTATTGGTGAATAAGGAGATGACAGTGGGAATGTTCCTCAGGTATGTATGTAATGTCTCTAGTGACAACATCTTTGATCAGCAATGCTTTCAATGTGTTAGAGTAGGACTGACCAACTGGAGACCTGGCGGCCAGATGTGGTCTTCCAAGGAATTTTAGGACACCCAGCCCCCTTAAGAGCTCCATCATAAGCTTCTTTGTATAATATAATCATTCATATACAATCTGGTGCTCAAATATGATTTGGGTGCCAAATCCAAACGTTTTGCTAGAGGAAGCAGACAAACGTACACATTGAAATTGGAGGTATGCCTTTTGTGCACCTGGCACAAATCATCTGCCCACTGCAAGGAAATGTTGGGCATCACTGGTTTAGAGGGTAAAGATTTACTCTTAATGAATACAGGAGTATTAGTTTTGGCCTCCCATTATGACAGTAAAGCAGGTTGGTGATTTATGTGAGATTTTATAGAAGCAGATGTATTACTATAAAGCAAATATACCTTGTGACTGTGGGATTAGGAGGTGTATGGGGTCCATTTGGGCACTGACTGATAGTTTACAAATGATGCCTTATTACTAATATTTAGGGACCAAAACTTTTTCCTGCAGGGTCCCAGAAACCTGCCATTGTAAAGAAAAGCCACTACTAACATCATAAGAATCTGCTCTATGATAGGATAACAACCAACATAATGTTGAAGTCATTGTGGAAAATCAGATTAGTATCCAATATTTTACAATTCTGTGGCAGTACAAGACAGCTATTCAGTAGAGTAGCGCATTTCCTGCAAGAATGAACAGATATGATGTGTGCATTAATGTGATAGTCCTCCATTATATTGGTCAGTGATCCCCAACCAGTAGCTTGGGAGCAACATGATGCTCACCAACCCCTTAGATGTTGCCTTGAAGCAGGTACTTATTTTTGAATGACAGGCTTTGAGGCAAATTTTGCTTGCATAAAAACCAGATGTACTGCCAAACAGAGTCTCCTGTAAGGTGGCAGTCCACATAGGAGCTATCAAATAGCCAATCACAGCCCTTATTTGGCACCCCCAGGAAATTGCTTCATGTTTGTGTTGCTCCCCAACTCTTTTTACATTTGAAGATGGCACACTGGTAAGAAAGTTAGTGGATCCCTCAAATTGGGCTTGCTGCAACCTTCTTTCAATTGCTTTACTTACACTTTACCAGCATAACTCATCCGTTTGTGTTCTTATCTTTCATTTACTCTATTTCCCCGTCTCCATCTCCATGAGTACTACTGCCCTCACTAGCTCTCATGTCAAAGAATTCATTAGCTAAAAAATATCATGCTGAAAGAGTATTTCCTGGAATGTCAAAATGTAAAAGGCATTTTCCATATTGAATGATACATTTATTTTTTTTACTTTGCAAAGTACAAAGCAGTAATCCCAGGGAGGGGGAAGGACACACTTTCATCTGTCAATGACCCTAAGCCCAAAGGAAACTGCATGTGTTAGAATTTTTAGAGTGTTAAGCTGGAGCTGGAATTTAAGTTGCAGCAATGCAATAGAGGAGAGGGCAAATATCTGTATTTCAAGAAAGGGTAATTCTGTTGTCCTTCAAAACAGGAGAAGAAGCTGACAGTTATGGCCTCCTAATGTGTAGGCATGAGGTGGAAGACACAGAAGTCTTTTCCTAATGCAACTTTGGGACTGGCACGTGGCTTGAATTTCCTGTAATCTGCCCTTTGACATACATATTAAATAACAATCCTGAAACTATAGTCCAGAGGCTGTTGCTGAATTAAATACCTGCCTCCAATGACTACAGAACTAAAATAAATTTTTGTTTTGACACTTTAAAGGGTATTTAAAATGAATTGAGCATTAGTGAGGGTATATGTGACAACTCACCCTGGTGGTCTAGTGGTGTGGCGGGGACACCTGCGGTGCCATCGGCGGGGATGCCCGCCACACCGCTCCTCTTCTTCCACACTGCCAGTCCCTTAGGGTATGCTCACACTTCCACAATTTGTGTGCGCATTGGTGCTGGCGTGTTTATGTCAGGGCACAATTTCAAACAGTACTTAAGGGACCTTTGTAATTGTAATCATTGCCTGTTATAGGATCATTCTTATAGAGTTCCTGGTGCTTCTGATCTGCAATTCTGTCCCTTTTCTGATACTTCTGAAATCCTGACCCTGCCTGGTAACAGACTCTTCTATATCTGTATCCCTTCTGATTGATCTCCTGGTTTGACCCTTGCCTGTCTGACTCCGCATGTACTCTGCCTGCCCCGACCCGGACAGTTTGACTATGCCTTCTGTTTACTCCTTGTTCTGTGACCTTTTGCCCAAAAGCATACCTCCCAACTGTACCTTTTTCAGAAGGACAGTCCCTCTTTTGACAGCTCAACCTGCAGTCCCTCATTTGTACTGGAAAGTCATTCTTTTCTCTGCACTGAACAGCCATAAAAGAAACAAAGTTTCTAACTTAATTGGCTCTTGGCAGAGAGCCCACAACACATACCAGGTGCAAATAAGATAAGAAAATAACAGTTTAGAAAGGAGAAATATTTCAAACTTTCATAACCTGCCAAATTTTGTAAAATGAACATGGGAATTGGGAGCGTGGCCACAAAATGGGCGTGGTTAGTTTTTTTTTGCCATGCTATGCTCCCCAAATTTTTTTGTCCCTCTTTTTACTTCCAAAATATTGGAAGGTATGCCCAAAAGTCTTTGCTTTATTGTTGTGCACCTTTGCTTGTCCAGAAGCCTTAGCTTGGCACCTCTCTTTATAAGACCTGGCGGCATCTGATTAGCCGAGGGCGCCTCTCGAGGTGAAAGGCAGCTGTTAAAGGCAGAAGCAAGAGCCGTGAACAGGGTGCTTAAGCATTGGTTCTGTATTCAGGGTGCCGACAGCATGACTGTTGAATGCTCAAAATAGAGAAATGCACTGTTGTTTCATGCCAAACTGCTGATACTGAAGGCAAGGAAAGATCTACACATGCCAAAGTACTATAACTCATGAGACATTATTATTGGGGTTATGTAATAAAAGGCACTAAGTTTGCCCAGGGGCAGTAACCTATAGCAACCAATCAGCAGATAGCATTTACTAGTCACCTGTTTAAATGCAAGAATCTTATTGGTTGGCATGGTTTACTGCTCCTGGGCAAACTTAGTGCCTTATATTACATTTGGGGGTATTTTATGTCTGTTATTACCTATGTATCTAAAAATGCCAGTGAAAGTGGCACAAGTCCATGTGCTGCTTTGTGCAGATTGCATTCTTCTAGCAAGTGGCGTTACAGATGGTCAAGTAAGAAAGAAGGTCTTGCTGATAAAACCTGGTAAATAGATTTGGCTGCATTTATCCCCTATCCAGTTCAAGGCCACAATTCAAAAGGATGTTGGCTATGAAGACAGAAGATCACTGTCACCATACTATCCCTTTATTAGGTCACCTGATATTTACACCCATGAAAAATACACTAAAAAGTTCTACCCATAGAAAGGACGATATTCAGCACTTTATTTTTTTTACTCATTTCTGGGTGATGAGTATGATGAGGAATATGAAAATAAAAAATATCATATTTGGTGATTTATGAGCTGAAAAGTCTCCTGAGAGATCCATATTTAGAACTGGAAAAGAATGCAGCGACTCAATGGAAAAGACATAATAAGATTTGCATACCCCATGAAAACAATACAACTACTGAGAGGATGGGAGAGACTGAAATGTTAGAAGTAACAGCTATAAAAACAGACCGCCTGAACAGAACAAAAAATAAATTCTGCGGCAGTCGAAGAGGCTTAGGGAAAAGGTTCTTTTCTAAATCTCTACCATATTCATTCATTTAAAAAGAGGAGTAACTACAAAGGAAGCAGAACCTGTGGCTGCAGCGGGGCCAGGGGGTATAGGGGACCTCATTAATATACAATTTCGATAAATATTGGCAAAACAGGCCAACCTCTAAAGATTTTGGGCACACCAAGAATAATTGCTGTGGGGTCCAGCAATATCTAGTTATGCCACTGCATTTAAATGTCTCTGTGTGCAGTAGATCAAAGAATATAAGCAGTCAACAACAGGCTGAGAAGACAATTAGACTGTCTGATATTGCCCTATTTATATATCCGCATTCCTATTATTGCCCATTCTTGGAAGACTTATATGTCAGCACAGGCATAACTAAGGGAACTGGCAATGCTTTCACCCTTTCATTTTATTCCTCTCTACCGTACAGTATTATTCAATTTTTATCAGTGAGGGCATAAGGCTGGAGGACAACATATAAAGACTTGGGACCTCACTGCTGGGCTGTATAGCTTATTCAAGTCTACAGCTTTCAGTTGTATGTTTTGCAGTTCAGGGCTGCAGGTTACACATAACTAATGCGTATAAAGAAATAGGTAGTGTTACACATTATAATATATTCTTTGTCCTTTAATGTACTTGCCATCCAAGGGCACACCAGATGCAGGGACCCCATGGTTAATGTGCATTCTGCCAGACCCTGAAGCAATTTCTATTTTCACATCTTTTTTTATTTGGCTCTCACTGCATCCAGAACATTTCCCCTGGGAATAACTAATTGAGTTATAGTTAAAAAAAACAATAGCCAAGATCCACATGACCTTCTGCACTTCTAGCTTTATGATGGCATTCATCCCCCTTCTGTTATTCATTTCATTGTGTTCAACACTCCTCTGGCGACTAGCTTGTAGGTCACGGCTGCACTGACACTGCATGGGTAGGAATGGCTTCAGCAAGTCACTTTCTGACACCGATGAGATAAATGAGGAGGAAAGCAAAACATTTTTCATGGAGGCCTGAAAATGTGCAGAAACCACCATTTGGGAATAAAGAGAAGCATATATATTTATGCAGTGAAGGAAGGTTTGCATAAGATGCTGTGGTGGGTTAGGGTGAACTTTCCAACCTTTTATCTTAATGATCCTGCTATTTTAAAATCCCCCCTAGGAGAACGGTCTCTGAAGATGAAACGGTTGGGGAGCGGATTATCAGTTACGACTATGCTTAGAGTGAAGTAAAGTAAAATAAAACATGTTTAAGCCATAAAGGATATAATACTAAAGAAGATCCCACTGAGAAGTGAAACTTCAGTGATATCATTTATGACTAATATATTAATTGAATAATACCCCTATAGGCCAAGTGCATTCTAAATAATTTTAAGGGGATGTTATTGTATTTTGATGAAGTCACCTTTGCTTACAGCGACGCAATCCTCAGGAACACCACACTGTGGCAAAACGAAGCCCTGTACCTCTCAAGCAGGTGGTAATTATAGGTTGTGCATAGCAGGAGTGGTAGGTATAATCACTAGCGG